>JAHDVE020010618.1:0-551464 GCA_022606495.2 Halesus radiatus
AAATCTCCTACTACCATCACAAGTAAGCGGAAGATGTTACTTGTGTCGTGATGGAGGACTTAGCCAGCCGAGGAGTTGGACTCACAACGCCTGGGTGAGACCCAGACGCGATGCCAACTCAGCTACTGACCGGTCACTTGTCGGGAAGTTTCTGGTTCGATTCCCGCTTCATGCAAAAATGTGAGTATGTACCTACTTATTTAATTTCATACGTTTGTGTTTACGGTCATGGTGTTACCTTTTACAAAATTAGCTATTCTACGAACAAATTTACAAATAAACTAGCTGAAGTAACCGGCGTTGCCGGGGTTATAAATAGTTTAGAGCAGGGGTGTCCAAACTACGGCTCGCTAGCACTACCAATCTGGCCCGCGGTAGTTTATTCTTATAACATTGTAAATTTTACTATGTAAGTAAATCGTAAAAAATAATAATCAGATATTGTTATTTAACAACCAATTAAGAAACACAATTACTGACATACATATGAAATTGAACATTTTAACTGGAATTAATGATATGAGATTAAGAACTACAGTATGTTGGTATGATGAGCTAGATAGGTCTTGGTGGAGGAGTCAATGTGGACGTGAGGCTAAAAAGTTTTGAGACCCCTGGTTTAGAGTAAAGTTTTAAGATTGTGGTGTGTTACTCCTACCCCTACCCCTATCCAGTAATTTTTCTCTTATTTTGAACGTCAAGTGTGCAAAATTTCATCAAGCTCGGAATAAAACTGTATATTTGTATAAAAAACAAACAAACACCGCCCGCCCGGGACATTCTTCTTTACGTAATACAAGACAAGAAGATTTCCCGTAGAATGCATAGGTACTTACCTAAATAACGTAAGCAATTCTTATAATTTTCAGAAAAGAAGTTACAATTCATTTACCAAAAAAATGTTTTTATTTCATTTTAAAGTAGCTGATGTGTACCGGCCTGTTATGAAGATTTGAATTCTTGCTTGTCATTATTGATTTGACAATTCATTGATTTGACAGCGAAAGTAACTATCTACAAATAAAGAAACATTCATTTTATTTCATTCCAAACGTTTATTTTTTCAAAATGTATCTAAATCATAAAGTTCTTAAGTCGGTAACTACTCGAGTTTTCCATTTTGAAAATATTCAACCCAAAAAAACCTTCTTCTTTTGAATATGAAATCTGTGGCTAACCAGAGTGTTCTATGGGCTTACCTAAATAAAAACATGGCGGGTTCAATGTTTTTCAAACAAAATTTAAAACGTTATAGCAAACAATTTTACACATTGAATTTCATTCAAACTACTTTCTAAACGTTCCCGGCACTAATAAAAATAAACTGTGCTATTTTCAGCGAAACCGTTAGAGTAATTTTCGAGAGCATTAAGGACAAACAAACAAACTTACAATGATTTTTATATTTATAGATTAGGTATGCCGCAATTCTACAATCATTAGAACCTTTAGTAATAATGTTATCATAAAGGCATTGACCATTTTATATCATCGAGTTTGTTTTGTCAGTTCGATTTGTTATTCAGATAGGTGGATAGGAATTCACACAAATTTAAAATACACATAAAAACAAAGATAGTTTCATAACCTAAAAATGGCAATACAATCTCTGCAAAATTTGACAATTGTTTCAAAACCCTTTGGTTTTAACGGAAGTTGAACACAAGATCGCAAACGGTAGCTCACATAGAATGCGGTGTGCAGATTATACAAAAAGGTTAGGAATGTTTTCTCATTGTCAAAACACTTGCTGATAATTTAACTGTATCCGTAAATTTATGGTCCTCTGACTGAGTATTTGCATGCCGTGTAAAGGGTTGAGTTTTGAGTAATTTATTGACAGTATTTCAAAACCGTCAAGGATGACAGAAGCGGTAAAGTGATTTTACGGTCTTGTTTGAAAACAATTCACAGATTCTCATGCTTTAATTCGATTATAGATCGAAAGCAAAAATGGTATTGCAAAAAAAAATGCGTCTTGTAATTTTATAAATTTAATATATTAGGTGGATACAGTACAATTTTGGCGTTGAATATAGAATTAAAGTACCTACCTTGCTTGTTATTCAAAATACGCAAGAATAAAAGGGGGGGTGATTAAAAAAATAATTCTATATTGTATTGTAAAACTTTTGTGTATAGTGCCAAGGAACATTTCTCCCTCTTCCTGTGTCAACTATGGTTAGAGGTGTATAAATGTGGAGATAATCTTCACTACCCAGTGAGCGGGATGCCTATTGCTACTGTGGGGCTTTTATTAAATTTCTTTCAAAGAATTGTAAACTGTGTTTTATGTGTTAGCAGCACTTGCTGATAGCAATTTTATATTTAAGCCCTCTCACTAAGGTAATGGAAAGTATAATAAAAATTAATAAAAAATAAAATTCTATAGAAATGAATTACCTCAACAATTTCTCCATGTAGTCTTTTTCAAATACTGAATCGTATCGTGCATCATTTGCTCCAATGAAAATCTATGTTTTTACTTTGCTACATTATTGTGCAACTACTAAGGGACGACTTTGTAAACCTACCTCTACGTAAATCTTAAGTACCTTCCTACCGGCGGCGTGCATTGCTCTATGACCAAAGGTAGGCTGTATGTAGTTTTTCAATTTGAGTTATGAATTGTGCATTGAATATTTGAAGATGGCTGCTTTATTATCATATTCCACTGATTGTTGTAGTCCAAATTAAACTCGTACAAAATTCATGGAAACAGTACAATTCTGTCGTATTTTTATATATTTAATTTTCTCTCTATGGAACGTTTTCTGAAGGTAGGTACAGTATTTTAGAATGCGCTCCACTGCTTTACTTACCTATTTAAATGAAAATTAGATTATTCGATTCGTCCCCTTCTTCCATTCCCACTTTGGCACACCGACTTCGGCAAGTATATTTATAGTTCTCACCATATTAGTTGACGTCAACACAGTGTACTCAAAAAGATGCATAACTTATATACAGCGTGTTTCGTTTTAGACGTAATTTAAAAAAAATCAATAATTATTTCACAATTCAGAGTTCGAAGCCAAAGCGTGCGTTTTGAAGTCCGTTATATAAAATGTATTTTAGCATACAAATACTGTTTATTTAATTGTGATTATCATAAAAATACAATTAATTAAAAAATCTAAATAATTCAAGGTGCTGAACATCGTTCAGGAAAAACGTTCAGGAAAATTTATGTAAAAAAAATTATGCTCATCGAAAACATATCTCCATATATTGATAAATATGTACGTGTTCGTATTATCTTTATCGGCTATAGGTTATATGTATATATCATTCGTAGTATATGTAGTCCAATAAATGAATGACATGAAAAGTAACATAAACCAAATGTACCTAAATAATTGATAAAAATAAAACTTTAGCGATGCGAATTAAAAATAATGTTTTATATACAAATCTACGGTTTTATTCCGAGCTTGATGAAATTTTGCACACTTGACCTACAACGCAAGAGGGAGCTCACTGTCTACATCCCCCTTTCCCAGCCTTAAAGCCAAATGTTTGTACTTTTTGATGAAAATTTGCACACTTGACATTCAAAATAAGATGAAATTACTGAGTAGGGGTAGGGACTAGGAGTAGGAGTAGGGGTAAGAGTAGGAGTATGGGTAGGGATAGGGATTTTAAAACTTTACTCCAAACCATTCATAACCCCGGGCAACGCCGGGTACTTCAGCTAGTTTAAAATAATGAAAACTGTGATTATTTCACTGGCAATATCTTACACCCGATCGAACTGGAACCGATATAAATAGACCACGCTGTAAGCGTTCGAAAAATATTACTTTACAACCATCACATGTACTTGCTGTCTCTTTTCAGCTATGAACAATAAATAGGCGTAAACAAGACAAAGGGCTGTTTATTTTTCATGGCCGGTAGAAGCATATACCGATGAACAAATACATTCATTGCTAAGTTTATGTTGTTGGTTCCATCTCTCGTCGACTTACCTATACGCAAGAGTGGTAATAACAATTCATTTTTTCAGAGATTAAAGTGCTTAATACATGACTTTTGGTAAAAGACTGACTTTGAAAACATTCAGATTTTTTCCACTGGCTTAGTTGTTGGCCAAATCAATTCTAAATAAATATTCCTGGTGGGCAAATTCTTTTCTGTGATTCGTAATTCGTGCGTGAATTTCTCAGAATATTAAATGCAAAGTCCTACGGATCAGACGCCCACAGCCACCGGCGAATTGAAATATTTAAATGTAAATATCATTAGATACGGGTTCCTATGGCGGGGGGAGTATGTAGCTCCATTTTATTCCCATTGAGAAGAATCATTTGATTTCACCGCCGAGTCGGAATGTATTTAATGCCCCGCGTATGTTGGCACCGCCTCATGTTTTTAATTTAACCGTTGGATGCCGGATGGAAAAGCGAACGACCGTTTTACATTTAGGGTTTTGACGACTCTCATTTCTAAACCGTTTCATTCATTAGCAGGATTTTGCAAAAGGATCCAAACATAAACATTACCCTGGCCATCTAAAGATACTACTCCCAAAAGATATTTCAGATTGAAAATGATCTCGAAAAGAACTAATGACAATTTCTGAAAAATAATCACAATTATTAATCTATTGTTTTATGGATCCCAAAACTAATCGTTGGAGCCATTCGAGAAGAAATGCGTCGATTTACGCAAAACAGCGAACGCTAATAATTGTTTTAAAAGTCGTCAAAAACGGGAGTCATAAAGGATATTCCACTCTTCTGGTAGTACATGTAACGAGGGTGGATAGTATGGGGACAAATACAGCATCCTTGGGAAAAGTAACTATAGGGAGACAGCTGGAGACCGAAGGGAGTATAGGCATTTCTTAGATACGGTCAGGACTCTTCAAGAGTTGTAGGTTGTATCGTCGACGATAAAAATGGTAATGATAAGTATTTCGTCCTTCATTTTAGGGTTAAGAAATATTGGCGGCTACTTCACTTTCATACACGGTACACTGCAGACTTGATACTGCTGTTGATTTTAAGCTCAGAGCTGTAAATTTATTCATTTTAATAATAACATCTTTAATCGTATCACCTACTCTAATATTTTCAAATTGTGTGAATTAGTATTTACGTGAATATTATAAACGTTAGCTACAATGTAGAGATCTATTTAGATAGGTAATTAAGTAAGTTTGGAGTTCGCTTGTTCCAATCCTATCCAGGGTACAGATATGGTAAAGACATTTATTAAAAAAAGATCCAGAGTTGGACTCATCCAGAGAATCCTTTAGATACCCACTTGAGTTTGGTCAAATGAATAGTACGAATAACATAATTTTATGTAGTATCAAGCATTTTGGGAAATGGCTTGATGGCTAGTTCTAAGGTGTCGGGAAGAAATAAATACAAAGGCGTGAATTTCACATGGGTACTAATATTACACCACATGTACATAATGTAATAATAACAAAGCATTTAAATAGCGCAGTTTTGTGTTATTTCACTTCAAGTGCGCTTTGCCATAAATAAATATAACAAAAAAAGATTAAATAACTCCATTCAGTGGTTTTCCTACAGTGGTCCTTTTACATTCTATTAATACATTCTTAACATATTACATACATTCTTGCTTATTCTTAATATTACTCCTACAGTACTCTACAAAATATTATACAATATATACACGGCTATACAATACGTACTTCACATACACAATACGTACTTCACATACACAATACGTACTTCACATACACAATACGTACTTCACATACACAATACGTACTTCACATACACAATACGTACTTCACATACACGTGACACGTGAACGTAATTATACAAATATATATTTCTTTTAATAGATTTAATAGTGTGCTAAACGAATTTCATATTAAAGAAAAGTTAGGTTTGACGACACACCTGCCTAATTTACTATTTTGACACATATTTGACATATGTTATTGGGACATTTTTTGTTAGATGAGTGAGTAATATTTCAAGTTAGTTTCAAACGTCGCTCACTTTCATTAAAAACTTTTTTTTAAATAGATTTTTTATAAATTTTAAACAAAGCATGTGTCCGTGATATAAAAATATTGCGTATTTTTTTTTTGATTTGGTCAATTTAATTTTAAACCTATTAAAAACATTGTTTTGACGTGTGTAATTTCGACCGTGTGTAATTTTGGCAGTGAAATTAACACCTGTATAATTGTGTCATATAACTAGTTATAGTTACCTACTTAGTTAGTATTCCAGCATTCCCGCAAATATTAGACATTTCATAGTCACGCAAGCAGCAGTTAAATCACCACTTCGAGCAGTTAGAACTCTTGTGTAGAAGAAAAAAAATAATTGGATAATTTGAACAGCGTCGTTTTAGTGATAAATCACCGCAGAGGCGTTATATCACAGAGATGGAATTATAGTTAAGGAGTTTTCATTGTGCCTACAGTTAAAATGAGAAAATCCTCGCTGACAGACTTCTGAAAGCCTCGCACATTTAGGGTTAATGTCGGCTACTTCAGACCCGACTGACCAACTGACCAGACAATGTCGGGCCCTGGTGCGGGTCTAATCCCATCGGGGACCTCCCCAGTCCAGCTAGCCAGCCAGCCCAGTCCAACCCCCGTGAGATCACCACTACAGTCTGCAATGTTCAGTACTGTCCACTGTTCAGTGTTTAACCGTGCGGTAGTCATTGCGTTCAGTCTTTCCACTGCTGAACTGCCGCGCCGTGACAGGCCGTCCTCGGGGAGCGGTCACACCAAACGCTGGTTGCCGCTACCCATTGCCTGTTGCCTACCGATGCATTTGTAATTATTGAAAACTGTGCGAAAATTATTTTTGATAACTGTAAAAATAGTACCTCTTTTAAATTTTAAGAGAGTTAAATAAAATAAGATTCAACAAATCAAATATTTTCTCATACCTTATACAAGTTATGTGATGTCTATGGAAATTTTCCTTAATTAAGGGATTGTTTTGTAAAACTTTCCCTAGATCTAGAGACAAATTATTTTGAAGGATTTGAGTTTCTATACAACCGTTTAAATATGAAAGTAATGTATTTTTACTCTTAACGGTCCGTACCCAAAAATACACACTTTGTAGTCTCTAACGCAAGAAATGCTATAAGTGATCTGTCTATAATGGGTAACTAAAAAATGTGTAAGGGTTCAAAAGACAATAATCCTCACACTGTAATCTTTTAGATTCTATATGAAATAAGTACTGGGATTGTAGATAAAACGTTCAAAATTGGCTTTACTGGTTTTCAAACTATGCATATTTTCAAACATTTTGTTATCTATTTCATAGAATTTAATAGTTTACAATTTGAGGATGTATGTATTCTGAAACCTTATACATTTTCCTAACTACCCGTGTAAAATTAACATATAAATCATGTGTAGTATTGCTTGAGTTCGAAAACTACAGAGTGATAATTAGGGCCATTTTTGAGTGCAGGCCCTTAACTAAATTTGAAACCATGGAGGTAATGAGTCATTATGATACGTAGGTTTTTCATCTACCGTATTTCCACCCCATAATAGTAAAAATGAAGATCGGGTGTGGGGGAAGCAATTTTTTTTACATTTTCTAAATATAGAATAGTTTAAGTAATGTAATGTACCAGACTGACGATATCCGTAACGGTTGAAACCGGTCAGGCCCACCAATAAACAGAAGAACTAAGTTAATAGCTTTATTTCTTAGAGAATCTACAAATCTCGATTTTAACATCTCCGGTAGGTAGTTACTAGCGCAATTATTAGTATGGTAGAAGCTTGTGGATTTTTCAATCTTTTTAATATGAAGATAAAATCATGTTCAAATAATCATCAATAGACATTCTTGATTAGTTTCAGGCAAAGAATATCAATGAATCGACATTTGAATAACAGATAATTGCTACCAAGATGAGTGGGAAAAGGTGAGCACAACGCTAAATCTATTTGGCATAGTCTTTCGCTCCATACCTACCTAATACTTATTATTTGTTTTTTAATAATTGCCTACCTATTACATCTTATAAATATATCGATACCCTAGTTCAATAGGGAAATAACACAAAATTTATGGGTTTTGAGTTAATGATGAAAAATGGTAAAGAAACTCTCCCTTCTCATATTTCAATAAAAAAATAAGTCTAATTCGTCCTAATTATGTAGTCAGATAATTCTTTGTGGGATTGTAATGAAATCGGCACAATCTTAGTTCAATGAAGAAACATGTCAAATGTTTCCGTTTGAAACTTAATAAATGTAGCCATTTACACCTATTATATGATAGGTTGATAAATTACTTACATGTTGCATCTATTGTTATTTTGTAGGTGGACAAAATAATATTTACATCGGAGCGATGTCTTTATGAAAAATTTTCAAATCCAGTTTTCTCAAAATGAGGAATTTTGAATTAGTTCCTTTTTGAACTAAGGTATCTATATATGTATGAATAGCCGGACAGTAAAGGTGCAACTGCGTACATATGTATCAGTGGCGTGCAGTCCATAAAAGCTGAAAAGCTGTGCCTACCCTAATAAAAACGAACCGTGTAATGAAAATGAAAGTTTTTTTTTTTAAATCGATAATTTCTTATCATATTATTATTTTTTCATGAATCTTGTATGCTCATTTATTCATCAGGAAAAACAATCAACGAAATATGTTTATAAAATGTACGCTTTCGAATATTTATTTATTTATTCTGAAATTTATATACATAAACAAAAACATTAGTCACTCATCTCACTAGGACAATCCTATGTTGATATGAGCGGCTTTACAATTTAATAATAATCAGTAAATAGTAATAAGTGAATAATAATACATGTATAAAAATAAGTAAATATTAATAAGTAAATAATTGTAAATAAATAATAAAAATTAAATAATAATAATTAAATAATTATAATAAGTAAATAATTATCAGTAAATAGTAATAAGCATATAATAATACTCAATACACATATAATTCAATTCACAATTTATACCCAAACAACACCCAGCCTACTTTGGTCATGGAGCAATAAACGCCACTGATATGTATGTAGATACACGTGGTATATACATATTATATATAGCAGAGATTTATCGTTTATCAAATATCGAAAATTTGAAAAAGATGTATTTAAGCAAATCGAAATCTTTACTAACCTACAGTCTAGCTTTTTATACTAAATCAAAAAAGATGGCGCTGCGATCGTTTAAAATGTTTTAGGTTGCAACACCAAGATGGCTTATTATTAAAATAATTGTAAGTTTAAAAAGGCACAATAGTCCATTTGTATATTTTTTTACTTTAATAAAATGGTGATCAGAAATCAGTGGTACTTTCCGAAAGGAGATGATTCTACATACAAGACAATTTTATGTTAAAACTTTTTTTATTGTTTAACACTTTGCAAGAGGGATAATTGATTACACGGAAACTGATTTTTGTAATTCTGAATTTTACGTATCGAATTAAGTATATATTAGATGTTATATTAATAAAAATTGAAATTAAACCATATTCACTGATCAAAAACTTAAATTTAAAAAAAAAACAAAAAAAACCTTACAAAATTAATTATACTATTTTGCCTTGTTTGTAAACGAACTGTCAAACTCGAATGTGAGCAACAAAATTTCAAAGAAGAAGTGAATAGCTTA
Source organism: Halesus radiatus (assembly GCA_022606495.2). NCBI lineage: Eukaryota > Metazoa > Arthropoda > Insecta > Trichoptera > Limnephilidae > Halesus > Halesus radiatus. The sequence goes on from JAHDVE020010618.1 coordinate 9,629, forward strand.
GTGCTGCCATAATAATGGAAAAAATGTTCCACGTTATTAAGAGCCTACATTTAATTGGCAAGTCAAAGTACTTGACTTAAATGATTACTAGATGTACGATACTTTTTTTTGGTTTTGTAACAAATGCGCCAATTGCGCACGCATCTCCTCAAAAAAGGTGATCGTGAGGCGCTTGTTAACGTAAAGTACCTACGTCACAAATATGTTTTATATAATTATATTCAGAATCATAGCTGCTACCATAACCCAAAAACATATCTCTAACCCATGTCACAGGACGGCCAATGTAAGAACATAGGTAGGTAACACATAACATACCTACTCGGTTAGCTTCGAACTTTATCAGCTATATCTGCCCCCAGGCGATAGTTGCGCCACTGGGTCCGGCATGCTGGTAGCATAATGTCGACTTGACACAATAAATAAATTCAGCCGGTCATCTCCATAAAGCCTACTGTGCATAGTGCGCACTACACACTGCGCAGTGACGGGCAGAATGACTGGAGAGTTAGAGTTGGAGCATTATCATAATCCGGAATACGTTCCATTGCCGCTCCTCGCATTTGAAAAAATCAATACACCTGTCCCGTGTCCCGGAGTCCCTTATATAATCTGTCTTATCAAATGCCATTTCTATCAGTAACAACAACCTGTGTAATATTTGTAACAGCTACCCTTCTTACCTATACCTACTGTGCCGCCAATAGTTCTGCGTAAAAACGTCCAAATTTATTAGCCTATTAAAATATTATATGAATTCTTACTCTCTTAAAAAAACATGTTTTTTTTTAATCTGACGATAGAAAAGTCTGATTAATAGTTTTGCAATAAATTTTTTTTTTTTTTTTAAATGTGGAACAATTTTTTTTTCATTTCTATGGCAACATAAAGCAACTCACTATGTCTTTGAAATTTATTTTTTACATTAAAAAAATTTCACTGTCGAATCTGACATCGTTTTAAAGAAACAAGCCAAAACAACATAACTCGAATTTGTTTACGTTTTAAGATAACAAAAAAAAGAACATGGTACATAGTAGGTATATAAGTGTAACATATGACATATATGAATAATAATCTGTAAGTGCATGACGCAAAGCAAAAAAGCATGTTTTTAAGCTGCAGATAATACAAACAAATTATTAATAAAGTGGTCATAATCTGATTTATGTGTATATGTATATTTCAGACATACAATGAAATTGCCTTTCCAAGCAATTATCTTACTTACAAACCGTTAAATAATAAATTAAAAAGTAATAAGAAATTGTGATATTATGTGTCGGTTCCTACCACTAATTTCTGAAAACCGTCTGGTTAAATCATTGACCATCGTTATTTTTCAAAGAAATTTTTATTTTCCTATGCTACATCTTGGAGTTGTCATTTAAAACCTTTTAAACGATCGCAGGCGCCCTCAAGTTAAATGTCAGACTGTACCCAATATTAGTATATGACGTTTCATTACAATATCGATTAAGATTGATGACAACCTAGTTTCAATTTTCACAAAATTCACCCATTTCAAAACTTCACAATATTGATTTATTTTATAATGCGAGAGTCAAATTTTTATTTCTCAAGTTACCAAAACATGTTTGAAGTAAGTAGCTACGTGAAGTTTATGTCGAATTTCAGATCCATTCCAACCTAACGATATGAAAAAAAAACTTGATGAATCCTTACATAAAAAAACTGCTGATATTATCAGATTTTTCTTCAAGATGTCAATCATAGTGCACTATTATGGCTGGTTCTGACGAATTGTTAAATTGGTATTCGGAACAACTTAAAATGGTTATACGTTCGGTTTGAGGAAAAGGTGTAATCGTATTAAGGCTCCAGGATTCTTCTTCAGGTAGATTTATCGGGCGCAAAGTCATTAGTCATTAGCAACAGGTGATTTTATACAAAAGGAGAATAATCTGACTAAAAAGAGGGATGAAAGATACTATGTATTGGCTAAATAATATTTCGAGCGATGGTGGTGGGAAAATAATAAAATTTGTGTAATTTAATGTCAGACTTGATTTAATGTTGCAATATGGTGGATATGCAGTGGCGTGCACGGATTTTGCATTTAGGGTAGGCAGCAGGAAAATTATATTAAAAAACTTAAAATTTTTAAAAAGCTGCTGGCGTTTACCGATGTTGATTGGGATTTCCTGCCACATCAAATATCCAAGTAGCAGCTTCATTACAAGCCAATTACTGGATATATATTAATATTTTATTCGACTGTACTATGAAAGAAAGTCAACATAATACGGAACTAGTAAAATTATACTAATAAAGGTATATTCACATCTGCCAGCACCGCGCAGTGCTGAATAGTACAGTACAGAGACGACAACATTAGTTACTTACATTATCCATGAACACATTCATATTACAGTGTAAGTAAGCGAAACGTAGGCGCTCATACACGGGTCAGCACCAGCCGAGATTGTTGACTAAAATATTTTGACGGTGCCGGTGGCTGCTGGTGATGTCTACGCCTGCGCAGTTAGTATGAAAACATACCGTTAGCTCCGCCATATTTCTTGGCATCGCCATCAGTTGGCGTCAATAGATAGCGTCGAAAAATTGATTGATTTGGTGAGGGAATATAGGTAATAAAATAATAATAAATATGGGAATAGGCTTTTAATATCCTAAAACATGTTACGTTCAGTTGACAGTTCAGTTAACAGCCATACAGCATTCTGTGCTGTGTCTGTACAGTGCTGCACAGCGTAATGTGAATAATCGCGTCTGTGCCGTATCTGTCATGTTGCGTGTCTGGCACGCACGGTACCGGTAGATGTGAATGGCCCTTTAATAGGGATACTAACAGATGACAATGATTGCTACATTTATGATTTGTACCAAAATGCACTGCCTTTTTCGGCACTTGCTCAAACGAGTCTTCCCTTGAATGCGTAATGCGCAAACATATAATATTTTTTTTGTACAATACAGTCGAAAACTGATTATGACATCGCATCAATTTGCATACTTAGTTCCTGCTTTCGACACATTATAGTGGTGCGGTCAGTGTGGCGCGCGCGGCGCTGAACTTCCCAAGTATTATTGAAAGTGTAGATTGATTTCTTTGCAATAATTTGATGTATTTTTTTATGTGAATAAAGTAAAGTAGGCAGTGCTTATGTACCTATATAGAAAGCACGCATCTTTAGATGGGTATTATAAACAAAAATATTTCTATATCGCACAATAAACGAAAAAACGAAAACATTATTTGATGTATTATTTTTTGTGATAAATCATTAGAAGTCAGGTAGAATACACGATTGGTAAATGTTGCGCTGTACCTGAATTCTATTAAGTAAAGGCACAGCATACGTACAATAACGTATATTTCATATCTAAAGCTTTTATCTCGATTAACGCTTTACAAAAAATATAAATAAAATAGCACAGCAATACCATTAATTTTGTCAGTTTTATCAAATATGCGTATTGTCTGCGCGGCGTTTTTCCTTTTACCATTATTGGTCTGAAACAATTCTCAATCTCCGGGGCAGACCTCGGCATCCCGGGGACCTCACCACTACCTCGACACCGGGGTATCATGTATAGCATACCCACTGTAACTATAGGGTACCGGGTTCTATTCCCTCGGCTGTAATTCGCCGAAATTCTCCGGGGTATTATTAAATATATACGGACAGGGAAGAATTCTTTCGGTGCTTTTTGTAACATTGCTTTGGGCTTTGGGGAGATGAAAAAATGGGCGGGAAATGAATCGGCCAAAGGAGACACGAATGACGCAAAAAAAATGATAGAGCCGTTTTAGAAAAAGATAAACGGTAAGTACTTGCCTAATAATAGTGTGTGATGGTGCTTGCACTTTATAATAAATGTGTTCTGAGTTCTCCAACAAAGAACCGTAGTTAAAAATTTGCTATAATAACAGATTTTTTTTCGTCTTTCTAAATTTTTAAGCTCCGTGAAATAAAGTAGGTACCCAGTGGAAAAATATTAGAAAAATTAAAAATAAAGTAGTTAAGTAGGTACCTATTTTAATAAAATTTTCATCTCTTGATAGTGGGTTCAAAACATGTAATTACCTAAAATGCTGATGTTATATACATATTACAGAATACATAAATATCTAATATCATAATGTTATAACAATATTTTGAAACTGTTCTTGGTGGAATTTCAAAAAATATAGTGTTTTATTTACAGTATTCATAATCACATTCTCGCATCAATCCTCGGGGGGACTAGGCCGTCCAAAGGAAATACCTACAATCCTGCTAGTTCTGCTTTCTACATCCAGTTCCTTATTCCTGGGGATGCTGTATGGGCCTCCCCCCATCCAGCCACCTGAGACAACATCATCTTGCAGTTTATAAAGAAGAATTTTCGATGTCCAGCTATCTTCCGTCGTTATTGAATTTCTATTGCATAAATATTTTCAATGACGACCCTTCAAACAGTTATATAGTTTGATCGTAGATAAATCGTGTACTAGAAGTAAAATCCATACAATTCCAATTTCCATTGAAACATTATAACCTTTTGATAATTTGACAAATACCAAATAAACGAAAAATAGCGAACATCTTTATGTTTCTTTTTTCTTCATTCCTCTGATTGAGACATGTTCCAAACGTTTTTTAATGTATTATTTACACATTAATAATCCTTTCCATTGCAGCTGTATCTAATAGTTTTCTACCTAAATCCGGAATGATACATTTTTTTATGTGTTCAATCAAATTATCATTATCTCGCCTAGTAGGTACTGCACTATTAATCTTCTACCTCCGTTTCCAAATTCTGAATATTTGCTGTTTCAAAACATCATTGTTATTTTGATACGAGACCTTTAGTAGCATTAGCTACAATGGTGGATGCGAAACAACAATGCATTCTGCAGTCCAATATTTACAAAACCATTGGCATACAGACATACCAACCAACACAATAGTTTGAAAGTATTATCATTTTATACGATTACCATATTGCTATGGTAACCACTAGCCATGATAGCTGTCCATTTTATGATTTTATCAATATATATAAAAATCAATGTAAGTTTGTTTGTTTGTTTGTCCTCGATTTTCTCGAAAATTACTGGACCGGCTTCACTGAAAATAGCACAATTTGTTCTTATTAGTGGCGGGAAGGTTGAAGAAAAGTAGGAAAAGGAAGGGAAGGCGGGAAGGGTAGGAAGAGTAGTTTGAATGAAATCCAATACGTAAAACTGTTGCCTTAACGTTTTAAAATTAGTATGAAAAACATTGAACCCGCCATGTTTTATTTAGGTTAGCCCATAGATATAGCACTCTGGTTAGCCACAGATTACACATTCAAAAGAAGAAGTTTTTTTTTTTGGTAGAATATTTTCAAAATGGAAAACACGAGTAGGTACCTATCTAAGAACTTTATGATTTAGATATATTTAAAAAAAATAAACATTTGGAATGAAATAAAATATTCAAATGGATGTTTCTTTATTTGGAGATAGTTCCTTTCGCTGTCAAATCAATTATGGCACCCTAATGACAAGTAACAATTCACAACATCATAACTTTATATGAACCCGAGCAAGGCCGGGTACACATCACCAAGTTTGTTAATATTTGTAATTTGAAAAAAAATTGTTTCGGTACCTATGTACGCCATTCCAACTGTGTAGATACTTATTCATCGTGGTTCTTAACTGGATGTTATTTTTTTAATGAGACCTTTTGATCTTTCAATTTCTTCAAATGAGAGAGATGTAAATGAGATATTTTTATTTGAGTGATAGACGAATAATTTCCGATCTAGTATTTTTATTTTCAATCTTACATAATAAAATTGATAGCCCTGATTTACTTCAACTAATAAACATTCATGTATCGGGCAGAAACACGATTAAACAAGATTATCATTACCGTTCTATTGCAATAATACTGCATCGACCCCACAATTTAAACACTCAACCCTCCGTTACATAAAATTTAAAATTTTGGCAATATATATGCGCATATTACAGATCTATGGAAAGTATCGCTGATACAATATAAACATGTAGTCACAAACTCATTTATCTACTCTGATATACTCACTGTGGATGTTCTTCTGCAAATGTATTATTTACTACAAAATATTATACATATATCTCTACCTACTGTAGTGAAGTATTTAGTAATTAAATATATGATGTATAGAAATATTATAAACCATTTCAATTTGAAATATTGTTAACTTCATTTTAATTTGATGATTTTTTTTTCTTTCATCAGTCCCTGCTCTGTGATCGGTCATAATTTTTATATACCTTCAATAGACGCTTATTCTTGGTTTGTTATTTACAGATATTCTTGAACTTTACTTTGTTATTGTACACGTTCATAGGGTTCTTTATTGCTTACATATTTTTTACTATGCAAAAGCCGAAAGGCATTAAATATTTAATTTTTTTTCTTAAATTAAATAATATTTTTAAGCTTTTCTCTTAGGTTAGGTTACCAATCTGCGTAAAAAATCATATTTTATTTTGGTGTCAACTAACAGTGAGCGAACGCGGATAAAATATGGGGATAAATTGTACTCAACATGGCGTTCGATCGGTTTTTATTAGTGAAACCTGTCGATAAAGATGCCTGACAAAATATGTCTGAACATGTGATTAATTTACAGTTTTAGTTCTTATCTTAATAGTAGGTACCTACCATATATTTTTTTTAAGTTTATGGGTTTTATTTAGGTTGGGTTAGAGCGGGATTTTAACCCTTATTAATTTAATAATAATGGTACGCAATGAAATATATTGAATATTATATAACACGACGCCATATTGTTTTTCCATATTTTTCAATTGTTAAAGACAATTTTTTTTTTTTTTTTGATTTTATGGGTTCTTTCGTAAAGACAATTTTTTTTGATTTTACGGATTCTTTCGTAATCCTCTAACTAGCTGGGGCTTATACAAATACCCCTCATGTGTTCTGGCTAACTAGTACTCCGGCCACTTTGGCCTTATTACTATTACCATCTGATGGTTTTATTTAAATTGACTGAATTTATTAATTACATTTCATGGCTTTTAGGGAAAAGATCTTAACTGGATAAAAAACCCTAGGTAAAGACAAAAATAGATTTCGTAAAAACACGTTGAAACTCCGGCGATACCGTGTAGTAACTCATTAGTGGAATATTACGAAAATGAATACTCTTTATACATACATATATATACGCAAAATATTTGGCTATAAAACTTTATTTACGTTGGCAATACGAACTGCACCAATGCACGAATTATACGATTGGAGTAGGCTGGAGGTTGGAAGCCCGTTGAAGTGATACGTTAGTAGATTTATACGAGGGATTTGAACATTTTTATCCCCTAGACGTATTATTATATTCCCCCCATTCGGTTCCCCTCTGTCTCGCTATATATTGCAGGGTATGTGTTGTATTCTGGCGAAGTGTATATCGAAGGGTAGGGGAAGGGGGGAGGGTAGAAAGGCTGGGCAAGGGGCCTCCCGGGGGACAAAAAATAGCGACCCCTGTATTAACAGCAAGACTCAAAGTTTTCGACAGCCCGACTACCGCCGGGCATTCTACGAAATTACAAGCTGAAAGGGGTGCTCAACCAAAGGTGAGATTTAAAAAAAACATGTACACATCTTTATGTGATTTTTTTTTTATACATTTAATTTATTAAGGCCCTATTAGATTTTACATGGAATAGTAGGTAACGTTATGTGAGTATACTAGTATTTTTATTTAAAAGATAATTAAAAGATAAACTAGTAGTAGTATAATAAATGCATTCATAGTATTGTTATTTAACATTGAGATGCAAAGCACGGAACAAACAATAAAAAATGTACCTAATTAAAATACAAAAATCTGAAGCATAAAATTACAACATTGATAATATTAAAAGTATGTAGTATAACAAAGTAAATATAACAAAGAAAAAACAAGTAAATTCAATATATGCATGTAAGCATAGGATTAAGTGTTGTACAAACCAGTAAAGATACTGAAGATATAACATTTCATATAAAATAACATAAAACATTATCAGATTGAAAGTATTTGATTTTTAAAACTTGCAAGATTATCAATACCAAATATATCGACCATCTCGCAGTGTTTATTGGCAAGGCAGTGAATTGGTGAATAAATACACTTATTAGTATTGAAGTTATTGTTACAATTAAAGCTGTCTTTACTTCGAGTCCGCCTGCCTAGAGTAAGTAATTTAATAAATACTTGAACATGGAAAGAACCAAATACACTATTGTGAACCGCTCGTACGGCGATCTTCTCGCATATGTGACGCGTGTTTGGGGGCGGTGTCTGGAACGTTACGGTGAGACTCAAACGGTTGCACTAGACATTTCCAAGGCCTTTTTGTTTCCTCCCCGCTACAACATGGGTCTCTTCAAAACCCAGGTTCATTCCTTCCTATCCCCTAAACGACCCTCCACACAGCATCCCCAAAAATGACTTAGGGCTTAAGGGAAATTATTTCCCTCAGTGCATCCTGCGGAGTTACTATAAAAAAATCTAGTCTCTATTTTGCCGTTTTGACTGATTAATTAGACGCAGTTACGCAGAAAGCGTCCAAAAGGCGTTTGAAAATTTAACAATACAAAGGCACATTACAGCATTTTTTAAGTGAAAAAAGCAACATGGAAAAGTCGATTTTGGCAATTTGTGAGTTGGACGCTTTCTGCATAACCACGTACAATTATGTATTTGCTAGTTGGGAGCGGCTGACGTTCATTCTGTCACTATACATTTTTTCCTTTAATACTTTCTTAGGTGACATTACATAATGAAGATTCGTGTATAAACCGAATTATCCTTCCTTGCGTGCAATTTTTTTGTTGGTTTTTGTTTAATGAATTTTTAAAAATAATAATACTTGATAGTAAAAACGTCTCCATCTCTGATCATTCAGCGAGTGAATTGGGATATACAACATAGGAGAGTATAGTCCTATAGTATACCGGGGGGTTCCAGCAAGGGAAGTGGGGTGCCTGGGTAAGGCGAGGAGGTGGAGAAGAGAAAGGGAAGGGCGAGGATAGCGGTAGGAGAGGGGGAGCATGTGATACTGTTGATGGCTGCCAAATAAGAGCGTTTTGAGGTACCTTCCTGTTGGAGCGATTACAGGGGCGGAGTGTGATGAATACGTATGATTCAATAATAATAATAAACTTTTTTTATTTAATTTGTTTTCTCAAGAATAATATAAATTTCAATGCCTATAACTATTATTGTGTTATTTTTTTTAAACCTTGTTATTTTCTTGATTTTATAATAATAATAAATAAAAAAATCTTAAATTACCAATATAAATGTATTATTAAATATTTTGTAATTTTTTTAACATTTTTAATTATTTACTTACCTACTTTCATCACTTATTGTTAACTTTTTTTCATGTGTGTAATTGTCCATTCTTACATTATTATTTTATCATCTGTATATACTTGTCATTATTTTTGGTATACTGTTTATCCTGATGTGGAATTCTATGCTTTCGATACATGTTGATATTTATATATTTAAAAGAAGCTATGTAAACAAAGTTATTATCATTAATTTTTATTTTTTTTATTAACGTATTATGGCTATTCATGTAGATTAACTAATGCTGACTCTGAAAATAAGTTTTATTATTTACGCAGAATTAAAAAAAAAAAGATTAATATCAAAAAAGACTTAAAAGCCGTCGGCGGGTTCTGCCAGAATTTAGACAGCTCCCTCACGGGTCGGTTTCACATTTTTTTAACTTTTTAATTGAAGAAATTATTTCAAAGGTGTTAATGTTTTTTATGAATTCTTATTCATTATGTATTTATTTTGGGAGTTGTTACACCTTCAATGTAAATTTATTCCTTGTGACGTCACTCCCAGTGCGCCGTAAATTTTGTGCAATTTAGCGGGTTTTGAAAAACTCATACTAAAGGTAAAAAAAAGTAAAAGGTAAAAGGTTTTTTTTTTCATTCATGCCGATGTTACAAGGTCAACATTGTTACTTTGAAGTTCCTTATTTCTTAGAGATTGTTTGCAGAGGTGATTTACAATTGCAACTTCCCATTGACAGGAAAAGGGTGGCTGTTTTGATTGAGCGCATTGACACGCATTATTGACGCAGCGGAATGATTGTTTCGCTGTACAATCGTTCGTTCAGTTACTCACCAGACAGCAAACATGGCGGATCTATCGAGCCCTTTGAAAATCATTTTCATCGTGGAACGAGATTTTGTTTTTCTTATAATTGCATTATTTCGCAATTGCCCAGAATTATGGAAAGTATAATAAAAAAATTATCACCATATTCGCATACCGTAGGTACTGTTTCTGCAGACGTCCAAATATTGACGGGCTGCGATTCCAATTTTCAATGTCGAAAACACATTGATTATTAATATTGACCATCTGCGGGGCGCTTTATCTACATATTTAAAAAATTAAAGCTGAACGACACGTAATGTGCCCTGGAGCTAATTTAAATATTTTACAGAGAAAAACTCTTTTAGGACGGAATCCTTATAAATATTGAAATTAATTGTTTGTTGGAGGGTTTATAAACGGAATAAATTGTTACTGTAGATTTAGCTCAAGTCCTTCAAGAAACTTATGAAAAAATATTATTGTAAAACTAACGCATATAGCGATTTTATAAGTTTCTTGGAGTACTTAAGCTTTAAACATACAATTGATATAATATTTAAAATTTAATTGATATAGTATTTAAAATTTAATTTATATAATATTTAAAATGTAATTGATATAATATTTAACATTTAATTGATATAATATTTAAAATTTAATCGATATAATATTTAATTTCGTTTAACCAAATGTTGAGACGTTTCGAGCTACACCCCTGGCGACAGAATACCAAGCTGCGCAGAGTTGCTTTGTTACATTATTTGTGGAGAGCTGGTAGCAGGATACCTAATCCAGATATGGGTAGGGCCAGTATTGTATAACTAAGCTAGGTACCTACCCCATATCTAGTTCCTACCCACAATCTAGTAGGCAGTAGGCAGTAGGCACCATAAGCAGGATAAAATATAAAACCTCCCTGGAGATTTCCTCAACTAGACTTGTATGGGTGGGTTAGTTTTTTTTTATTTTTTTTATAACGGATGACGCACGAATACGTTGCTTATTTATATGCAATATGCAATATGACATGTTCGTGCTTTGTGCATTTATCATTTTAGGGAATCTCTATTTGTTAGGCACATTTTCATCTGCAATTTCTTGCTTTGGAACAAAATATTATAAAATAACGTTATTTTGAATGGTATAATAAGGGGGGAAAATATATTTATATATGTTTACGGAGAATTTATAAGATCGTAATTAAAAGTGAAATTAAAAATCATCTCATCAAAACACGCTGTTGTGTTGGTACCATTGCATTCGGAATATCTGACGTTACGAGTCTCGGCCGCGCGTATTCTGGTTTTGTATTTTATGTAAAATTTTATTTGTGTGTATTGTTTTGTTTTTTTTAGTTTTGTTTAGTTTTGGCGAAATTTTAACTTAATTTAGCTGACTTTAAGCTCTATAAGTGTTGTTCAATATAAAAATAACTATTTTTAATGAAATAAATAATAATATTCATTGCAAAAGTTTGGCAAACGGATATTAAGATAACTTTAACCTTAAATACTGTTTTTATTCTTTGAGTTAAAGTTTCTATAATGGTACATAATTTTATGACTTATTTTTAGTTATGGGTTACTATGAGTAATGTTATTATTTCTAAAAAATAAAATAAAAATGAACTTGACTTCTTATTTATATAAAAATATATTAATTTATCGGTATGCTAGGTTATTGTAAAATATAAATAAAGTATTGTTTTTGGGAGTTTTAAAAATATAACTCGTTTCAATTCCGTGCCCGGCTTCACCCGAGAATTGAATGGAAAATCGGAAAAAACTACATGACTTCTTTCCTTATTTTTTTAAGAATGAAAAAAAACTTAATAACCTCTTTAGCACTTAAATTAAAAGCAGAAAAACGTGTACAAATTTCTTAACGTGACTACGAGTTAAGCTTAGTTAGGGGCGTTCAATTATCTAAATCTACATAAAATTATTTAATGTTTTTAAAATAATTTTATTTAATGCAATTTTCTAACATTAATTGTAAGTACATAACTACCTCAGAATAAACATAATTTTCTAAACCGCAGTTTGAAAGATACATTTTTTTATAGATGCCAACTGATTTCCTCTGATGGAACATTGAATACTTTACAACTTGGGTAGTTAGGTAGGTACTGGCTGATGTCTTAATCTATATTGGATAAAGAAAGGTAAGGACTTTGTTGGGGGGATTTATTTCTTGGAAGACGATTCACTCAATCACCTCTCTATCTATTGGGGAAAAACTTTAACTTCGCTACACAGATAAATTATAATTCGATTTTTAAATGGATCATTAAAAATTTTGTTCCCACCAAAGCTACAGATGCTGCGATCGTCTAAAAGGTTTTAAATGACAACACCAGGATGGCTCATAGGAAAATAAAAATAACCGGACATCAGAAGGGTGCAGGTTCGAGTCCTGTCGGCGACATTTATCTTTGCTCGGAAAGGTTTTTTTCAATTTGGATGAGTGTTTCAGGCTAATAATTATTGTTTATGAAAATAATTGTTACCCTTTGCGCTATGCACAAAAATCTTGTCTTAAGTTTTTAAGAACTTTAGTTTATCAATTAATAAATAAAAATAAGTTTAAAAGAGCACATTGGCCCGAGTGCATATTTTTTACTTTAACATTCTTCTTCATGTTCTTTTTAAATTGTTTAACGCTTTGTCGGGAAGATACTAAGCACATGAAAATGTGTTTTTTCGTATTTCTTTTTGAAATGTATTTATCAAAATACTAATTTATTAGATGTTAAATCAAAATAAACGAAATCTAAATGGAAGATCAAAATTATGAATTAATAAATAGTAAATATATAATCGAATTATGATATTTTGCTTGTTTCTTTAAAACGAACTGGCAAACGCGAATGGGAAAATCTTTTAATGTAAAGAACAAATTTCAAAGACAGAGTGAGTAGCTTGTGTTGCCACTTTTTTTATTGTCAACCTGAATTTAAGGCATTTAATTACACTACCTAGGTAGGCACCTAAATACTTTAAAAAAATGTTATTGGACGTGTAACAATAATAACGTTTTTCGGACGATCGATTTTTTTTCTTAATCTAGCAATATTGTTCAAAAGTTGATTCTGTATATTTCTACATAATGGACTTGTGGCCGAATATCTTTTCATCTTTTTCAATGGAAACAGTAAAATAATTTTGATTTCCACCTGAAAAAAACACCTTAAAGGTCTATTCATATCTACCAGCACCGCGCAGTGCCGAACAGTACAGCACAGGCACGACACATGGGTTGCCTACGTTATCTATGAACACATTCATATTACAGCGTACGTGAGCGTAACGTATCCGCAAAGGCACGGGCAAGCACCGACCGAGATTGTCGGCTAGAATATTTTGATGTTCTGGTGCCGCTTGTGACGTCTGCACCTGCGCAGTTAGTATGGTTACAGTTAGCACCGCCATCTTCATCTGCTGGCGTCATTAGACGCAGCTATTGTACTAAACCGGGAAGATGGGTAACGATAAATTGTTTGAATTGGACGGGGAATTTAGGTTATAAAATAATAATAAATGTGGGAATAGGATTATAAAATCCTCAAACATGTTGCGGACACTAACGCTCAGTTGACAGTTCAGTTGATAGCCGTACTCGCGTCTGTCCTGTGTCCGTGCTGTGCTGCACGGTGTAATGTGAATACTCGCGTCTGTATTGTGCTTGTACTGTACTGTTCTGCTCTGCTCGGTGCTGGTAGATGTGCATCGAACATTACGAAACGTTTTTCCATTTTTTTTTTAAACCGTAAATCAGAATCGGTTACGAAATATACGATAAGTCAAATGTCCCAAAATATTTGAAACTGCGAATTTTGATATCAAACACCACTTATGTGTGCAGTCGGGGCAATACCACTGCAATAGTATGATCAAAAATAATTTTAAAAGTAGTTCGAACGATAATTCTTCATTTGTCTACCTGCACGGATAAGTTTGTACATCTAAGCCTCACACAAAGCCTCCGTCGCTGTAATCTCGCAGCCATACGATTCGGAAAAGAAGAAAAGAACTTGTAACAAAAAACGGTTCCGCTAATAACAAAACGAAATAATAAAATCTGTACGTCGTTGAAATATTTCACTTTGAACCAAATCAAACGTCATTATGATTTATTGTTGTAATTCTTTCCGTATAATGAAAATGGACACTTCTCCACAGTTCTGTTCTTATATCCCACATTACTCTGAATTCCGTACAGTCGGGATTTTTGTGATGGACGTGATACTTAAGCTTTTTTGAAATTTTTGAATTTTTTAAAACATTCTTTCTTATAATGCTTAATTGGTGCCATTAAATGTTTTCAAATTTTTTGTGGAAAACTGTTTTTTTTTTAAAACAGCTTGAACCTTTGAACGGTGATTTCTGGTGTCATGAAATCTGCACAGCTTACCTCTCCAACACTCAATCTTTATCTACTCTGAGCTATAGAGCTTAAAAATGATCATTTGCTTTACTGCAAAAAAGTAAAAGAAGACCACATTTTGTTTGTTCTACACAGATATTACCTATTATTTTTTTTCATTTACATAGAGTATTAAAACTCATACTAATTAAAAATAAAAAAAATTCGGTCGGCGCTAAAATCAATGTTTTTTTTTTTCTGTAGGGAACGTGCTTTGTGAAACGTTGAAGTAGGGCGTTACAAGAAAAAGGTTTAAAAATACTAATATAGACATTTACCTACCCTCGGAGGCATTTCTTCACATAAAACGAGGTTTAAATCGAGATGAATTTTTTTTAGTAACATTAATATTATATTTGATTTTACTAATGTAGGCAATAAAAATAAAATCACTTGAAATGATGAAGAAGGTTAAAACGTTAAAAATAATCCTATTTTTAAAAAAAATTGTTTCTCTAAAATGACTACATTATGCCTCCATTACACTGTTTTCTTTACAATTTCTTATTAATTATGCGTGTAGTGTTGTATCCCTCTTACGAATAATACCTTTCACTTGTTGCCTCTCTCTTATGTATTTTTTTGTTTTAGTATATATCTGTCTCCCTCTATTGTTTTCTGTACCTATTTATAACCGATAATTCTGGATTATTCTTTAGTTATTATAATTGCCCTGACGAAGCTTGGTCTAAGCGAAACCGGTTCGCGTTTAAATATAATAAAATCCAGGGTTATAACAAAGTGATTGCTTTATTTAATAAAAAAATAATAATAGTTAGGAATAAAGAAAAAATATTAGAAAAATTACGCATTGAAAGACGAAATTAGTATATTTATTAACTATAAAAATAAGTGATACCAACTTCTTACCCATACGAACAAAAAAACTCCCCCAAAAACAGAAATGGCCGCTATTAATGAGTGCAATCATGCGTTTTAGAGCTGACAGTCACGGACTTCCCACCAATCGCGAGAGCAATACACTATCCACTCGTATCGTGAAACATGCACTCACTCATACTAAGCCGTCCCGCTACTCTAGTGCTACACACATATGGGCAGTGCCTACATGTGGATAAAGCCGGTGTATACGGTCCAAACCTGATTATTTTTAACTACTTCAATTTAAGCCATTTTGTCAGACGGACAAGATTATTTTTCAGAAATGTATTAGAATTAGTTACATATTTTATGTTATATTTTGTGGATGCTGCTGCTTCCAAAACATTATTAAATTATTAAAATTCAATATTATTAAATTACAAAAAAATTACAGTTTAAATTATAAAAATTAAGCATTACTAAAATATAAAAACTAAACCTTACTAAATTATAACCTCATATGGTGTAGTAACCACAGTAACTTGCTTTCAAAGATAACTCCTTAAAAATTGAATTTATTTAAATTCACAACTAACCCGTACTAACGCCAACATCTTACATTGAAACCTGCGAGTACGTAATACCTACTTTTTAAATACGTTTTTTCTGGCATTAGAAAACAAAAACAAATTTCTTCCCCGTTTAAATAGGATAAAATTATATATATATTTTTTTAATAATGGTATTAGTTTTAACTAACGGCTTCTCCCGTGGCAACTTCAACGCTATTTTATATGTAAATGGTCACCTTTATATATCGCCGCTTTGTCATATTACCACTTTAATATTATATATGCATATGTGTGTGAATAATATTTGTACATATATATATTTTTATTCTATATACATATGTATTTTAATCTGCCTTTACCGTAAAATAACTTTAATAAGTTTTTCCATGTAAAAACAATCCGTTGACAAACTACTAAAAAACAGTTTATCGGGACTTTTATTCTCTCTCGTTCTTCTCATTTATTTTGCTACATTAAAGAAAAATAATATTTATTTTTTCATATGAAGTGGTAACTTGGTGATGTGACATTATAATTTAAAAAATAAAACAATAACTTTGTTTTGCTACCGTATTACTTCAATTTTTTTTTACTTCTTTTAAATTATCATTTTCATCTCAGTATATTCTTCATCTTATATAGTTTGTTTTAACTTTTAATTGTATACCATATGTTTAACCAAAAAGGACGTGAAAGATTATACCAACCTCCCCACGATCTGGAATAAAAACTTATTATTTTTATTATAAGTGCTAGATAAGCATGTTTATCCCTGCTATCGATTGATAGAGGTTTCATAAATATAAGCTAACCTTTTAAAAAACGTGAAATAAATGTGCCTTGATTAATTTTTTACAATAAATTTTCAAGATTTGTTTAACATTAGAAAATTTTATTGAGTAAATAAAATTACTTTTTACCAATATTATAAAATGATTGGTCCGTATGCGACCGGCTTTACAATGTACACACGAACCTATTCCACAAACACGCAACCAATAACACAACACACATAAAGCCAGCGACACACGATACCACAATCCACATGAAAGGGAGGCCAATCCCTTTCGGCCCGCTCGCTCTCTGATTGGCTATAGCCAGCCGGCCTTATTATTCTAAATTCAAAAATTAAATGGCCTCCACACTTGAAAAGAGAACAAAGGAACTGATTAAGATTCTGCATACAATAACACGTTATAATTCATAAGAAACTAGATTGCGGAATTCAGATATGGAAATACGTATGAGTTTTTCTCGGTAAGGTCATCTCGGCAATTACCTACGCTGTTCTGCTTTTGAAGTTGTTACAAATTAAATTATCTTTTGTTTGTTGGCTGTTTTGTAATTTCGAGGTTTTTTTGAGGATGGGCAATACATCGATAATAGGATTTTTAGAAAAGTTTGATTCCTAGTACCTACCAGTGGCGTGCCGTCCTTGAAGGCAGAAAAGTTGTTCCTAACTTAGAAAAATTAACGTAAAAATAAAATAACAGTTAAAAAACAACCGATTACTGATAAATTTTAAATAAGACTGATTGATAATAAAAACTTAACATTATAGCCGAAAATCTATGTAGCAGTAAATATTCTCTAAAAAGGTTTTTTCCAGAATTTTTTTTTCGCGATCATTCTACCGTAAGAAATTGTTCCTGCTTGGCAAATTTTTAATATTTATTTGCAATTTGCCTTGAGCGCTTCATCCTTCAAACGTTGTTTTTGCAAGTGTTGATTTTTTTAAAAATCAACACTTGAAAAGTTACAGCCTGCCCTTGGTTATGGAGCAATGCACGCTACCGCACAAGAGTCCCAACTGTCTGGAGCCAGTGAGTCTGACATCCCCAATTGGGGTATGTTGTGAGGCTGACGGTGTTGGGGAGAGAAAAGTGATGGGGAGAGAGGAAGGTGGGGAAGCACCTGTCTATTCAGATCTGGTCACCAAAAACAGCTAAAGCTATTTCAAGCAAAGTTTCGATTCTGAATGGTCGTCTGATACTGAAAGTGTCGACCATTCTGGGACGTGCCGCAAATACAATGTATATTATTTTCATTGAATAATATAATTCGAGATTTGAACCCATGACCTACGGATTCGTAGCTGAGGATCATAACCATTCGACCACGAAGGCTGTCCATAAACAGACAGGGAGTTAACATAAAAAATGCAAAGAAATAGCAACAAAATAAATACCAACTCTCCAATAACGGTGTTCAACAATATGTAAAAATAAACCAATTAGAAGTAATTAAAGAAAAAAAAAAAACAAGAGAAAATAAAATTTTCGTCAAGTGAAGTGAAGAAATTTGTTAAACTTCTGAGGGCTATCTCTAAATATGTCCGGAATCTAGCCACTACAGTGGATTGATGTTGTAAGATTGTTGAATTCTCAGTTGAAATCACGTGTAGGTACTTACTTAACCTGAATTTTAATTACAGTTTTTAAGAATTACTGTATCCTCCATCACTTATCCTTAATAAGTCCAGAACCATACCAATACTTTGTCGAGTAGAAGGACACATAAAGGTGTTAATTACTTGCACGAGCTTTGAAGTGTATTTTTATCAATTATTCAGTATGAACTTTATCACCTACCTCTAAATCGACAAGGCTAATTGAATGAAGTGTTGGCATGTTTAATGATGCTACGTATTTCATACACTCATTCGAATAATTTTTTTTCACGTTCATAGATACCATAGGTACCTACTAATCATTTTTCTAAGTTGTTAATTCGTGTTGGAATTCTATTCTAATATTTTAAATAAGTTAAACAATGATAAACACTGTTTTAAAATCCTGCTATTTAGGTTTCAGCCTGGGTATTAAATAATATAGGTAGGTACCTAATAGTTTTTTAAATTTATTTTTAATTAAACTTAATCTCGAAAATGTAGGTAAAAGTACATAATCTTAAAGGAAGCTAGGTAAGTAGTTACCTGCCTGCCCAAATGTTTGACATATTTTTTTAAGATTTAGGTATTTTATTCAAAATAAAATACATTCGTCGTCATCAACAGCTAACAGAAGTCCGCACCTTGCAGATTACAAATTGCGGTAGGTACTTTAATGTAATAAAAGTACCTACGTACACACTTACCCTTCACAATTTTTTTTTAATATATACCATCCTTATTTATTGAGCCATCAAATTAAGAGGTTTCAGGTTTTTTATAGAATATATTTCATTCAAAATTATTTCGAAAAAAACTTATTAAATATTTGACCAAAAACTTAACATTCAGTGCCTGTTTAGATATATATTATGTTTTTTCTTTGTCAATATATAAACAACCTAAAAAAGTTTTACTTGATGGCTTTAGATATTATTGAGACGGGAGAAGGTATGGGTACATATAAGAAAGACAATATTAAATCGTCCTCTTAGAGGTAAAACTCATTAAGTGCCATGTTAGCTGTACAACACATAGTGACTTTTACATGTAAGGTATAAGAAAGGTGATATTAAATCGTCCCCTTTGAAGTAAAACTCATTAAATGCCATACTATATGTATGAAACATAGCGACTTTTGACTCCTAAGTACAAGAAAGATATCATCAAATCATCCCCTTAGAAGTAGAACTCATTAAGTGTCATACTACCTGTATAAAACATAGTGACGTTTGATTCTAAGGTATAAGAAAGATAATGTTAAATCATCACCTTAAAAATAAAACCTTTTAAATGTCATACTAGCTGTGAGACACATAGTGACTTTTGATTCTAATTTATAAGAGAGATAATATTAAATCGTCTCCTTAGAGATAAAAGTCATTAAGTTCCATACTAGACATATGACACATAGTGTCTTTTAACTCTAAGGTATAATGAAGATAATAATAAATGGTCCCCTTAAAAGTAAAGCTCATTCAGTGCCATACTAGCTGTTTGACACATAGTGAGTTTTACCTCTAATAGAACGAAATTAAACTTGCACGTAGCGTTGAATCAGATAAAGGATTGTGATTAACCGATTGAAAAGTTGTTTACTAAAACAAAACAAACACTTCCCATAGAAACGAAAAACAAATAGAAAAATACGAATGCCCAAGTATTATTATTATCAATCTTGTCGATCCAATCGTTTATTTACATCTAGAATCTCCGATGTGTCAGTGGGCCGTCAATCCAGCCCAGCATCCAGCGGCAGACGTGGACCGGTTCCTCGAGATCTGATCCGTGTAATAAATATGCGATTTTAAGTAATTTATCAATAATCGTTTATCTGTATCTTCTATTCCCCGACATAATGTGATATATCAAAACAGCTTGATGCTTCGATCTTAGACTGTTCTATGATTTGTTTGCTAGGCAGGTAGGCTCTGGCCACATCTTGAGAAAGTACCTACCCAATGGTAGCTACGTAGCTACTCACATGATTTTTTAACATTTCACAACTTAAAACAATACTGTATACCTACTAATTTGTACTTTTTTTTGTAAATTTGGGCGATGAGGCAGCAAAAACACTCGGAACGTGGGCTTTGGCAAAATAAAATCTGAGCAGATGTGTCTGCCTAAAATTTAAAGGTCATTTGATGAGAAAACGCGAAAACGTCGCCATGTAAGTAATCCATTACTATTATCAAAGCAACTATTTTCAGCTGACAACATAATTTTGTGTACATTATCTATACGCAGGATGTCCTGGAGGAAATTATTTCCCGCAGGGTCTATGCCATCTTGTACATGTTGTCTATCATGTCCATCGAGAGCTTTAAAATATGCATTTTATTTTTCATAACTTATTGAAGTTTGTAAACCTCATTGTAATATTCAATCATTGAAGAAGATAATATTAACACATCCCAAATGAACCACGAATAGGTAGATAGGTAGAGGTCCTGGGTTCGAGTCCCAGATGCGACTGAAATCTTTTTATTTTCTGTCGTTTTTTCGGTTTCGTGGTTCATTTGGGATGTGTTAATATTATCTTCTTCGATGTTTAAATTATGCATTTATCTGTCAAAATAAAAGTAAATAATTTTTAAAGATTTTCTAAGAAAATTATATTTTTTTAACCACGTTACTTTTTACATTTCTTCATTTTAAAAACGTTATGTGTCTGCAATCTATTTGCAACTGTGAGATCATTTTTGGAGTGCGAGAACGGTGTCTACTACTGGATCACCTTAAATTTCGAATACATCTATATACATATAAAAATCAATGTAAATTTGTTTGTTTGTCCTCGATGTTCTCGAAAATCAGTAGACCGGTTTCGCTAAAAAGAGTATAGTTTGTTTTTATTAGTGCCGGGGAGGTTTAGAAAGTAGTTTGAATGAAATCTAATATGTAAAACTGTTGCTATAATGTTTTAAAATTAGTATGAAAAACATTGAGCCCATAGATATAACACTCTGGTTAGCCACAGATTGCATATTTAAAAGAAGATTTTTTTTTGGGGTAGAATATTTTCAAAATGGAAAACACGAGTAGGTACCTACTTATGAACTTTATGATTTAAATATAATTAGAAATAAAATGTTCAAATTAATGTTTCTTTATTTGGAGATAGTTACTTTCACTGTCAAATCAATTATTGTACCCAAGCAAGGCCGGGTACACATCAGCTAGTACAAAGCATAAACTTCTCGGCTTACTGAAAACTCGATTCGATACTCACAAATTATTACGATAGTTACCATTTTTTTAATAAACTATTACAGGTTATAAACCTCATTGTAATGTAACCGAGACACTATCTAGGTTGCAAATATATTCGGGTAGACTTTACAATCATACAAAAAGATAGCAGCCAAACAATATTGTAATTAAGTACTTACGGATATTGGTAATTCTTAAATTGAAAAATGTGATCGAGATAAGACAGAGGATCTCGGTTCGATTCCTAATTGCGACCGTTACCGCATGTTTCTGTTTCATATTTCACCTTGGAATTTATTCATATTATCTTCTTTAATGATTACATAACATTATAAATACATTTAATGATTGAATACGGATCTTCGTTCAGTGTGAAATATTATTCAATATCAGTCTGTTGAGAAACTCTCGGAATTAGGTATTGATCAGATCTAAAGAAGCAGTTTATCCCAATATTCGTGCTTCCTTTCATCTCCTCCTCCCCATTGTATCTGCCTTACTAATTTCAAAATTATTAGTTCTACTGAATCCAGCCAATTAGAACTGCAATTACTGATTATTATTTACGACGAGGACGTTTACCTAGTCACAATAATTTTGCGTAAATCTCTTACCGTATGTAGATTTATTCTCTAATGGATATCCATCTTTTCAAATCATTTTTGAAACATCCTGCAAATATTTTACCAGGCAGTTACGCAGTTATTTTAGAGTAAATTGAGATTTTGATAAATTTACTATCCTTGTCCACTTGTTTCGCACACGGGTAGTCCACGCAATATAGGACGATACCCATATATGATATAACCAGACAAAACCACAAGAGCCGTGATTAATGCATACCTATATAAGTCCCTCCTGGTGGAAGGTACCTTAATCAATAGTCAGAAGATGGTACCTACCTTCAGGTACTATTGATAACATGTCAAAATACACCTGTCAAAATGTTATACTCGCAATGTACCTACGCATATTGATTGTGCGAATAGTTGGTGATTCTACCCGTGAAGTTAATACAAATAACCTTCAATACTAGTATATTAAATATAAAATGCTTATGGCCTATCAATTTGTTGATCCCGTTAACCTTATCAATCACTATGATTAAATTGAATTAATTCTGTTGACAATGTGGCGGTTCCTAATTAGAATATTATTTCTGCGCACTGGAGACCCATTCAGATTATTTTTACATTGCCCTTATCCTTAGGCTTAAATTTTTTTTTAACTGCTGTTCTGATTCCATGTCAATGACAAATCATTTTTAAAGGAGTTTGTGGATAAATTATCACAGTATTATTACAAATTATAGGTGAATCACACGCACTTAACACGTGTAGTGTATTATAATTTTTAGAATTTAGATATCTCTTATCTGACATTTCGGGCTTTTGGAATAGATACTTTACAAACATCGCACGGTCGTTAATTCGGTTAATTTAATAGCATTATAGCGACAAGTGACTAATAATAATAGAGTTTTTTTTTTGTTAAAACTAACACAAAAATGATACTTTTAAAGAATGTCATTCGCTGACTGGCAGTTCACATCCGAAAGAACCGGAACCCTAGTTAAGGAAAAAGTCTTTAAGCCAAAGGATAAGGACAGCGTCTTATCCTTAAAAAAACAATTATCGGGCCCCCGATATGACTAGCCAGCTAGCCCGCGGTCCTGCTGGCCGCTGCAGACCCGGCACCTTTACATTCTCTTCTTGGCGCCGCCCCGTTTAACACCTTCCTTCAATATAATCTTCACTTCACAGACTGCAGCTAGGAACAGTTCTGCGGAACTTCACTCATATCACTCACATACGTTTTGAAGTCATGGTGGGACGTTTCCGCCACCACGACTTTAATCAATCTCCCCCTTGATAATCATGTAGGTATTTGTCTTCCCTCATAATTGCCATCAGTATCTAATGCTGTAATAAAAAATCTCGTGAATATGGCACAATGAAATTTGCAAATCTTTTCTTTCTGAAAGATCTAGGTTAAGGGTTAACGAATCATGAACTATCCAAGATGCCACATTATTTGCTCTGCATTTTCAATAATTGTTCAATAAGAAAAAAAATTGAGAAACTCGAGCGGAACCAAGCAGTAAAAGCTAGTTATATATATTATTTAAAATATTATGTATAGTTCGGCATTTAATTGTAGATATTTATTATTTTGGAACTACATAATTTCATTACTATGACAACACCTAGCAACTCAATTTGTCTAATTTCCTTTTTTATTTATCTGACACCTAATACATTGGCTATTTCGATACCAGTGGCATGCAATTCATGAAAACTGAAAAGCTGTGCCAACGCTAAGAAAAATGTACCATAAAAATGATCTTAGAATATGATATAGAAACACCTTCTTTCGGAAAGTACCACTAATTTCTGAAGACCGTTTAGTTAAAGTAAAACAGATGCACTTGGACCATTATGCATTTTTAAACTTTGTTTTTCTATAAGCCATCTTTGTGTTGCCATTTAAAACCTTTTAAACGATTGCAGCGCCCTTACTTTTGATCTACTTTTAAATGTCAGACTATAGTTATAAAATTTAAAACAAGTACAATAAAATTACCTTTAATCAGCGTAGGTACTTCTTCACGACATTGATACAAATGCCTACCTAATACCCAATTGTTTTTTTTTAAATAAATGTATGTATGTATATATCTATACTTACGTAGA
Organism: Halesus radiatus; assembly: GCA_022606495.2. Classification (NCBI taxonomy): domain Eukaryota; kingdom Metazoa; phylum Arthropoda; class Insecta; order Trichoptera; family Limnephilidae; genus Halesus; species Halesus radiatus. The sequence continues at coordinate 33,886 of JAHDVE020010618.1, forward strand.
CGTTAGTTATTATACCTAAGGCTCAGATACCGGCGCAGGTTCATCAAATCGTATTTTTTTTCAATTTACCAAAAGAAACCCCGCTGCTAACTTGGAACGTAGTTTTATTTCAACAAAAGAACCGTAGTATTCCAGTTTTTATTTTTACAATTTTATTTCCATTTCTACCTTGGTTATAAATGACTGCTCATAAAAAAACAGAACCGAAATGTCTGCTACCATTCCTCCAAATGCGTTCAGACCCTCAAATTCTTTTATTTTTCCACTCCCCTTTGGCGAAAATAATGCTTTATAAATTGATTTTTGTATCCTGAACCGTCCCACTAAATTAGACAAGGTTGGATTATTTTCAAAGATACTTTAAATGATCAATTAAATCTATTATGAAAACACGATACAAATTTCAAGGGAACATATTTTTGTTATTAATTATTTTTGTGTTTATAAAAATTAACAAAAAGTCCACAATACACAATGCTATCTATATATTTTTTTTATTTAATTCATAGAACTACATTTAATAAAATAAAAAATTAACGTACTTAAATCAAATTTAACAATGTTAAGTTCTGATCAAATTTAACAATGTTCGTTTCTTCAGTTGCAACCTGACCGTTTATATAAAAAAAGAGTATCTTCTTCAAGATAGTATTTTTGTAGCTGTATCTCACGGTATACATCGCGCAAGCAGCGCAAATCACTGAAGAATGAACCCTATATCGGCCAATATTACACGCTTTTTGACTGTTCTCGTTTCCAAAACCTTACTTGAATATTTATTACATTGACGAGTGAAAAATCACATTAAAATGACCTTGTATTCGTTATTTCAACTCTGTTTTTATACTTTTTCATAAATTGTCGTTTTCAAGATTACATTACAATTTTATTTTCTTTTTTCATTTTATTTATTTATTATATCCTATTATTTATTTTACTTCATTAGATACTTTAACAGTACACAACTTCTGACCCTATACAAATTGCAAGCGCGCCTTACTGTAGAATTTGGCAGCCACCTCTGGTCTGGAGCCCCAAAATATCTGAAAATAATCCTTGACTCATAGATTCCCCTCTCTTAACAAACGGATTGCAATCTTTAGAGCGCAGGCATTAGATGGTAATTCTGTAATTTTTCTACCGGTATTTATGCTGGATGCTCTGAGGAACTAACGTCATTGAGCACTTCGGCACCGGTACATAGTCGGGAAACACGTCAAACGTGCGACCTACATTTGTATGGTACACGGAACCGTTTTTGTAAAACATTTATTTATCTGGTTATCCACTGCAAAATATCAATTGTTATTTTGTTTCCCATCAATATAAGACATCTTCATTTTTCGGGCAAAATGAATCATGCAAATCGACCTCAAAAATCATTAAAAACCCTTAAATGTTTTTTATTAACAAAACATTCAAATTCAATTTTTTCTTCCTTTACTTTTATTAAATTGTGAAGCCTGAAAAATGTAGCTTGGTCGCAATATTGTGCACAAATTTTTGATCAAATATATAATTTAACTAATCACTTAGGTCATTTTAAAACAACGTTTTCGGGGTTCAGTAAAGTATTCCGCATTAATAAATCCGCCAATTATTGTAAAGACCCTGTAACACATGAATAAAAGAGCAAAAAATACGATTAACCTTTCACGTAATATTACACATCAAGAAATTAATGACATTTGGTTTAATGTTTTCCAACTTGGCAGCTGTGAGGTATCGGTAGCGTTAATTCAAAAAAATACATGTTTCCATACTATTAATACTCATGTGATAAATAATATTAAATTTAATAAACTTAAAGATTTTTTTTTTAATTTCCTCAAAATATTTGTAGTCACTTTGTGGGGTCATTATTAATAAATTAATAGGAATAAAAAATTAATTAAAAATTACTTTGTAATCACCACTTTATTGATATATACAAATCAACGTGTTTCGAAAGCGAAGCTTTCCTCATCAGGAATATACAGGATACTAAAAAATTATAATATGAAGTATAGACAAATGATAAACATAGACCACAATAATGTAAGAATAGACAAATTATAAACATAAACAAAAATTGATTAAAGTAGTTAAGTAATAATTTTTTTTTTTTTAAATAAATATAAACTTTCCCTGGTTACGAGAAACCTGACAATTTTTGAAAATATCTTACTACCATCACAGTAAGCGAAAGATGTTGCTTGTGCCGTGATGGAAGACGAAGCCAGCCGAGGAATTGAACTCATGATGCCTGGGTCAGACCCAAATACGATGCCAACTCAGCCACTGACCGGTCATATTTCAAAATTTCTAATATTTCAAAGATTATTTATTCATAAAGAAAAACAGTATTATAACCTCAAAATTTACAAATTTAAACAAAATTTTCGGATTCCTCATACTATAACTCTAAATTTTCCACTACATGTGTCCTTTTTTGCTGTTACTTAAATAATCAATATTCTAGTACTCGTATTACTTAAATTTCTCATATTACCCACTCACAGGCAGCGCCTTTGTAAGTTTCCATTTCTTACAATTATGATTTAAGCAATCATACATCTAAAAAAAATATGTCTATATTTTATGTTCTATTTTATGTTAAATTAAGTAAATTTTCTTATTTCACAAATAATGAATATAAACGTCCCAGAGTGATAGATACTTTCAATATCGCCTTGGTGAAAGACCACCATTCAGAATTGAAACGTTGCTTAAAATGACTTTTGCCGTATTCGGTGATCAGATCTGAATAGCCATGTACTTCTCTATCTCCATCTACTCCCCACCACCTTCAGCCTCACAACATACCCTATTTAAGAATGCCATAGTCCCATGGATCTAATCAGCTGGAAGCAGTTGTGACTGGGATGTTGGAGGTATTTTTCAGTGTTATGTGCTCCTGAAAACAACAAAATTAATTTTCATATATATACATAAATTATTTGTACATTACTGTACTGACGGATTAGGTTTAATGGGAAGCTAATAAAATTATTCATTTATTTTATATTATTTTCCGTTTGCTTTAATTACTTTTCTCTACTAAGAGGGGAGCCAAAAATTATTCCATTTCCTATTTCCACGGAGAATGGATTCCATTACGGTGGATTTTCCTTGATAATATGGAAAGGCTACGTGTTGATTGGGCGGATCAACGGTGGCTTAGGGCGGCGCAATATTCGAGAGTGACCAACCCCTTTTTGTTAGTCCGGGGATGATTCATCCCCAATATACACCGAACCCCCTATGAACCCCCACCGAACCCCCTGGACACTCCGGACCGGGCTTTGAGAGGATTGAATGGCATTAGCATATTTTGGGCGTTCATTCGACGAAAGCGACGTCTCGTGTTTGCTACGAAAGTGGAAAATGTAACAATGAAAATTCCAAACAATGTTGCGTGGAACAATGACCCATGTAATAAGGCCAATTTATGCGGGCCGGTGTAGCCTGTATGTTGCGCGGAATCTTCGTCAAATCTGTCAAATGGGCAACTCTCTCGTGTTTCTCTATTACATTATTTAAATATTTGTCGAAAGGTATCAATAACGATATGAAAAATTTTACGTGAACAAACCTGACGACTTAACACAAATATAAGTTTGCCATGTTATTCTACCGACAAATTGTCGTTTTAATTTTAACAACTAATCAACTTCACAAAACTTGTTTTGATTGATCATTTTTTACTATAGATATCTACAAACAAATTTAACATTTATTTAACCCGCAGCATAATGATGAATTCGAGCATATTTATAATTCCAGATTCACAAACAACGACGAATTAATATTTCCGAAATAAATAAATAAATACGGACAGAGAACGTTCGAAAACAATATATACCTAAGATACTTAAGAGGAACGGCTGCGCTGCCTGTTTCATACAAAACTTAATTTTGGATTTGAGGTCAAAATACTAATCTAAACCTAATAATGTTTATTTTCATTAAAAGATATAGTAAATTTCTAGTATTGTTGATAAGATTTTTTTTATTTTGTTTTGAATTACAATTTAGCAATTATTTGGCAGCTAATGGTGATTCCAAAAATTATATTTTTTCCCCGTTTATTAGATTAAATACAATTTAATATAAAATAAAATATATTAATCTGTTAAAATAAGACTTATGGTGGAGTTAAATTTAGATTTAAAACGACTAATTTACGTTGGAAGACAATTGTTTCCGTACATAATTTAAAATATCGACCCGAAAATATCGTTTATATTTTAAACGTTTTTTATTTTCTTTTATTTTATGTAATCACATATACATAACAAATATGACAATTAAAAAAATTACCGTAAACCTGCAAATAATTCTCAAAGTTGTCTCTGAAATCATTAAAAATTGATTACTTTAATGGCATGTACTTCATAATTTAAAACACGAATAAATACATTACTTCTAATCTGTTCTAGATATTTACCATACCTTTAAATAAATAAAAAGATAATTCGATTTGGGTGGGTATATTCCAAAATCCTAAATTAAGTTTTGTATTAAAGAGGAGGCGCAGCCGTTCCCCTCAACTTAATACTAAATAATGTAAAAAAATGTAACTGTACTATAATAAGTTTGAATGTATTATGTTGAAAAAATAGCTATCTGAGAGAAAGGAATTGATTTTTTTTTTTATATGAATACCGCACAAGAGTCCCAAACTGCTCCCAACCGTCTGGAGCCAGCGAGACTATGGCATTCCCAATTGGGGAATGTTGTGAGGCTGAAGGTATTGGGGAGGGGAAGGAGAAGGGGAGAGGATGGTGGGGAAAAGGGTAATACCTGGCTATTCAGATCTGGTCACCAAACACGGCTAAAAGCCATTTCAAGCAACTTTTCAATTCTGTATGGTGGTCTTTCACCAGGGCGAAACTGAAAGTATCTTCCACTCTGGAACGTGCGCAAATATACTATATATTATTTTTAAATGAATTAATTGTGAAACACCACAAATTAATTAAATAAAAATTACTTGCGCACGCCGGGATTTGAACCCGCGACCTTCGGATTCGTAGTCGAGAGCCTTACCCCTCGACCATGGAGGCCGTCGAAATTGATAATGTTAATGTTATCCTAAATGGTGATTAAATGGGAGGATCGAAATGTATGAAAGAGTAATGATGGAAACTGTGTAGATATAAAGATGAAAATTATAATATATATAAAACATATTTATATAATAATACATAGGCACCTGTTAACGAGCTATATTTATTTCCTTAGCAGGAACTAATTATCTGTAGCTTGCAAAAAAAAAATTATAATATTCTGTAAAAAAAAAAAAATTATACGCATTATATTCTGTTTCATAATAAATTGTAATCAATTATTATTTTTATAAACAATAATTATTAGCCAGAAACACTCATCCAAATTGAAAAAAAACCTTTCCGAGCAAAGATAAATGTCGCCGACGGGACTCGAACCCGCATCCTTCTGATTGCCGGTCAGATGCTCTACCATTGAGCTATGTCGGCTTATCGCAAACCCGCCAAGTTAATCAATATATACTAGTGTTTCATTCAATAATTACTGTTTTTTTTTTTTTAATTATATTTCACCTGTAAAATTTTTTTTAAGAACTTTAGTTTATCAATTAATAAATTGTAATCAGTTTACCAGCCCACTTAAATTGGGATTCACATTAAATAGTATATGTTAGATACGTGTTAGAGAAACAATGAAAACTTGACTAGAGATAACGAACCGAACTTTTTGTAACAGCGTGGTTTACGAGTATCCAAACTAAATATTGACGCTTTCTAAGAACTGCGTTAACTAGCGAGTTTTCGTCTACATCGCTTCACCGAAATGAATTACATTTAAAGAATGGTCTGTTGTGTGGTAAATACATTTTAATGTTAAAAAATTAGATAATTTAAAAAAAGACATTATTTATATCGTAAAAACTACCAGGAGGAATTCATTAATTAGCAGTGGCATGCATTGGTCTATCACCAAAAGTAAGCTAAGTGAGTTTTTCTACTTCCGGTATGAATTATTGGGGATTAAAAATTTGAAATTAGCCTTAATGTTACCTTACTAGAAAGTATAAATTTTTCATATGTAAACAATTTAAATCGATCGATTTTGACAAAAATATTCACTAATTTATGGAGAAAATAGAACATTTTGATTTAAAATTATTGTTTTTTTCTTTAAAGGTTCGTTTTCCTTGGGGTAGGCACAGTTTTTCAGCCTGTGTGGACTGCATACTACTGTTAATTAGGTAAATAGCTACGCAAAAGCTTAAATACTCAATTAAGACATGGAATTATGTTTCCAAAGCCAGGTATTAAATTAATAATAATTACAGGTGGTTATCGTGGTTGACTGAGACGTATCTAGACCTTTACCTATGATGGGTGGGTGTGTACTTTATTTAATTATATACCTAGTATGTGAATGAAAGAAGAAGCCGGAGACGTCCGAGGAAGACATGGCACGATCAAGTGAATCAAATACTTGAGTCGGGCCATGTCGGAAGTCGGAATAACAGAAGAGAATGTATGAGACGTTGTATGAAAGTGAATGAAGCAAGAAGTGTATGCCAATATCGAGTTGTTTGGCGGTCCGTCCTCTCTGCCTACACCTGCGGGGAAACAGCGAGATGGTTAGTTAGATAGTTAGTTAGTTAGTGATATTTCAAAGGGATGAAAGTTTTCACATCCTATGTGGGATAATATTTGTAAGTACCTACCTAATGAAATATTCTGGTGTCAATAATAATTGATCTTTTCGTATTTAAGATGTTAGATTAGATTAGGTAGATATATTCAGTATCACTGTGGTCTACTGTAAACAGCTGAGCAATGAATAAAATAGTCTGGTTCTTCCAATCCTCCTCCACTCTTTCTTCGTCCACTCCTTTAGTTCAACTGCAATATTAGGGGTCCCATTACTAATTGGGGCAGCTACTCTTGGCATCCTAATCACATAAAACAACCAAAAACGAATTAAAATTGCTAAAACTGATTAATATACGAGTATATGTTTTCAGGTTTTCACGGCCAAAAGTATTTTCTTGATTACTTTTTGAGATATTATGCCGTGTTATGCTTCCTCCTCTTATAGCCAACGTTTTAGACAGTGTTATAGTGTTCATCATCAAAGAAGATGTGTAGATTGTGATGTATTGTGTATTTATGTATGTAGAAGTGATTCTGTGTTGCGCGCGTTAGTTAAAATGTTCATTAAAATCTGTATATTTTTAACGATTGTGTTTTACCTTATGTTTAATCAATTCACCTGATGACAAATATGTCTAAATTGGTATTTCTCGTGACAACTACGAGTTTAATTATATATTTACCCCTTGGCGATTAATTTTTACTTGCGTGCCACGTTATAATTGTGCCATGATGAAAATACCTTTAATTATTTATCTCATTACAGTAATTATATGATGTATATGTAGATCGTAACGATTAAAGCTTACTCAATTGTCCTGGAGACGATTGTGACTTAAGTGATTTACCGTGTGACAATCATGACTTAAATTGTTTACCTTATAATAATCAGCTGAAAGGGGGTTGAAAGTGAGAACCGACCCTAGGAAACATTTTTTCCTGAAATCGTACAATGATAAATTATTTTCTTCAGACGTTTGCCCGAGTGTATTGCATGCGGGCTCTTTTTAGAAGTTCCTTTAGTCATTTATAGAAATACAATTGTATAAGCATGTTAACTACTTCATTTTGAAAAGGCGAGTAAAAGGCATTTGGAGACGATAGTTTTTTACCACGTATGTTCATTATGAATATCTACTTTAAATAAACGTTCACTACTTGACATCTGCAACTTCGGACACAATTAATCTTACTCATTTTGGAGTGTTAAGCCCTAGGAACTTTTCAATAAATCTTAAACACAATTCTCGGTGAGACCCAATATATGCACGGACGTTAAAAAAATGTAACATTGTATAATATCATCTCTAACATCATTTTTGACGATTTCCCAGTAAAATGTATCATGTTTCATTGATATTTTACAAAGATATCGAATTTTAAATATAATTTTAAAGGGCTGGAGGTTATAAAATAGCCAAGGGACAAGAAATGTTTGCCATTACACCGATAATAATATAAATTACTCGTACATATATATACCTAATGTGAAAATCTACACAAAAGACCTTATAGCACATATAAAGTAGAATACATTTTCAGTAAAGCTCTGGTGAATCACCATTTAGAATTGATGCAATGCTTGAAATGGATGTAGTATATACATAATGTTTATCGACAAAACACCGTTAGAAAAGGCTACTAGAAGCACAAGAAGTATCAGGTTTGAAAAGCAAGTTATTAATTGTTTTGTGTTTAATTCATAGAACTCCATTTAATTTAAAAAAATGAATACAAAGCAAATTTAATAATGTTATAATTAAGTTCTGTAAGCATTATTTTTTATTTTAATATTATGACAGCTGTTTCGGCGTTCAAAGCCATTTTCAAACTGTGGTTAGGCCACATTGAGACGACTTATTTATCTGATTCTATTTACCCCCCAAAATTTCACTTATTTTACTGAGAAAATATTTGTGATAATAGAATCTCTATCCTGTGAGGTACTTAACTGTTTAGTTTCAGCTTTGAGCGCCGAAATAGCTGTCACAATAATAAAAAAATAAAATACTTAATAATAGCCCTATTAAATTTTTTTAACTAAAAAGCATTTCTCTACATATTCTCACGGCCCCTGATCACCTGGCACTGTTTTGAGGCTTTACATTTTTAAATGTTTCTTATATTGCGTAGGCACAACTTTTATAAGAACTTGTGAATTTTCAGTGTAAAGTCAGCCCAAATCGGCACAATAATACTAGTAAGAGTTGTGTGTCTCCCCTTTATGCCCGCTCCCGCTGCCTGGCATAATAAAAATGTTTTTTTTCTATTCAGTTCAGTCGAGAGAAACCGGCGAGGCATTCAAATTTCTTTCCTTTGAGAAATTTCCAAACGTCCTTACTCGGTAGTGTATAATTAATGATTCCATCCACAAAAAAAGATACGGAATATTTCCATGAGCCACACATGTCTTTCTTGCCATTTTAAAGCTCGCCAGGATGGAAAGATAATTAATCACGGACAGATAAGAATGTACCTTTTCAAAATTAGACCGTGTCACATCTGGGCCCGAGTCAAAAGGACCTGAATCCTTTTCATGTGTTTTGGGGCACAATAAGGTTCTAAACACTGTACCGCTGCCGCTGCCGCTGCCAAGGGGGTTATTAATCAACTACTAACTGACTCTTAGAAACAAACTGTAATTGGGTTAAACCTGATTACTATTTAATGATACTAACTACGCTCTCCCCGTGATTCCTGTGGGTGGCGAATTGTTGCATTTATTTTTAACTTCACTGCAGTCATTTCGTACCGAGAAATATTTTCTTCCTCACCTGTATCAATTTTCGCCAATTTATGACAATTTAAAAGCTTGGACCGATCTGAAACGTTTTCAAACGTAAAAAAGGAGCCTTAAACGTACAATAACAATTTATTCCGTTTAATATTTTGTATGTATACTCGCCAACAAACAATTCATCTCAATATTTAAACGCATAACGTGCTAAAAGTTTAATATTGAAATCAGCGCCATCTGATGGTGAGAGGTTCCTAAACCTCCGTTTCAAATCACTTTCAACGTATTTTTTATGTTAATTTTATCTTTATTACTTTTGTTTTAAAATCTGAACCGATGAAAAGCTCTTAAATGGTGAACTCTGGCGTCATGAAATTTGGAATATCTGAATTTTCTAGGTCAATACAACTATCTTTTAACCTTTTCACCTTCACCATAATCTCCGTCATTGTCTATAGAGGTATCAGCAATCGATTTACCAGTGAAAAATGAAGCATAACGCCATATTCGTTGATCTCCATTTTTTCAATTGTGCAATGAGATAAAAGTTTGTTGAAATTCAGGCTGTACCTACTAGCATTTATATAAGATTAGCTGATGTGTACCCGGCTTTGATAACAATTTTTTTTTTTTTTAATAAAGTTATGAATTTTTAAATTATTTCTTGTTGTTTGAGTGCCATAATTGATTTAACATCGAAAGTAGTTTCCTTGTGACAACTATTACTATCTCTAAACAAAGAAACATTCATTTGAAAATTTTATTACATTCCAAACATTTATTTTTTTCAAAATATATCTAAATAATAAAGTTCTTAAGTAGGTACTTACTTGTGTTTTTCATTTTGATCATATTCTACCCAAACGAACCTTCTTCTTTTGAATATGTAACCAGAGTGATATATCTATGGGCTAACCTCAATACAACATGGCGGGTTCAATATTTTTCATACTAATTTAAAAACGTTATACCAACAGTTTTACACATTGGATTTTATTTAAACTACTCTCTAAACCTTCCCGGCACTAATAAGAACAACCTGTGCTATTTTCAGCAAAACGAAGTAATTTTCGAGAAAATTGAGGACATACAGACAAACATTCATGTTTATATATAGAGATGTAATATAAAAATTATTAACCTCCGAGTTCAACTTAATAGATATTTTAATGAAATAAGCCTCGTGGTTTATTACAATTATGAGTTCTATCAAATTTCTAGTTCATAAAACAAGTATGCAGGTGGGAACCATCTCTGTATCTTAATTTTAATTAATTTATGTACCGTCTTATAAATAGGTACGAACAAAACACGTCTACATTTTTATAATTAATTGCGCTAAGTAATTATTTTAAAACAAATCTAACTCAGGTACCCAGTCAAATTTAATGGATTCCGATATGTACAGTAGCCACTTTTAATTTAGTATAGAGTTTATGTGTGTTTTAAGCCGAGTGTATTTCCTACCTAAACAACTAATTAAATATCTTGTTTACTGAAACTAGCTTGCATATTAATATCCATCAAGTTGTGACGATTAATCAAAAACGTACTTAGACAACTTAACCTAATTTACATATGCTGTACACAGCGGATTCAGTGCAGTCAAAACCCTTTGCGCATCCGTTTACCGAAAAAAAAAAACATAAAAACAAAAGAGTTTAAACTTTCAAAAATATTGTGTTCGAAAAAACTTTCACACGCGTCGTCCTGTCAAGCGAAAAATTTGCCTATTTAAAATTTATGATGGGGTATACAAAAAGAATAACCCTTTTACTAGTAGCGCAAAGCAATTTTTGCAAATTTCCTTTTGTATCCGTCTTTTGTGCGGTTCTCTTGCGAAACAAGGCAGAAATATGGTGGCGTTTTTTTTCGCAAACTTTTGACTCTTGGCGTCTTTGTTTCAAATTGGCCTAAATCTTTTGAAACGTGTCGCTAATGGCGGTCCTTTGTGTGTTTTCGTTGCAAAACTGCGTACCGTTGGCTTTAAATAGTGGAGAAGAAACAACCCATTCTCGCATTTCGCAACGCCGACATGTAAATGACGTATTGCCACAATTGACTTGAGATAAAAGAAGAACCAACTGAGATATTTTTGCAAGAGCAGATTTCAAAAACGCTTCGACAAAATTCTCATTAGATGATTACCCATTTCCTTACCTCTACATACAAACAGGAATAGTTAGGTTACGTTAACTTTTGTTACTTATTTTCTCTTTGTATACCTACCTGATGAATTAATTTGCGTTTTGGTCTAGGTTCATAAAATGCACTTGCTTGGAAGTAAATGAATAGAATAATAATAAAAATAACCTAATTATATTCACTGGGTAATAATAAACATTCTTGATAATAATAAAAGTAAATTGTCAGATCAATAGGTCACCCTAAAGTGACTTTAACTCAGAAATGACAACAGAACTTAATTTCTCTACAAACCTAAGAAGTTATTTTTGAAATTATTTCTAATTTGGAATATAAAAAATATGGTTGTAATATTATGTATAATGCAATAAATATGTACTTCTAGTTGATGTGTACCCGGCCTTGCTCGGGTACAATAATTGATTTGACAGTGTAAGTAACTATCTCCAAATAATGAAACATGCATTTGAATATTTTATTTCATTCCAAACGTTTATTTTTTCAAAACATATCTAAATCATAAAGTTCTTAAGTAGGTACCTACTCGTGTTTTCCATTTTGAAAATATTCTCCCCAAAAAAAAAACTTATTTAATCTGTGACTAACCAGAGTGTTATATCTATGGGCTAACCTAAATAAAACATGGCGGGTTCAATGTTTTTCATACTAATTTTAAAACGTTAAAGCAACAGTTTTATGTATTGGATTTCATTCAAACTACTCTCTAAACCTTCCCGCCACAAATTGTGCTATTTTCAGCGAAGCTGGTCCAGTAATTTTCGAGAAAATCGAGGACAAACAAACAAACAAACTTACATTGATTTATATATATATATATATATATTATCTACACTGGTATATTACAATGACTTATGACTAGAGTCCTGTAATTTTCGCGTTTGCGATAACGTGAATTTCGTCATTTAAACGCGAAATTTAGCAAAATTTGTAAATTTCGGCTAAATAACACTTTTTTTCTATTTTTCGGGCGATATTAGGTACGTTATTTTTAAATAAGACACTCATATTATACGTTCTACATGTTTCTTTGTCGATGGTTTTGATATGCTTGAATAATCATCAGTCGAAAACACCACATGTTGTCATAGTGTTTCGATACATTTTTAAATAAAATAATATTTATAAATTATTTAAAAAAAAATTTATAATAACATTATTAATTAATCATTTAAAAAATACAAATTTAGGTATTTTTTTAACAAAATACATCCAAAAAATCAAAAAAAAAATACTTATGACTTTTGCTGCAAAATATCATCGCTTTTCCAAAATATTACGCGAAATTCAGCCAAAAATAAAGTGATATTTTCAGCTCCGTACTTACAATTAATATTTTCTAGTAAATTAGCCCTTAGTCGAGGGGTTTATTGACCAAATATAGGTACCTAGCTATTTTTAAACAAAATTCCAATTCAGGGGAAAGGAACTGAATAGGGATGCAGTTCTGCGGGATAACGATTGCCTTGATGATGGCCAGCCTCCGATAAATAATAAAAAATAGTCCCAGGTAATTCCAAAAAATTTCCGAATTTTCATAGCAGTGTTGAGTAGTACCTAAGTTATATAATATATCAAACAAGTCTCCAATAAGGAAAGCTGCTGTAAGAATAATACACGCTTCATAATAGATTCCCCGTAGCATGGTGTGTATTGTTCCCCTCTAATATTATTCACCGAATATTGTGAAATGAAAGGCACAAGAAAATTGCATTAAGTTCCCGTCTGGGGGAAATGCTATTCGTCCTCTGCAGGGACTGGATTGGAGTATCACTTAAATAAATTAATCCATTTCCGTCCAATTAGATTATTTCTAAAAGTGTTGTGATTAACAGCTTTACTCCTTCAAAGGCAAAGGTAAAGGTGAAATGCAGTGTGCAGATTGCACAGTACCTTTATTCATATATTTTTTAACCTTTAAGACGCGAGAAACGCACCCCTGCGCCGCACCATACTTGCGCTGTACGCGGTCGGCTCACTCGTGCGCTGCAAAGCTTCTATAGTTTAAATAGGCCCGCGTATGACAAAAGTCACACATATTTTTAACACATAGAAAGGGAGAACGACAAAAATCTCGGGTTATGAATAACCTGAGAATATTTGAAAATCTCCTACTGCGGTCTTGACAGTCTCCGTGGATGAGTGGTTACGATTCTTGGGTACGAATCCGGAGGTCGAGGGTTCAAATTTGATTAATTTGTGTTATCTCACAATTTGTTAATTTGAAATAATATTTAGTAAATTTGTAAATTTGCGGCACGTTCCAGAGTGGTAGATACTATCAATATTGCCCCGGTGAAAGACCACCATTCAGAATCGAAACGTTTCTTAATATGGCTTTAGCCGTGTTTGGTGACCAGATCTGAATAGCCAGGTACTTCCCCACCTTCCTTCTTCCCCATTTCCTTCTCCTCCTCAATACCTTCGGCCTCACAACACACCCCAATTGGGGATGCCATAACCTCACTGGCGAGAGACTGTTGGGAACAGTTGGGACTCTTGTGCGGTATCACATTAAAAAAAAATGTAATTTTAATACTCATCACAGTAAACGGAATATGTTGCTTGTGTTGTAATGGAGGACTGCCAGACGAGGAATTAAACTTACGACTCCTGAATGAGACCCAGACGAGATGCCAACTCAGCCACTGACCGGTTGTACAGGAAATAAAGATATGAACAAACCTAGGTGCAACCATGAAATTTAATGTTTCTTAACATATCAGCCCATGGTAACTGACTATATCCGTATATACAGCCATCGGACGAAAGCATGTAAGCATTTGCGGGCACTCTGTGAATACCGCACAAGAATCCCAAATACCCAGATACATTGGCTATGACATTCACAATTAATTTGGTTATGCTGTGAGTCTGAAGGAAGTAGTGAAGGGTGGTAGTTGGAGAAAAAAGAAATACCTAGCTATTCAAATCTGGTCACTAGATACGTTAAAGCCATTTCAAGCAACTTTCGATTCTAATTAGTGGTCCTTCAACATGGTATTAACCTCATTTTGAAACGATCAATTCAATTTTGTCAACACAAAAAATACCTACATGTTACCGATTCCAACGTGTAAAAAACAGATTATGGACACCAAAACTACAAATTCCTAGGCAAAAAAGTTTCTAAATAATTTAATAATAAAATAATAAATTATTAATTGATAAACTAAAGTTCTTTAAAACTTAAGACAAGATTTTTGTGCATAGTTCAAAGGGTAACAATTATTATTTTTATAAACAATAATTATTAATCTAAAACACTCATCCAAATTGAAAAAACCTTCCGAGCAAAGATAAATGTCGATAAATATAAATATCAAAGATAAATTTACAGGTGAAAATATAATAAAAACAGTAATTATTGAATGGAACACTAGTATATATTGATTAACTTGGCGGGTTTGCGATAAGCCGACGTAGCTCAACGGTAGAGCATCTAACCGGACATTAGAAGGGTGCGGGTTCGAGTCCTGCCGGCGACATTTATCTTTGCTCGGAAGGTTTTTTCAA
Source organism: Halesus radiatus (assembly GCA_022606495.2). Taxonomy (NCBI): domain Eukaryota; kingdom Metazoa; phylum Arthropoda; class Insecta; order Trichoptera; family Limnephilidae; genus Halesus; species Halesus radiatus. The sequence continues at coordinate 48,934 of JAHDVE020010618.1, forward strand.
TTTGGATGAGTGTTTTAGATTAATAATTATTGTTTATAAAAATAATAAATAATAAATTGTTACAATACCTTGAGGTGATTTTTCACAAAAACGGCGCTATATAAATCGTCCAAGTATTATTATTATTATTATTATGATTATGAAAGAAGTACATTCTGTATCACTTTTTTTAAACAAATTATTGTTTATCTATACATATCGTAGATTTAGTTTAAATTGTAGCAGTCTGAAGATACCCGTTCTAAGGTTAAACCGGTCCGGTCTTAAATAAACAAGTGGAAGGAAGTTATGTATCGCAAATATACTATTTATGTATTATTTTCTGTTAATTTAGCTTTCTTCGTGTCATTTAATGGGTTAATTTAGCAACCAAAATCTGATACCATCAAACACTTATTGATTTACAAATCTACTGTTAAATAAAACTGCCCTAATCTGATATTTACTAGTATTAATACATTGCTTATCTTCGTACATACGATTATATTATATTTTAAGCCAATTTCTAAGGGATGTTTAATTCTAATCCTCGTTCCGTTACTGTGAGGGGTTCTGCATCCCCCGTCAGTGTACAGACTGTTCAGAACTCTCTACCCTCAAGTCAGATAACAGGCCGGGCCGCCCCCATCCACCACCCATCACCCCTGGAAACTGAGAACTGAGCACTGAAGTGGGTGGAGTGATGAAAATAAGGGTGGCACAGATGTGAGGGAGGTTGATATGATGAAACATCCCTTGAAGAAGAGACACGCGAAGTTTGAAACGTTATCATGCTGCATCAGTCAGACTGACTTGCAGAAGGGTGAATTTAATAGAAGATATTATACTGGAAATTGGTAAATTTTGAAGTAAAGTTTTGAGCAATCTAAAATTAAGGTTTATACCTAGTTATAATATATCTACATCGTTATTTAATGATAGTTTTCTTGGAGTGCGCTTAACTCTTAATATCTTTCTTTATAAATTGTACTTATTTTACAAAAACCTTTTCGGGGGTTGTTACCTAACAACTGTTCATAAAAAAATAATAATCACACAGTGCCGTTTCTACAATACAACCTACCCAGAGCTATTTAATTTATATCAAATTAATACAAAAATGCAAAAAATTTAAAATTTGAATACATAACACAAAGTGTTCATATTAAAGTCAAATTTTCCTTTACATTTATTAAAGTTTTATTGATTTTTCTTTTGTTCTTTGTGGTAATATTTTTGGGTTTTATTTTTTTATTTTTTTATGTAAATACCGCACAAGAGTCCTAACTGCTCCCAACCGTCTGAAGCCAGTGAGACTATCCCCAATTGGGGTGTGTTGTGAGATTGGAGATAGTAGAGAAAGTAAGGAGATGGGGAGGAGAAAGGCGCGGAAGTACCTGGCTATTCGGATATAGTCTCCAAATACGGTTAAAGTCAGTTCAAGCAACGTTTAAATTCTGAATGGTGGCCTTTCGCCAGGGAGATACTGAGAGTATCTTCCACCCTGGAACGTGCCGCTAATATACGATTATATTATTTCAAATGAATTAACTGTGGAAGAGCACAAATTAATTAAATAAAATTTACTTGCGGATTTGAACCCACGACCGTCGAATTCGTAGTCGAGAGCCTTACCCCTCGACCATGGAGGCCGCCACTGCTTAGTATCATAACGTAATGGCCAAAATAATATTATTTTGGTCCAGATTGTACCAATATGATAACGCCACATACTTGTATTGACCTCTATTAGAAAAGTATATAAAAAATAATATTATTATTCATATATTGCTCTACTGCCAAAAAGATAATGATTTCCGTTGGCCTTTAAGAGTGGTGAATGTGTGAGATATTTCATACATCTCGTTGACTTAGAATATGCTAGATTATCCTCTCGTAAGTAACCTATCAAAAGAAATAGGGCCAAAATTAATGCGATGGGCATGTCAATTAATCCAATTTTAAGTCACTGTCCGCGACTGGACACTCTGCACAGTGCGTTAAGTGGTAAGTGGAAGTAATAAGTCGCAGTTAAGTAGTACACATTTTAATTGACTGCATTTGAATCTTATCAATTTTATCGGTTAAGTACGTTGCGCGCGCATCAATGTAGTTTGGTTTAGTTTTAGCGCTATTACACATTCACGTTTTACTACAAATACAAAGGTTTACTAAATCACTTACTAAATTACACGTGTGGACGACACTTATAACTTTTCTCAGGACGGTGATTTACATACCACTTATCGCTTGGAAAATTAATTAAATTAGATTTCAAAATAGAAAAATGGTACCTATTTAAGAAGTTTATTACTTAGATAAATTTGAAAAAATTAAATGATGGAATGAAATACAAATTTTAAATGATTGTTTCATTATTTTCGTTGTCAAATCAATTATGGAACCCAAACGACAAGCAAGAATTCACAACCTCATAACTTTGTTCCAAAAAAAAACGAGCAAAGCCGGGTACACGCTAGTGTTTTAATTTTTACATTGTTTTAGTAATCAAAGAAAATATTTTTAACTCTTTCAACTTTGCTTTGGGGTAAATATTTTAATATGGTTATTTGAGAAGTTAAATCACAAATGATGACTTACTATAATTAATGTCTTCTTGGTTTTTTTTTTTTAATTTTTGGAATGATGGTAATTGTTGGGTTTCAATAATAAGACCATTATTTTTATTATTAGTAATTTTCATATTTTAATGTTTACCTACTTTTAGTTCAATTCAGAATGTGATTCCTCGTGTATATTAGAAATTACTCAGTGTGAACGCAACCAAATAATAGACAATCATTTCTTTAAAATAATGCAAATCATTGCTTTCTGTGCTTTTCAAATGTCAAACTTTTAAATAACATCAAAAGCCTTATTCTTCCTTCTTTTTCACCAATTTCTCAGTAAAACAACAGCCTTTCGATAACTTAATGTAGAGATATTAAAGCATTTGCTAGACCATTGTATTATTCGTCACAAATGCAATATCAGTGATAAACATTTGCGTTTTTATCTAACGAGTCACAATACCCATCCTCGTCAAGTGCTTCTCGAACGAACTCAATCTGTCCATAATTAAACTTGGGCTGATCGAGGAACCCTGCCGCATTCAGCAACGATGTAAAATGTGAACATGTAGATATGTTCCTAATAAATACCTGATATTGTGCCGTGATTAAGACTAAATATAAACCAGACTTGTCGACATGAATACGTTTTGGTAGAAAAGGGCCAACTCTGCCTAATTTATGTCAATGTTTATACTAATATATCAAAGATATATCACTTCCTCATCAAAAATTCATTGCTGCCAGTTTTTAATCGATATTTTCTTAATTTCCTATTCGTGAAATAAAATCCTGTCGCGGCCCGATGTGTCTGGGAACATAATTAATAGTGTTTTAGTTTTTTCTTCTAAAAACAGCCCTGGGCTTTTATTTTATTAACGAAATATCGTGAAGTCGGATCGTGACGCGAGTCGAGTTAATGCGACCAATGTGAAGCTATCGGGGGCCAATCTGCCGCAAGTCGGTAGCACAGGGCTGCGAAACCGATGTGCCACGATATTAAAAAAAAGAATACGCAATCAGAAAAAATAAAATTCAATCATTCAATGGCAATCGGCATTGCGCCGGGCTGCATCGTCGTGTCTGGGGAACTTGTTGAATGGACACACTTTAACAATGCTCTTTGTGATTCTAATCTCCCCCAATTAGTCCTCATTTCCCCATTAATATAATCTAAACCTTACAAAATATATGTTTTCGTAAAAACAATCACTTCATGGTTTGACATTATATTAAATGAAACATTCACTTTCTTATGAACCACTATTTATTTATATTTTAACGCCAACCATAAACACATTTTGACAGTTTGGTAGTCCATATCACGCTAACAATTTAAGTTTGCGTTTACATTAAGAGACAAATCCGTAACGCAAACAAGATAAATTTGCGTTTAAATCCGTAATGCAAACACAAGAGACGACGCTGCGTTAATAAAAAACTGTCAAAGTGTGTTGTTTATTGTCGATTTAACTTGAGTTAGCGAACGCAAAACATACAGACTTGGTCTCCAGTTTCACTTAGAACACTCATCGGGGCAATTATAATAATTAAAGAATAATACCGAGTTATAGGTTATATATAAGTACAGAACACAATAGAGTGAGACAAGATACAAAAAGGAAAATAACAAAAGATTAGAGGGAGGCAACAATTGAAAGGTATTATGTGTAAGAGGGGAAGAACAATATGTATTGCAAAGGGAGTTAATATTTAATTAGAAAGAGAAATTTTATATTATATGTAATGACCCTTTGTTGCATTTATAGAAGAGATATTGGCATTTAATAAAGATAATTAATATATCATCTTGCGATTGAAATCACAAGTTTGTTTTCTATAATGTTGTTATTAAATGAAATGATGTAACTTTGAATGCAGCACTTTTAATTTGTATAAATAAGCCATCCAGTTTCGATAACTTTTCTGCCGGTTTATATCTAGACTAAGGCACGATTTTTCAGAAATCGGTTGGCATGTTGTTATAAATGTTGTACCTACACAACGTTATACTGATTTATCATACGAGTATAATATGTTTATTTAAATGAAAAATGTTTTTGTTTTAAGCCACTTTATTTTATTTATATATACATTCCTGAAGAAGGTTGAGTCCAACCGAAACCGGTCGAATGCAGAAATATATATAAATAAAATAAAGTGACTTAAAACAAAAACATTTTTCATTTAAATTATAATGTCATGCCGCAAAGTGATTGCTTCCTTCGATAAAATAATAGTATTTGTTCAAGCGCGATTTCTGTGTAGAACTTTGGTCTGCTGCGGGTGGGTGAAAAAAGGTTCCATAGCACTGCCGTGGAACATAGCACCACCGGGCCAGGCTCGCCGCTAGCACCGTGCTACCGGCTTCTGGTCAACTTGTTATTGGTGGCCAAATCAGTAATCACTGTAATCACTCATAAAGGACAAAATGACCCACTCAATTGCCAATCAGAACGTCAACGGGCAGTATCTTATGTGCCCGTTGGAGCGTTCTGTATAGTGCAACGTTCAAAATACTTATATGCATTTATTTCTAAGAAAACGTTGTGTTATTCATATCTAATTTATCCGACGTACATAATTTCATTTGTCTGAAAAGTCGTAATAAAATAATCGCCTGCAAACGCAATCCTTTTAACACTGTACCTGAAATTCATGTAATTGCTATTTATAATGTTGTAAAAAGGGGGATTGTAGTATACCCATTTTTTAAATAATTATTCTGGAATTTTTTTACAACATAATTAAGTAGACGGGAATCTACGAATATTACATAACGTTAAAGATACTTCCTTCTTCGTATGGTGGAGGAGAGTTGGTGGAGGTCATAGTGGGATGCTGAGGTTATTCAGCCAGTCGATAGCATCGGGAGTCACTCGGTTCAGCACATATATGCCATAGGGAAACTGATTTTATTTATTTATTATATTATATACGCCCTATATGGGCTTTTATATATTTAGTTACTTATAATGGTAACACAGGTGCAAAACACATTACAGTATTTATTTATTTTTTAAACGCTCATAGGGCTTTTTTATACAGATACATAATTTTAAAATCACATAAGAAAAATAAAAAATAGAAATTATATAAATTGAAAATACACTTTGTATATACCACTTTACTTAAAATATATAAATATTTCTACATGTTTCGATAGCAATGCTATCATCTTCAGGAATAAAATTTTAATAAATAAAATTTTAATAAATAAATTTTATTTCTGAAGATGATAGCATTGCTATCGAAACATGTAGAAATATTTATATATTTTAAGTAAAGTGGTATATACAAAGTGTATTTTCAATTTATATAATTAATAATGATGCCACAAAGTTACCAAGCATTTGAAGAAATTATAAAAAATAGAAAACTTGCACTAAAGTTAAGTTACACTTGAAAAAGAAAAAACTGCACCAAAATTAAAAAAGAAAAAAAAAACTGCACCAAAAACTAAAAATACACAGTAACAGAAAAAATAAAAAATAACTAGTGCAATATCCACCGAGTCAATACTGACATTAATAACAAATAAGTAAATAATGTAAAAAGTTGTTATTAACAATAATTTATAAACCAGGCAGAAACAAATCATTCATTCATGAAGGAGACATTCTTCTACAATGTGTTCTGTTGTTTGAATATGTCCACATTCAAATAGTTCAGAATCCTTTAGGCCCCATTTATGCATCATACTCGTATATGCAAAACGGCTGTAACTGCACCGGGTGCGATTTAATGACGTTCACGTCTTTCGAGGGAGAGAGAAACCCGGTAATTTAATAATAGGGTCCACAACGAGGTGCTTGCTTTTCACGTCCGAGGTCTGCCCCTGAGTTCAGTTTACATGATCATCAACACGACTCTTCAGGGGAGTGTCGTGGTAGAAGCAGTCTTTCGCCTGTTGCTCAACCAGATTTCCTGGACGTCAGGAGGCTGGCTGGGAAGTTTTCAAGGTCATCCTGAAGTGGAATATTACTATTCATAGTAAAATTTACTTGTAAGTAACGATAGATAGATGTGGAGTGACTATTGAACAATTTTCCAACTTTCCCAAGGACAAAATCCATAGGTTTCAACGAGTTATTCGGGAATTTGCTTTTCAGCTTAGGGGACTGGCCTTCGAAGTTTGACCCATACCGATAAAAAGCGTGTATTTTAGTATAAAAATAATATTCTATCTCCATTTGTTTCACGATTCATCGATTTCAACCATTCATTTAACTTTCTGCGTGGTTCGTGAATTTGTATGGCTTCATTTTTACTAGTACGTTTTGTTACATACAAATGTTAAATTTCTATAAAATATGTTAACGGTTATATTTGGCATGTTATGGTATAATGAACACTCATAATAATATCTAACTGCGAGTTATAATAAAAGATTTATTCTGTGACATTTGACGGCTCGTTGCATTCATTTTCATGCATCTTTAGTCCGAATTATAAAGTCATTATATCAAACAACGATTTTATTCTAAATGGTTCTCATCATCGAGTCGATCATCGTAAAATAATATAGTGTCTACTATTACGAGATGCATTTATTTGTACGTTTGACATAATAATTCATTCAGTTCAGATCTGGTCGCTAAAGCGCCCTTCGGGTGATTTTCCCACGAAAACGGCGCTATAGAAGTAATCCAATTATTATTATTTAACAAGTTATTTGGTCTTTATTCAGAAATATTACAAATTAGTGTTTAAATTTTTTGTTTTTTTTTTATTAGCTTTATTGTTTAAATGTTTACATATCGGTGTAGGTACCTACCTATTTTTGTATTTTTTGTCCGACTAGAAATATCCCTTTGTTAAATTTTTAGTTTTTTTTTTTATTTGAGCGTCGCACAAGACTCTCAATTCCTCCCAACTGTCTTGAGCCAATGAGAATATGGCATCCCCAATTGACGCAAATTGTGAGGTTTAAGGTAGTGAGGTGGGGAAGGAGATGTTTAAGGGGGGGTGGAGAAATACCTGGCTCTTCAGATTTGGTCACCGAACACGGCTAAAGCCATTTCAAGCAACCTCTTGATTATGAATAGTGATCTTTCACCAGGGCGATACTGAAATAATCTACCACTCTGTAACAGCCGCAAACATACTATACATTATTTTATATTAATAAATTGTGAAATAACGAAAATTAAAACTTTCCTTGCGCACGCCGGGATCTTTAGACAAGGATGATGACCACTCAACCACGGAAGCCGTCCTGCTGATGTAAGTTTCTTGAATAATAAGTATGTTTTCTTTGTTAGGATATACCTTACCGAGACCCTGGAAGGAGAAAGATTTATTTTTGTACTTTTTGTTAAACCGTTCTTTTTTTTTCACAAGTACCCCCCTCCTCAAATTTTATAGATGGTGTATTACGTTCATACGTACTACTTATATTTCCACGTAAAATATAATGGATTTAGAGCTGTCACTGTAGAAATTAAAGCAGTAACAAACAACAAACGCACGCCACCAAACCCCAGCAAAATAAACTACTCGAGGTGTTTTAAATGGAACCGCCAGCCGCATTCGAGTTCTGATTTTATCGACAACAACTTTAACAAATCGCCGTGGATTTCCACAAACCCCCCGGCTCGAGTAATTAATCGCCTCCTTGCGGCTGTACTGCTGTGAGTAGGTGGGACTGCTTACTATTGTGGATTTAATAAATGATTAACGTATTTCCGATCAAAGAACGCCTTGCGACAAGCGGACCACTATCGGCTCAGCCTCTGTTCTGGGAAATGGATTCTAGTATTTACTACATGTTAGTTATACGAGAATAAAATACAATATTATATTAGGTATATTGTTAGATGCCTGGTGTTTGCAACTGTAGCGTGTTCCTAATGGATTATTTTGTACGAGGTTTGTATTATTTCATGTAATTAAATGAAAACGATAAATAAGCTCATAATATTATACCTACATAATGTATGTAGTTACCATATACTTACACTGTTTTTCAGTTCTTGCAAAATAAATACGTTTTTCGTGAATAGTTGTTCACTGAATCTTGATCAGGTATCCACTACAATATCACAAGAGTCCTAACTACCAGGGCCCAGTCGAACTATTACATCCCCGATAGGGAGATGTTGTAGGGGCAGAAAGAAGCGGGCAGAGGAATGACACGGGAAAGAGGACAGTTGGGAAGTTCGTGGCTATTCTGACCAGTGACAGATTTCTCTAAAGAGTATTTATGCAGTGAACTCTCGTAAAAAAGTTAAGAAAAAAAAACTTCTATTATAATTTCACTACACTTCAAACAGCACGCCACTCAAATGTCGTTCTAAAAATCGAGGATCAAATCCGAAATTAATCCCATACGCGCATTATGAATCCCGCACGTATAGGACTTTGTGCCCAAAGAAACAGTTCTTACAAAACATACTACAACAGAGCTACAGCGCGAGTCGTGTGAACCTTTGAAGTCTACAAGCAGCCCGTTTGTTTCCATTAATAATTACTACTTAGAAGAACAATGTACTTATAGGTATTGAGTCATATTAGCGACTAGGAAAGTAAATTTTATCGCATAAAATAACATGAATTTGATATTTAAGTACCCAACATCTTAAATGTCAACATAATGTCAAAAAAAAATTTTTTTTTCAATTAACCAGATATTGCTATCCAATTTAAACAACTTTTCAATTTAGACTCTTTGAACTATCAACCTATGAATATGAATGATGTGATACAATACCTTCATATAATATACTTTATGAAGATGGATACCTGATCCCAAACGTTTGTAATAAAATTCTCATTTTGGTTTTATCTTTAATATTTATTACGAAAACAGACAGACAAGACTTTGAAATTAATCTTTAGTCCGAATGCATCGGTCTATACAAAAATTAATGAGACTTCACTAATAACGTGAAAGGCATAATGTAGTTCGGAATCGGGAATAAATAAAAGAAAATCTTGTTTATTCATTTATGTACAAGGGACGAATAAATGTACGTAAATATACCCACAACCCTACCTATATTAATGACGAACCTACTAAGTAGGTATTGTATCGTATTCTATTTCATATAGATAAGTACCTACCTACAAACTATATTATATTGTTTGGTTCTTAATCAAAATAATGTGTTTCCTGTTAGGGTTATTCCAAATGATGGACTCAATTTCGTTCTGCTATATTTCCTGAACTATGCGTTATATGTTAATTATTTACATAAAAATTGAAAGAGGAGGTCCGAATGTTTCGAATCCCACCGCTAGATCGCTCATAGTTACGCAAACGATCGCTAGAGTGCTCGCACCACCAAACAGCCAGTTCGCGTCAATTGGGAGTAAAATGGCTACTATGCAGCATAAGATTTTCTGTATTCGTGAGTTCTGTAAAACTGAGTCGGCTACTGTAGTGCAGCGTACCTTTCGTCTCCATTTTAACATTGAACTTCCAACTAGAAAGAGCATTTGTCATTGGTATCACCAATTTGAGCAAATAGGATGTCTACCTGAAAAGGAAAAAGCGCGTTCCCACCGCATGTATCAGAGGAGAACCCTGTATTATATCTGAGTATTTTGTCTGATTTATTGGAATGTTTCAATTTTATAACTAACTAACTATCACGCCGTTTCACGGCAGGGGTAGTCAGAGAGGATAAACCACCACACAACTCGATCTCGGGACATACTCCTTACTGCATTCACATTCATATATCGTCTCATACATAGATGCTCTACTGTTATTCTGACTCTTTATATGACTCGACTCAAGTATTTGATTCACTTGATCGTGCCATGTTTTCCTCGGGCGTCCCCGACTTCTTCTACCACTATCTTCCATGTCATATATTCTCCCAGCACTATTTTCATCGTTCATTCACTCTACATACCCAAACCATCTAAATCTCACTTTCTTAATCTTAACCATTATGTTTACATCAGCTTTGTATTCTTTTCGGATCTCCTCATTTTTAGCAAGGTCATTCAAAGTTTTATCACATATGCGCTTCAGAGATCTCATTTCTACAGCAATAAGTCTACTTTCATCCTTCGTCTAGTTCCATGCCTCACTGCCATACATCAGGATTGGTATCAGCACTCCATTGTGGACTGCTGATTTCAGTTTTATAAATCTGACTAAATGTACTACGTATTAACATAATAATTTCAAATGACACCGGCCGTTAGAAGCTTTAGATATGCAGAATCAGCTGTTGTAGTGAAAACTTTAAAAAAAGTCATCTAAATTTGGATAGAATGACAGAAAATATTACATGACAAGAGAAATAACACTGAAGAGGTAAACCCATAGAAGTGTATAGTGGGCTGTGCTCCGGAAGTAAGTTAAAACATTTCTTATTCTGCTGAAATTGATATACCATCTATTATAGAATTATATATAAGAAACGCCTTTTATCAATTTCACAAAGATTTATTCAGCAATAAAATTCACCCCACTGATAATACAAGCAATAGATTCAAACAAATGGTTTAATAGCCATCCCAATGCTAAGAACGACCACGGCTCAGCACCACTACTTGTATTTAAGTATAAGATGGTACAATATATTGTTACTCAAAAACAAAATAAATTTAACCGGATCTTTGAAATATTCAAAAAGTTAATTAACTCCCTGAACTTAGATAATGATTTATTTTACCCTTAATGTATACTATCTAGCATATAAATTTCTATTTGGTTATTATTCCAGCGTGATTCTCCTAAAATATTAACATTGTAATATGCAAGCAACTTAATAGCCATAAATTTATTTGAATCATATTGTTTTTAAATGTGGTATCCCTACAAACAAAAAATAACCGACCGGCGTTCTGTTATTCACAGAGCCCATTATTCATTCGCTTTCCTGCCTCTCACTGAATCAGTCGTACAGTCGTACATCCTAGTGACTTGCTAGTTGCATTTACATCACTACTCGCTTCTTTCGAATTAACCTTCTGAATTATAATTTGTACGCGTCGAAAAATACATTTATTAAATGGTGACCCTTCTTTTCTTTTAATCTCCGCGACAACCTTTAACGAGAGACACTTGGTAAGTATTAAGACACTAATACCCTAACGAGGACCACACATCCGTTAAAACATTTTGACGACTTACATCTTCGGTATTTTCCAAAAATTCTAAAAGTTCTGACCTCAACTTGCTTTATTTATTATGACACATTTTTAAATAACGTGAAATTTCATTATAGGAGACAACCTCATTCAAGTGTGTAATTTAATCATTTTTTCACGTAGATACATTTTTTTTAGATATTTAAGAAAAGCATACTTTCCCAGGTTACGAATAATCTGACAATATTTGAATTCATTCTACTTCCATCATTATAAGCGGAATTTTTTTGCTTACTATGAAGGACTCAACTAGCAGAGGATAGAACCCACAATGCCTTGGTGGGAATCCGACGTATTTGTTCACTCATCCACTAACAAGTTATTGCTAATTCGGCTGCCTATAATATATTAATGATAATAATTGGATGATTTGTAAAGCACTGTTTTTGTGAAAAATCACCTCAAGGGCTCTGTGCAAATATTACTTGCTAGGGTTTATCTCACTTTGTACAAACAGATACAGATACATACTTACCTGGCAGGTCACTCCAGATTAACGCGTTATATTATAAAGTTTTATCTTGGGAAGACATGATTTGGCACCCACAGGACTATTTTATTCTTGCTTGATATTACATAATGCACACAATATCAAAATGTTATAGAATATTAATGTAAATAAACCAAATAGATAAATATATATATATAAATATATATTTATATATATATATATATATATATATATATATATATATATATATATATATATATATAATATATATATATATATATCTATTTATTAGAAGGATGGGATAGAAGGATGTCAAACAATAAATAGATAAGGAAATCCATCTATCTCTGTTTTATTAGGTTAGTAGGTAATGAAGAGTTGGTATTTATTTCAAACTAGCTGATGTGTACCCGGCCTTGCTCGGGTACAATAATTGATTTTACAGCGAAAGTAACTATCTCCAAATAAATAAACATTCGTATGAATATTTTATTTCATTCCAAACGTTTATTTTTTCAAAATATATCTAAATCATAAAGTTCTAAGTAGGTACCTATACGTGTTTTCCATTTTGAAAATATTGTACCCAAAAAAACCTCTTCTTTTGAATATGAAATCTGTGGGTAACCAGAGTGTTATATCTATGGGCTAACCGAAATAAAACATGACGGGTTCAATGTTTTTAATACTAATTTTAAAACGTTATATTAACAATTTTATATATTGGATTTCATTCAAACTACTTTCTAAACCTTCCCGGCACTAATAAGAGCAAACCGTGTTATTTTCAGTGAAACCGGTCTAGTAATTTTCGATAAAATCAAGGACAAATAAACAAACAATCTTACATTGATTTTTTTTTCACGAATTTAGGACTGGAGAAAAGATTTTAAAAAGGTAAAAAATTCTACTCGTGTACTGAAATTTTCGAAGATAATTATTTACATTTACAAATATTTATAGTTATTTACAATGTCGCAGGATACGAAAAGTTTCAAATTTTTCTGTGACTTTATGTAGCAACTGGTTGCATTGCTCTATGATCAAAGGTAGGCTTTGTGTAGTTTATCAAGTTAGAGTATGAATTGTGCACTGAATATTTAAAAAAATACACCATATATCTCTGCTGATTGCTATGCCCAACTAAGTGAATGTGCGTACAAGTTCCTTACCAAATTCATGGAAAAAATACATTTATTTGTCACCTTTTTAAATTTCCTCTTATGGTTAATTTTTATTAGGGTAGGAATAGCTTTTCAGCCTTTATAGACAACACACCACTGTTAGGTAGACACTAATGAGCTAACTTCGCTATCTAAATTAGGTATACAACTGTACGATTCATGTATATATGTATATGGGTATATATCTATAAAAAATCGCATAGAAAGTTTATATAGGTAAAATATCTTAATCCTAAATGCAATGGGAAGTAATGTAAAAGCATGTGTTTTCGGTTTGATAATTTGATGACCTAGAAATATCATAGATGATTTAATTAAATACTGCAAGTAGAACACACCTTGGACTTTCGTTTAACCGGACATTTTTTTGGTATGACTTTTTATAAGCCTAGAAAAAGATAAAGTATCAGACATTAAAAAATGTTTAAAGCGCAAACTCTCCTACTTACGAACCCCTTTTCAGATATTGTCGTATTGTTCACTGTGGTAAATTAAGTTTTTTAGAATATGACCGTAAAACATTTTAATAATTATGTCTGAGCTTTACATAATATAATAAAACACGCATTTACGGTTTTTATGCGTAAATCGAAACATGCGGCCGATGTTAAGCGGGAATCTCAACCTTGTCGCCACCTGCATAAGGAGCGCGTAATTTCTTCGGAATTTTAGCCGGTGGATCGCTTTAATAACTTCCTAATGTAAGTATTATTTTTCATTCTATACTTCATTTTATTTTAGCTAGCCTAAATTGAAGGCAAAATTGTGACGACACGAAGACTGGAATACATGGGTTCCTATCTCCACATTATGGCCAAGTATTAACGCCTAGATAGTAGATACATATTAAGGGGAAAAGCAACCGATGTAGGAAAATAGCAGACTGGCTATACATATGATTTGGCACCTACATACCTACTCAATACCTAGGTGCACATATAACAGAAAGAAGTGATGGGTGACTAATAAAAAACAAAAAATATGAAATTTTACCAATCAGCCTGGAATTTAAGATGTTTTATTTTAGTCCATAATATTAATGTCTTAAAACTTAAAAAAAACTTAAAGAAAAAAAATAAAAGGATGCAGTATAAGGAGCAGTTAAATATATCTGTAAGTGACTTGGGCATGTATTAAGAATGCCAAAAGTTCGAACTCCGCGGAAAATTCTGAATGCTATTTCAAAGGAAAGGCGTCCAGTGGACCACTCCAGACACAGGTGCGAGAAGCAACTCCAGAGGCAATGCTAGGAAAGGCTAGACCTACTATGGACGGATGCCGTTGACGTAGCACAGAACAGGGACGCCTGGAGGCGCCTTGTCGATGTGATAGGTCCCCGATCAGAGTTGGGACAAGGGGAAGACGATGTATGTAGGGTGCAGTAATCTTTTTCTAAGTCCAATGGAAAAAACTGTGACATTTTTAGTGCTTTTATGTTTAGATATTATTTATGGGTCAACGCAACTAATTTCAGATCTATACGTTATTTTAAGGATGATTTTTGGTCGACTCCCACTCCAACACCTATCGTCAATCATTATTTTATATCGTAGTTTAGTTTTAATATTTTCCTGACGAGGGAAGGGTACTTCTGAAACCGGTCGAGATTATTATATTAAATTGAATTGGTTCAAAACAAATGTACGCGTTCATATTATAATTATCGCAAGCCACAAAGTAAATAGTTTTTTACGAATATGGAATTAACTAGTCTTTGACTAAGAAAATTAGTGCCCATTATCTCGAACTAACATTTATGAACTTGCTAGCTGATGTGTACCCGGCGTTGCGCGATGTTTTTTTTGGGATAAAGTTATGAAGTTGTGAATTCTTGCTTGTCGTTTGGGTGCCATAACTGATTTGACACCTTGTGACGACTAAACAAAGAAGCAAAGATACATTAATTTGAAAATTTTATTTCAATCCAAACATTTATTTTTTCAAAATATATCTAAATAATAAAGTTTTTCAGTATGTACCTACTTGTGTTTTCTCTTTTGAAAAAGATTGTACCGAAACAAACATTCTTCTTTTAAATATATAATCTGTGACTAACCAGAGTCGTATATCTATGGGCTAACCTCAATACAACATGGCGGGTTCAATGCTTTTCATACGAATTTTAAAACGTTATAGCAACAGTTTTACATATTGGATTTCATTCAAACTACTCTCTAAACCTTCCCGGCAGTAATAAGAACAAACTGTGCTATTCTCAGCGAATCCGGTTGTAATAATTTTCAAGAAAATCGAGGACACACAGACAAATATTAATTTTTATATACAGATGTTATTAAAGCTTTCCTTTATCTATCGTTTTATCAACTGTGTTCCCCACGCCTTGTGGCTTCAACTACGATATATTTTTGTATTATTAATTAAATATTTCGATCTATTAGTTTTGACGAGAGGTAACAGTATGAATAGAAAAAATCTTTAAAAACCACAGACATCCTACCTTTAGTTATAGAGCAATGCATACCACTGCCAAAAGAATTTCAAGCACCGTATCAATACATAATGGTGGTCTTTCACCAGAGCGATACTGAGAGTATCTATAACTCATTTGTTAAATAAGGAATTCAATTAAAAAAACTGAAACTTGGACGCAATCGTGTTGAAAGGGTAATTTAGATAACATGGTGTCAATTTGAAAACAATTACTTACATGCTTAAATTTATTTTGTTTTTAGTATATATATTTGGAAGGAAAATAATAAAAATGTATTTTATGAAGTTTTCCATAGCACCTATCAGGTATCTCCAATGTACATATAGGCATTAAAAATAAACATGTTTTCATGCCATTATAAAATGTCGATGACATTTAACAATTTGCTAGCACACCCAGTCCAAATTGTACCAGTGGCGTGCCTAGGAATAAGATGAGAAGGAACCGAGGAGAGCGGGCCGCTAGAGGGAGACGGAATAGCATCATCTACAGCGGGTACCTACCCGGGTATACGGAGAACAGCGTGCAGTGGAGTAAAACTCTCGCATGATTAATGATGTACCATTTCTGGAGAGGCAGTGGCGTACTGTGGAGTCCTGACTGGGAAATGATTTATTTTAAAATGTTTTACATTCAGATGCTTTTATTAGTCTTATATGAATTTAAAGTAACTATTTTTATACGTGAAAAACCTATTATTTTGCCAAACTTAGGAATTCCTAAATAATTTTAAATAGTTGGGGTACTTGGCTAAATTTTATACAACTGATTTTTTGTGAGATTTCCCAAATATAAATAAATAAATTTTCAGCAAGTCATTTCATGCCTATAAATATAGTTCCTTTTCGGACACAGAAACTACATATATTTTGCAACAATCTCCACAACATCCTTCCCCCAGATAACGAATAGAAAAGTTTAATGATTACAAGTCAAGATTTAAAGTCTGGCTGAGAGGGGTCAATAAAGTAACCTTAAAAATAGCACTGAAAACGACATAGACGACGCACCTAATAAGATGGCATAAAGTTTTTAAAAAAACTCTTTTCCGCCCCAGCACAGGACTCCCTAGTGAGGAGGACTAAGAAAAAGATCACATTGTCTAAAAAACACAAATATTAGTTACCCATTTTGTACTTTAAACTCTTATTCTGTAAACATTTTTATACTTCCACTATATTGTGTATTTTCACGTGCTTATTGATGTAGTCGCGAACAAAAAAAGAGTACCTACCTGAAATCTGGTAATCGGACAATTCTAGACAGTGATAAATCGGTGCACTTTTAAAAAGTTCTACAATCATGAAGAATCATGAAAATATAACTTAGTCAACTAGGTTCATTTAAATTCATCAGTGTGCCGAATTTTCATGGAACCATAAAATCTATATGAACTATAGATTGTTATCTTAAGCATCTCAACTAAAGCCCTGCAGAAAGTTTCAGTTAATCCAAGTTATTTATTATTTACCAAAAGAATTTTTTCAAAGTTTGTACGACTTGTTTTTATTATTTTTGTATGAACGTTGTGAGGGTAGCGTTGGACTTGCATCTAAATTAAACAATGATCAATGTTAAAAAAATACTAGAATTACCTATCTACTCCTTAGATTTCTCTTCGAAAAAAGCAGATTTAGAGACAACAGAGATTTTAAAACTGGACTTTCCGATAATTATTTTGGCAATATCTTTTCAGCAATTCATACACAAGTTTCAGTCTGAAATACTCTATTTGTAATATTCGATATCACGAGCATCTATAATTTTTATTATATCGTAGATTTACAATCTAACCATAATACGAGTATTATTTTATATTATCCGCCACTGGGCGGCCGTTGCCCCATCAGCCAGCGGGACCGTTTCCCATGGAAGGTCTCAGCACTGGCGAAACGGGGGAAGAGGGAGAAACGGGGAGAAATAGGAAGCAGAAAGGGGGGAAGGGGAATAGAATGGGGAAAGAGAGAACAAAAAAACAGTCATCCCGACAGCTTGGGAAATCCACTGCTCACAGAAATCTGCCAGAAAAGGACTAGCGCGCCTTCCCGCGCTTTTTTCTCTTTTGGGGGAAAATTCGCGCCGTTTTCGACTTCTTTGTCTCGGAAATTCGCCGCTCGGGTCTTCGCGCGGCCTCTCCTGCCGTAATTATATTCTCATATATTATATATCACTCCACCATTCAGCAGCCAATCAAATGGACAAATTGAAATTAAAGGGCGACAATATACATACATTTTTTTAAAAGCATTTGTGTTAAATTCCTGCTCAAGTGTTTGGTTTGTACACCTTGTTTTCAAATTAAAGATCGGTTTTCTAAAAATACTACTAATGCCTACTGTGTAGACGGTCAAAAGAGAAACAACAAACAGACGAAAAAATTAAAACTGTGTAAAATAGTTAGTTACATCGAGATGTCCCAGACAGATGAAAGAATGCTAAATAAAATTCACCAGAGCTCATCGTTTGGGAGTTTTATTGTTTATTGCAAACACCAGTAAGGGATTAAAAAAAATCATGTTAACTGCAGGTAAACATTTTAAAGAGTGCACGTTTGAATGTATTTTTGCACATCGATAGATTCGCGAACAAACGTCAAACTGATTCAAACTGGTTCGGAAAAATAATATTTGGATACTTTGTGCGTAGCGACGTTTATCATAATCTTCGAATTTTGTCATTGTAATTTGATTAAGTCGAGGTAAATTTAGTTTTTGATTTCTAAAATGAAGTCAAAAATAAAATCTGGTGGTGGTAAACCATTGACCAGCCAAACGTAGGACAATTCATATAATCTTTATAAATACTTTGAACGAGAAAAAAAATAGGTACAGTTTCTACACCAACACAGATAGTTGCCAAATCAACTGGCATTTCTATAGTACATATGTGTTCGGTGAATAGTGTCAAAAAATAAATGTTTTCCGGAAGAGCATAAAAAATATGTTAGTAACAAAATTAGTTAGTTAACCTGTTAGTTAAATACATTTCGTTTTGTTTTTTTTTTTTTAATTTAGCCTAGAGGCACAGAGAATGGAAAATGTTTTCCTTTCCTCATCGGAAATTTCACAGTGTAAAATGTTATAAATCTTTCAAAAATGTCTGAATCTGGAATACACTGTAGATTCTTATAATCTATTTACATTACAGAATATGACCTAGCAAAACTTCTGATAGTTAAGCTCCGTTTAAAAATAAACCATCTCTGCTTGCAGCCATTGCTCATATCAGATTCTTGCTCGAGTCTGAAAATGCATTTGCTTAGAGGTATCAAGTGGTTGGGATATGTAAGGAAAATAAGAATGCACATCGTTGGTAGTGAGTGTCTAATTCCTATATTACCAGTTCTTCTTTTACTCCTCTGTCATCAAATTGTATTAATTTAAGTACTGAGTCATGAATTACGTGAGCTACTACATCAATTGAATTAATAGGTATATGAAATTGATCGAAGTAAAATTATCGATCTGAGTCATGCTCATGCTTCCGTGTTACGGTAGTGTTGGAAGCCGGTCATCAAAACAGGCTCATTGTACCACGGAATTATAATCAATATAATCATCATTACTAGACAGTTCCAATCTGAAATGTCTATCGGATCAGATGCTGTGGTCATGTGTCCCGCTGGTCCTCTGATCTTCTGTTCCCCCGATCTCCACTGGAGTGAATTGATCTGCCAATCTGTGATCTACAATCCTCCAATCATAAGATGGTGGGTATTAGAATCAAGATGAGTTGATAAATATATCTTTTCTTTCTTATTCTTCTTGAGCTTTGATCTATCCATTGCTGGCCATATGCCTTTCGGGTAAGTACTTCCAGTATTTACCATAAGCTCTCCCCTCCTTTCGAGATCTCCGCTCTATCTCTGCAGTAGTATTTTTTTTCTATTGTGGGTCTTTCGTCGCTGGATATTGCCCTAACATTATTTTGCTTCTGGCTACAAGGCATGCCAATTCCATTTTTGTTATTTTTACCATTTTCTTAGTCATATATCTACTTGTTTTGTGATCTAATTAATTAACTCATACCACCTTTCGCTGCACGGCACGTTGAAAGTTTTTTTTATTTTAATTTTATTTTTGTTTTTAATACTTTTAGTAAAATCATAATTTTCTAAACCTTAAGCCAGAAATTATTTGGTAGGATCCGTGTACTCAAATGCTCATCCATTTTGTTTTTATGTTCATCCCACCCTAGTCATATATTAAATTCTTAATTTTATTGTAGCGGAACTATTTCCTGACACATTTCCTTAGGTATATATTATAATGTTTAACTATCTGCTACTATGTCCACATCGGGAGTCAAAAAGCTCCTGGCGTGTTTTTATAGCCAACGACAGCCTCAAAAATTGTAAAGTTCACTATATCGATAAATATATGGTACAAGCTGTGTGGGTTAATAAAATCGTAACTAAGGAAGACAAAATGTTTTCAGTGATATGTCTAACAATTACCTACAGTAACAACGCCCCTGACTGCACATATAAGTTTGTAGATCAGTAACGAACTTAAGTGGGAATATTCACTTTGAAGCATAAAGCAGTACAGTAGAATAGACAATCACACCTGTCGACACGGCCATCAGAGAGCAGACCAATGGTTGGTTACCAGTTCTGTTGAAGATGCCGCTGCGAGGAGGTTCCACTTGTCATTCAAACATTTCAAATGTCATTGTCTAATTTTTAGACAGGAGTATTTTTCCGCCTTGTGGCCGCCGCTTGCCTCCTGCTTCTAGTTCTGACTCCCAGGAACAGGGGCGCCGCAGGCGTGGGCTCAATGGTTCGGTGCACTGTGGCGCAAGAATCAAGGGACGGTTTGATTACGTCTCTCTACAGCAGCAATCACCTGATATCGTGGTTGATTCGTTTATTAAAATTAATCCTAGATAATCTACAAGTGTGCATAAAAAAGTGAACCCAAAGACTTATCAAAAAATATTATTTTGTTGTAAAGATTCTAGAAAAAATGAGTGCTTTGAGATATTGTGTGTTCTTATTTACTAATGAGAAGCCTCGTTATCTTTCTCTACTATGTAAGTAGTTGGTTATTTTTGTATTCGTTGCTCCTCAAATATGACCAAAATATTGGAGATCTCTTATTTTATATCTCTCAGAATTTAATAATTTGTACGAAGAGCATCGGTTTATCTATTGTGGAAGAGATAGTCATCCAAAACAGGCCGAGAACTGACTGCCAAAACATATCCCGAGATACTTTGGATACATTGGAGAACACGACAGAAGTAGCAGGCAGGAGAAGCAGACATATCACCAATGCATCGGACTGATCAAGTGTCACAAGTCTCCGGAACTTTATCGTCCGTGACTCTCTGTACAGCGCAGGACCATGAGGAGTGGGGACGCCTGATTCATCAGGAATAATAAAGTTGGAATCACGATTCTCAGCAATGAGGGAACAACTGCAGAAGAAATCTTGTATTCGTCAGTTGAATCGATCTCCTAACTTTATCGTAAATTTGATCATTACTTGATCGAGAGTTGCGTTGGGGAGGACGTAGTTTGCATTTGATCAGTGTTAATCCAAAGTTTCAACAGTTGCTCAGTGGAATTGGAAATAACGACAGCTAGTGTCTTAGTAGAATTAAAATAATTTCATTGGTTAGTGTGGCATATTTTCGCACTCGGGCGGCTGTACGGCCCTGGCCACATCTGTCCGCTCGCAGTCTTCTGCCTTATGCCTTATGTAGGAAGCTGTACAGTGTACAGTATACAAGTTCCCATTGAGAGTTGAGCGCGGCGAGTCGCGGCCATAATCCGTGGATTGTTTCTCGCGGCTTGGAAAATCATTCTGAAAAGATGATTAATGCTAATTGAGATGCAAGAGACAGGCCCGATTGTTAGATTGTTAGACGAGCCGAAAGTTGGACGCTGCGGCCCATACAGAATATTATGTACGCCATCTTCCGCCGGTTCTTTCTTTATTCGTCGCCGGGGAATATCATGTCTTGGGATTTCTAAAAAATAAACACAATGTAATCCCGCAGCGCTTTATGTAAACTGTGAATAGTTTGGAATTACGTCTTGTAATCATTATTGAAATAAATCACCTCATTTTTACGGTATATGTTTTCAATTCGGTCATTCATTTTAAATTAGGATTGTGGTTACCTATCTAAACTATGAAGCAGAAAATCTGCTCTTATATCTAGGTAAGTATCCTCATCACAGCAAAATGTTTTCCGAATCCTCGTCTAACTATTTGCTTATCCCGGTTCATATTATTTATACGTTCTTTAAGCCTCCGCATTCAGAAATTGTATGTAAAATATATTTATTATTTTTTTATGATAATCTATTCAGATGTCTAGTTGGAAAAGTAATTATATTAAATTCCCTTTATAGAAAAAAAAATCACAAAAGTACGCTCTGAAAAATATAAATAACACGTGTGGTTCTGTTATTTAATATGTTATAAGTATGAAAAAATTCACAGCATTTCTTTAAATGCCACTTAAGTCAGAAGTCTTGAGATTTTTGCTTGATTCGAAATATGTCATGTTTTATTAAATATTTTCAGAATGATCGCTTACGCCCTAACCGTTTTATATTATATCAGCACGTTTCATATCTCTTCCGTAATAACATGTCTCGTTTTCAAACAATCAAAGAGTATTACTGGGTCTTAAGACTCCTGAAACAAAATATCTGTGTTTTTTTTATACGGGCTAGGCAATATAGGCATTTTAAAAATTATAAAGTAGTAAACGTGTTTATGTAATATCTGAAGCAGCAAAAGCTCTCGAACAAAAGCTCTTGGGCCATGAATTTTTCACAGCTCTTTCTGTCTATTTTTCTATCTATAATTTCTAGATTAACGGTCAGCACCCAAAATACACACTTTGCAGGTTGCTAAGTCAGAAATACTACCCATGATCATCTGTAAATTCTAAACGGGTAATTAGGAAAATTTATAAGGTTTTAAAATACATTAATCCTCAAACTGTAATCTTTAAAATTCTATAATAAATACGTAGTAGAATTTTAAAGAATTTTAAAATTAAAAATTGCTTTCATTAGTTATCAAACTGCACTTATTATCAGATATTTTGGGATATATTCAATAGAATTTAAAGATTTCGGTTAGAGGATTTTTGTCTTTTGAAACATTAAATATTATTCTAATTACCTGTATATTAATTACAGGTAAATCATTTGTGGTATTGCTTGAGTTAGCAGCTTGCAAAGTGATGTTTAGGGCCATTTTTGAATGCTGTCCCTTAATGCAAACCTCATTTCGATCGTTTGTTCAACTTCTTTTTTAAATGAGTCAATAACAAAATGTTTTAAAAAACATTATTGATATCTCAAACGATGCCGGGTGGTAGAGATAGTGATTTTTGAAAATGCATATTAATTATGGAAATATAAAGACCAGGATACACTATGCGTAATTAAATATTTACTTTCCGCTAAGTGCTACAAAAACCCACGTGCTTTTATCGTGACAAAGGAAATTATTCATTACGCATTCTGACCTTCTGAATAATGTGATATTATTAATATTTTCAACATGACATTTTCCGGTCATAAAGGCGCGGCTTTGTTAAACAGTGTTCGAGTAAATGCCTCTTACAATAATCGAGTTTAACGATGCTCTATGGTGGTTAGCTTTATAATAGCTAAGTAATAAGTGGGTAAGTACCCACCAGGTCGCCAAGTACGAGGATGTATTTAGGTAAGTGTTCCTTTGTCAGGGGTTCACAACCCGTTACGATTGCTACAGAAGAACTTTGGAAGGCGCACTGTGTATACGCAGTTCAAAAATAGGTACACATTCGGAAATGGAATTGTGAAAGGGCTTAAGATAATGTTTTCAAATATTTACCTTTTTGTTTTATAATCAGATAGATACTTATATATGGAATGATATTTATATGATTTTATTTTACCGTACACAATTTTTAAATTTTATGGTGTTCAAAATGATTTATTAATATATTCTGGAAGATGCTCCAAGGAACTAGCATTGATACCTTCGGCATCGGTGCAATCGGGAGACACCAAACACGCGTCAAATACTTTTACACGGTTGACATAAATTTTCGTTCATGTGTTCAACAGCTCGGCTGTGGAATTTGCCAGACAACAAAATCCTCCCCCTTCCTCAAAAACAATAATAAATATAAGTCTCTTCCGTAGATAGGTACCTGCATTTTTTCTTTCTAATACCTACCTGCCTACTTTGATATCTAGATATTATGTCTAATGGAATTGTTAGTCCTGTGAAATATAAGTTCTACTTTCAAATGGCACACACTTAGCAACGGGCTAATAATATGGGAACGGTAAGAAAATTTAATTAGTCGATACACATAGCCGAGCAGTCATGCGATCAGGGCGCCATGCGGCGGGAGTAGGGATTGAAAATTCGGTCCCGTTTTGAAAAATCCGGGTTTTCGGAATTTTTGAAACTCGTAATCCGAATATTCAGAAAAATCCGGATTATTTAATCTTTCAAAAAAATTTAATGAACTCCTTCGACACCAAACATACCAAACACATTTAAATTCATTGATCACATCACTATAAAACAATTAAGAAAAACCTGCCATAATTAAAAGTGGGGAAAACAGATTTCAAGTACAAGTTCCCCACACAATAAGCAATATTATTAATCACAATTGATTTCTAAGTAAGTAAATTGGTTTTTACCAAAAATATTAATAAATCAATTCTTAAACGATAAAATTTTGAAAATTTGTAGAGGTAAATTAAATCATATAAGTAAGTAGTTTCAATGCGGCCTGACTACAGTTTGAAAACAGCTTTGAACTCCCAAACAGTTATTATAATAATAAAAACCAAAATACTTACAGCACTTAATAACCACATTATTAAAATTGATTTTCTTTTATTTATAAAAAAAAATATGGGTTCTGCGAATTAAAAACAATAACAAAAATTGTTAAGATTATTTATCTACAATAAATTCGCACATGGAGGTTTTATTTACCTAATTTAAAAAACAGTGGTTGGTGCTGTGTGTCTGGTAATATCGACTAAGAATAGAACACAGGGCTGTGAACAAAATTCCAGTAATATTTTGTTTTAAGAAAATGTTCGAAAATAAAACAGTCATTCACATTTATTAAAGCTCGAATGTTCTGGATGGAAATTGGGTTACGAGCTGACATTTTATTTATTTCATAAAGCCAGAGTTCATCGTTCGAGAGTTTTTGCTGAGAACCACTAACAGATTTTTTGGATCATTTAATCCGACTCTCATTAAATAGTGTTAATGAATATAATAATAATAATAGTTTTTTATTCCAGAAGGTATGCAGGGGTAGCACAATGCAATACGTTCCATAAATGATAATAATACATACAAAAAATAACAAAAGGTAAAAATGAAAATAAAAACATAGAAAAAGATTACTCAGTAAAATATACAAAGTAAGTTCATTCACTAAGGGAGAAATGAAAAATTAACAAGTTTATAGTGGATATTTGATGGTTTCCCATTTCCAAAGGGCCATCAAGGGAGACTCCATCCATGTAGCCGTAGCAGTAATGATGGTATTCTTGGATTGGCGTACTACGCATCATAGGCTTCCCATGCAGTGGGGGGAGAAGTGCCCTGAAATAGTGCACTCGTCCTTCCAGGAACATTTCTGTAGCGCTGCAGTATCTTGGTAGACGGAACAGTTGGCGATATGCATTATTGTCGGTGACTTTTATCGTTTGCCATTGGGAAGCAGTATAATACCCCCACAGTTCTTACGAATACAGAGATGTGCAGAATGTGTTGAACAGCATTCTGTTGACGTTTGCGCTAATGGATATCGCTCTTCTTTGTCTCTCCATATCCTCAATGTCCTTCAGGTCGTCTGTGATAATATCATATATCCCAAGTATTTGACGATACGAACGACATCCATTTTCCTTCCATCTAACCATACCAAGGGTGTTTGCATGATTTCGTTTTTACATTTGAAAACCATAACGATTGATTTGGAGGTATTATATGCAAAGTTGTGTTTTTTTGCAAAATCTTCACATACGCGGAGTAGTTTCTTTAGTGCGCTGAGTGATGGTGCTAAAAGAACCATGTCATCTGCGTAATTAACATTATTTACATATACTCCTTGAACATGGCAACCAATTTTTGTGCCATTAAGTCTATGAATTAATTCATCACTGTAGACATTAAAGAGAAGCGGAGAGATGCTTCCTCCTTGTCTTACGCCACTTTTCAAATTAAATTTGTTGGAAAACTCTCCAGACCATTTCACTACATTTTCTTGCTGCGTATGTCAAATTGAAAGAATCGCTATTATATCTTCCGACACTGCTCTTTTCCTTGATTTTTCCCAGAATTTATTGTGACACACGATCCAACGCTTTGCTTAGATCTTGAAAACAAGTATAAATTGGCGTTTTCCTTTATTTACAATAGCTGATGGTTTGTTTTAATGAATCTTTTGCCATAGATATTGACAGTGCAGGTAAAGCCAGTCTTTAGATGGTCTTTTACGACCGTATATAATTTATTTTTTCAAATAATCGCGCCATGGCGGTCGAATACCATATGTACCAGTTAGAAGCATGCTGCTCGAAAATCGTAAGTTTACGACAGCTGATCTATTTGCATAGCAACAAACTGGAGCTCTTACCCGCGACATATTTATACAGACATTATCCAACCAATTTGGTAAAAAACATCACATTTCGGCCTAATGATCGTTTATTATTTATTCGACATTTAAAAGCCACCTCGTAATGACAAAACGAACTGTGTTTTGGGAATTGAGACTGCGGTGAACCTTTATATTGTTTGTTCGTAAATGTCTCTTTGATATTTTAATATTTACAAAAGCCAAAAATGTCTTTATTTTCCTAGATAAGTAGGTACCTACTTTGCGTTGTGTATTTTTTAGTGTTTGCTGGCTCGTAGCTAAATATGAAACACTGAATAATGACATAATGATGGAAAAATCAACGCAAAACATGTTTTAAAAAAACGTTTTAATGTCCATTTTCGTAAAGAAAGTACTTTGTATTTATAAATCTGTTTACTTTCCTACATATACTTACTTCAAAATATTATCATTTTATAAGACTATTGAGGTACATAGGTGGGTACCTACCAACTAACTTATTGTTTGGAAATTGGAATAGGTATATTCTGGGTTACATTAAAGTTTACTAGATAAAAGGAAAGCAATTATTTTGACAGCAGGATGAAATCTTGGGGGGAAAACAGCAGTCGAAATATAAGGGAGAAACAGACGTGAAGTTAGGTAAAGGTGTGAGAAGAATTAAGGTACCTACATATCCCTCGTGTTATGGATAGGGATCTGAAAAATTCGCGTTGTTTTTTGGGTAAAATGCTGTTATTTTTCGGTGAAGGTGGTGTTATTTTTTACAACATAAAGATGCATTGCTGCGTTCCATTTCATGACTATTCAAGCAAGTCAAAACCACAGATAAAAAATATTTAGAACGTGCAATATTACTCTATTATTTTAAAATACCAGAATATCGCGTGAAAAATAAGAAAATTCTGGGTTATTTACCAAAAATTTGCCAATTTAATTTTATTCGGTATCCGGTATTTTCAGGTATCCTACTTATGAAATATAATGATAATAAAATGGTCAATTTTTCTATAGCGCCGTTTAGTGACTAACATCACCTCGAGGGACTTAAAATAATTGATGGTTTTCGAACATAATACGTACATTTGCAGTCATAATT
Source organism: Halesus radiatus (assembly GCA_022606495.2). Lineage (NCBI taxonomy): Eukaryota > Metazoa > Arthropoda > Insecta > Trichoptera > Limnephilidae > Halesus > Halesus radiatus. The sequence goes on from JAHDVE020010618.1 coordinate 76,403, forward strand.
TATATTTCTCGCAGTTCCTCTCGATGCGTGGCTGTGAGCTACATTTAGAGCACAGACGTCAGGTGGGAGTGCTGTCCTCGTTCTACCGGTTTTTCAATGGAAGATGCTCCGAGGAACTAGCGTCAAACAAGCATTGATATCGGTGCAGTCGAGAAACACGCCAAACACGCGCCCAACATTTTTATACGGTATCGTTCTTGTGTTCTACTACAGCTCGGCTGTGAAATTTACCGGACAACAAAATCCTCCCCCTTCCTAAAAAATAGTAATATAAATAAAAACCTCTTCCGTGGATATGTACCTGTATTTTTTCTAGTACCTCCCTGCCCACTTTGATATCTAAGGAGTGTTCTAGCCAATACTATTTCTAATGGAAATGTTAGTCCTGTGAAATATAAGTTCTACTTTCAAATGGCACACATTTAGCAACGAGCTAATAATATAGGAACGGTGCGAAATTTTAATTAGTCGATACACAGCGCTGAGTAGTCATGCGATCAGGGCGGCATACGGCGGGAGTAGGGATTGAAAATTCGGACCCGTTTTTAAAAATCCGTATTTCGGATTTCTTGTAACTAGTAATCTGAATATCCAGAAAAATCCGGATTATTTAAATTATTTAATCTTTCAAAAATTTTTATGAACTCTTTCGACGTTTTATTTTATTTTTATTTATTTACTATCCATAACAAATCATAATACATATTTATTTTTATGTGCAGATTTATTGCCTGGTGGCAATTTCTACCAACTAACCCTTATTGTTAAAATAAGCATGGTATAATAACATTACAGCGTTTTCCACATAGTATGACTATTCATGTGCAATGTGAAAACAGTCGAACAAATTTATGTGTACTCGTACATAAGAATTTTAAAATTAATGTATCAGGTAGGAAATGAATAAGGGGAGCGAGGGAAGAGAAGGATTTAAAGTGGATGAAAATTAACCATTATTATGCTGGTGGAAAAAAGAAGAGAAACTATTCACTTTATCCATGAAAATAGACTTATAGGGATCACTCCGTACGACAAAGGGCAGACGAGATGCTTGATGTAAAACACGATACCATTTGTTCTGTGATTAAAAATACAGTTAGATAAAATAAAAGTTCAAGTTTATTAGATACGAAATACGGATTACGAATTTATTTTTAGGAACTTGTCAAACTAATTTGCTATTAAATGCATCTATTAAATTTAATTAAAAATCAACAAAAATAAATCTTTCTCAAAAAATACTTATGGTAATTGTTTATTTCTAGGTTTAAAATCAGCACACTTATTTGTACTAAATCTTGTATCTGTGCATGATGGGAGCATTTGGTTATTGGATCAACAATCTCATCATTACATATTTATTTGTCCATGTCTTAGAAATGTCTCCATTAATAAGTATTACATGCCTGTTAGCCTGATGGACGCATTCATTTCTATACAATAACTATTTTTAAATTTCGAATCTGGAAAAGTCGAATATCATATTTAAAAATGTGGATTCTGATTCCATTTTCAATAATTCGAAAATCCGATAATTTCGATATCCGGATTATCTAGATTGCAATCTCTAGGCAGGCGCAAACCACAGGGTGGGGACGGGGGAGGGCAGGGGTGCCAACCTGATGATTAGACGTGGTGGCAACCTACCTAAACACTCCTAGTCAGCCCTGGATATGCATCATATTCTATTCCTATGTATGTAGGTACCTGATAGTTCTAACTATAAAGCAGAAAATCTGCTTGCATATATCTGACGCAGTAATTTTTTTTCTAATGGTGGGGTCTGGCATTATGAAATTTGCACAGCTATACTGTCTGGAAATCAATAATTTTTCAACAGAATAATTTTGGGGTTGCAATGTAATTTTTATCAGATAGTATGGAGATATTCAGAATATTCATTTATTTATCAAGACACTAGGTATACCTATTAAATAAATAGATAGAAGATCATTTTTTATGTTTGCGTTCAGTACCTACCAACTGGCCGCAAGATGTTTTAACATTTTAGACTACCAAACGTTTTTTTAACTATATGTATAACCAAACTAAAGTTATCACCTTTCTTAGCGTTCACGAAAAGTTAAATAACTGAAAATCTCAACGAATGAAAACTCACCTTGTGAAAACCTACTGTACACACACAATGGATTTGGAGAGCAGAGACATCTGTACATGAATAGATACAGCTTCATCGGCTGAAGACGCAAACCAATTTCAAATGGAATATATTGTTGTGGTTTACTCATTGGCTTATTCTAGTATCACTACTAGTTAACAGATGTCTAAAAATATGCGATACTTCGAGACAATTACTATCCTGATAGGCAGAGACATCTGTGAATGAACAGAAACAACTTTATCAAGTGAAGATACATACCATTTTACAAAGGGCATTTTTATTTCAATGCTTTGGTTACTGGCTTATAATAGTAACACTACTAGTCGGTAGGAGCCTATAAATATGCAAACCTACGATTTCATTCTAATTGAATAGTTGAACTGAAATTGAAACAATTTCATTTCACTGCGTTGAAGGCATTAAATGCCAGTGAAAGGGCTAGAAATGAATTCCCACAATCCATAGTGTTGATTTGATTATAAAAGTTTTCAAATAGGTCTATTTTTTTTATAAAGTTGTACTGGTTACGAAGGTTAGCTCCAATTTGTTTTATTGACCCTTTGCACGCAATCGTAACATACCATATGATACACCAAGAAATTACCATTCATACGCAGCCATATCACACGTATGATACAGCAACATCGATTGCTGATGATTCAGCACTCCTCTGAAACATAAAATTTTACCACTAGCAAGAGTATTCCGAAAATTATTATGATGCTGACCTATAACAAAATTTATGAAAAAATTAAATCATATTTCATAAGGACTATCAATCATGCAGCGGTTTCATTAAAATTTGTACATGATATTTTACTAGTGCCAATATAGCGGTTTCATTATTTGTACATATTTTTAAGTGATTGTGGTTCATCTAATGTCTATCAACGCAGTGTCCCGTCAGCTGTAACATAAGGTACCTTTTCAAATAGAGTTTTATGTTTTTGAAAAATTCTCAAGAGTATTTTTTACCCATGGATTTGATCCCATATTGCACACCTTAATCTTTTCTTCCTATCTGACATGATAAGTCATGCTCAAGTACTCTATTTTCATGATAAAATACATATGTAGTTTTTAAAAATCTGTTCCGCGTGTTAAAAGGTTAATTACTAAAACAATATAAACCAAAGCATATTATTATCAACTTCTCAAGGGGTTAAAAAGAATTCGGGGCTTCAGGATAGTATAAAAAGCAACGATACATTGAGTAAAAAATAAATAAAAAAAATATGAATCATAGAAAACATTGTATTTTCATAAAAATTACTTAAATCGTACTCACAAAAATGGACGGTACAACCCAACTGTCACTCTTATATTAGGCAGTTAGATTTTTGTTGTGCAATAAAATATAATGAATTTGAATAAACCACAAAAATAAGGCATTTGATAAATTTGTACTCAACTGGAATAATTCTTACAACATTACTCTTGTTTTTTTTTTTTAATTATTTCATGTTCTAACCAGGTTTAGTGGTGTGTAATTTTGGAAAACAAATATATTATATTTATTAATTCTGAATTTATCTCCGCATCATATTGCATTTAGGCACAAGGGCTTTTTCCTCAACTATGCATGTTAATTATCATATTTTTGTGAATTCTTATTTTGTAACTGTATTTTTGAGATTCATACTCTCAATGTTAAGTTAAAAGATAATTAACAATATAACGAGTGGGTCTGTTCCCTTTGAATTTCAGTTTGTGTATGCAACTGTAAAAAATAACACATAATACCAACACACTCTTCTCGTGCAGCTTCGTAATGGTATTTGACATTTCTAATACGTATTGATTCTATGTCAAACCAAGAAAATTATAATTTTTTTAAAGTTTTGTGAAAACATTGCATATAAAATAATAGTAATGCTACATAAAAATCACCATATTTCATAAATCAGATGGTAAATTTAATAAAATAAAATCTTTGAAACAGGAAGGACGGTACACGGTGGTGTGTATAAGGCACTACTTAATATCATATTTAATAAAATACTATACTTATCATTCTACAGTACTTAATTACATGGTAAAAATAAATGTAAAAAATAATTATTATTAATTACGCTTGAGATAACTCAATATTTGTACATTAAATGCTTAAAGGACGGAAGCAGTACAGATCGCATTTGAAAATCAATAGAAAAATAATATTCCTTGGAAAACAAGTTTGCCACCAAAAAATAAAGAAACAAAGTTACTAAGTCAGATCAAAATTCGCTTAAAGTCGTATTCATAATGGAATGCTTTCTTTGTTCTGAATGCACTAAAACAATATTTGCCATTTCATTCAACCGCACTCAAATCGACAAAGACAAAAGATAAACATACGTATATGTCCATTTTAACGATGACTCACTCCATTAATGGACTGGCTCAGCTATAAATAGGAAGCTAACAAGTTTATCTGTAGAGTCATGAGTTAATTTATCTGAAGAGTACATAGTAATCACAGCTTACTTGCATCAGGCAATAAGTGATTCACTTCATCATTTTAAAAAATCACTTGTGGCAAATTTATTAATTTTATACACAAGAAAAATGGAATGCATCGAATCACCAACACAAAAAGATATGTGAATACTTTTAAGGCCACCTATTTCATCAAAACTATTATTAAACGACACAAATAAAATAATTATTGAAGAATGCCCTCCAATTTATGTACTTTAAAAATTAAATTGCAAAGCGTCAATAACTTCAAAATTGTCAGAGATTCAAAGCCTTTTGTAAAAATTAATATGGATAAATCTGATCTTGACGTGTAGATTCTTATAGACTAACATTTAAAACAAAACTGTTTGCAAATGTGTTTGCTATTCATTCTCCCATATTTTCATATTGCATTTAAACAAAGCATCAAATATAAGTTAATACCATTTGTACAAATACAACAAGTGATAGAATATACAAACAAATCTATACACATAAACAGTTTAAATGTATACTGGAAAAACAACATTTAAAAACATTCATACAAATTATTATTTAACATACATAATTTCCTTGTTCAAAAAAGCAATTAACTTATTAAAATGAATCAGTATTTTGTAATATTGGAAATGGAAGTTTTTTTTATTGTTTTACGAGATATGCTAAGTAATGTGTAAAAGCATCGGGTTCTTATTAGCGTCACATTTGCCATTGTAGGTCGGGTAATATAAAATTTTGTGCATGGACGGAAATATGCAACTTTATCCACAACTGCTGCCAACCTTACGCTGTTTCGTAGTTATGACTAGACAATTATGGTTTTTCCAAATTGACTGGAAAAATCTAAAGGCTCGGTAGATGTGAAACTAATTAATAACAAATATTGTCCCTCAATTTCAATCAATAACTTTTTGTAAAACATTTAAAAAAAACATTATACTATGTTTGGAGAATTAAAAAAAAAAATTATCAGTTATACATTTCCTTTTAAAACAAAGACATTAAAAAAATATGTGCATGGCGCTAGAGGCACGAATCAGTTGCACACAATATTAGGCAATTTTCAATGAACAGATCAAGAATTATTCCATACATCTCGATGTGTACTTTAGTGCATACACACATTATTTATTGTTATAGAAACTTTAGGATGCTGAAATTCTAATATTATAAAATGTTTTATAATATAAAAAATAAAAAAGATTTACAAAATTCTGTCAAGTTTTGTTCAAAACATTTCAGTATGAGATTGTTTGACTTATAGCAAAACATTTCAGTATGAGATTGTTTGACTTATAGCAAAAAAATGTAATTTCAGCAATGTTACTGTAAATTTACCAAAAAATGAAGTGTTGAGAAACCTAAGTTTAGGTTGGCTGGATGGTGCGGAGGCCAATACCATAGATTTAAACATATGGATCTAGAGGAAAACAACAGGAGACGGCAGGAGTGGAAACGTTTCCTGCAGGCAGCCAAAACTATCCGAGGGCTGAGACTATCTGAATTTGAAGATGGCGAAGATCATAGCGATGAAGACAGTGATTGAGGTCTGCATGGCGGCGGCGCCGGCCAGGCGGCAGGTGAACATGTCGATCCGGGTCTCCCGGTCGTGGACGATGTTGGAGAACTCCGCCTCCACCAACTGCCCATCGTAATACGTGATCAGGTCCTCGAAGGGATACTCGAAGCCCTGGAGGCACTCACACTTGTAGCCCCCGGTGTCAAATCCCCTGCCGAGGATTGGAACACACTGAAAAGAACAAATTATAAATTAAAGCTTGTGTAAAAATATACATATTGTTGTACGGTTGAAATTGGATATGTATAATGAATACGGAATCAATAAGCTTTGCTTATTCTATCAGGAGTGGGTTCATTTTGAACCCAACTAATATATAATATTAATGTTAAGGGCGTGAATGTGAAATAAATAATGAAATTGGAGAATAGAAACTTTTAGAGTAAGCCCAAAATTAGAAAGTTTTAACCCCCTCATACTCATACGCTTTCCAGGTGAGATTTTTTTCTTTCCCTAAGGGAACCTGATAAGAAAGATTCACAGTAGGTACATATTTATTGAAAATATTTCATTTCCTTATGACTACAATTTGAATTGAATTGTAATATATTTATATGAGATATTTAAGAGGAACGGCTGTGCTGCCTGTTTCATACGTAACTTCATTTTGGTTTTGAGGCCAAAATACCCATCCAAACTGAATGATATATTTTTTTTTAATTTAACTTACAAAATTATTTGCGGGTTTATCGTATATAAAAAAAAATTATTATATTTGTTATATAAATATGATTACGTAAATAAAAATACAAAAATAAAACATTTAAAAATGAAACCTTTTTTCGGGCCGATATTTTAAATTATATACAGCAAATTTGTGTTCCAACGTAAATTGGTCGTTTTTAATTTAATTTAAAGTCCGCCATAATGCTTATTGTAATATTTAAAAAAATATATTATTTTATATTTCATTATATTTTCAAAGTAGACGAGGTAAAACTTTTTTTTTAGATCACCATTAGCCCCAAATAATTGTTAAAGGTGCGTCTAAAATCGCGAAAGATCAATTCCTTTAATGGCCTATATTTCATAATGTAAAACAAAAATAAATAAATTACTTCTAACCCGTACTAGACATTTACTATACTTTTTGAAGAAAAAAAAATCATTAGCTTTAGCTGATTATTTTGGCCTCAAATTCAAAATTAAGTTTTGTATGAACAGGCAGCGCAGCCGTTCCTCTTAACATTTCTTGTATACATAAAGTTCTCCCAGCCAGAAGTCGTACATCGTTATAGACAATCGTCCTGCATAAATATCTTCCTTCTCGCATGTCTTGTACGAAAATGAAAAACAGAAGACAGTGATGCACATACAATCTCTCTGGGACCACTATACCTACATATTCATCTACTTCAGGATTGTAAAATAAAGGTGTTGGGACGGGTGCTTAAAATAAAAATGGGGTACTTACATAGGACGTCTTCTTGTCACATTTGTGCGTTCCTTTGAAGGCATTAGGAACACTGTAGGCATCAGGACACTGGTTCAGATCCAGCTGCATGAGGTCCATGGTAACAGCCACAACTCCCCTATAAATAAAATCAAAAGTTAGAATTAGAAAGCTAAATAGCTTTAAATTACATTGATGAAAGTTACTGAAAAAACAATAATATGTAAAATGTTCATAATATTAACTTGGCGAATCTGTAAAGAGTCACACGCAGTAATAAATAATTGTCCTACGTGTTATTATTGTTAAAAATGAACCACAAACCAGCCATGATTCAAAATACATAAAAACTCAGAGGGAGTTAAAAAGTACATTTTAACAGGACACTGCTATCTCAGGAGACACATGAAACCATTAAAAGTGGAAAGCGCGAATAGCTGTAGGAAATGTGAATACAGTGAAGAAACACCAATTACGTATTCATCCATGGTACCATCTGAGATGTGAAGGCTCAGATACCTAAGGGGTCATGTTGTGAAACCAATAGACATTGGCGCAAAATCCAATGACAACCACAATAAACTTTATAAAAGGAAAATAGCTATGTACTGTCAAAGGAATAAGGTAAAACACGGGAGATGGGCAATGGCCTGAGCAGTGGTGGTTTTCTCTAACATGCGTTTGTGCAGTGAACTTCCATAAAAAAAATAAGAAAATAAAACAAACATGAATCATAATTTACCACACTTTAAACAGCGTACCAATTCGGTACTAAAAAATCCACCCACCCGTAGGGATAATACTGGCCGAGAGCGAATCCGAAATGAATTCAGTGTCTATGGGGCTTTCTGACCTAAGAAATAGTTCATACATTGTCATTCTCGTGGCGCTTCGGCTGGAAACCGTGCCGAGCATGCAATCCTTCGGAATCTACAAGGCGACCGTGTGCCCGGCTATCTATATGAATATTTCATCACTTTGATTGGAGAGAGGTCTAACTGACATGTTTTGGAAAAATTAGTTTTGAATGCAAAACCATTTTCATTTCTATACCTAAATAATTTTCAGAGCCATCTGTGCAGTATTTTCGTGATATATGTATGACGAAGTTCTAACATCAGTCACTTTAAATATCCATTTATTTTACATGGTTCTAACATCAGTTAGAACCTTGTGCAATCGCCATATTGTATGTATCTGAGAGTTTCTAGGCGCAGTCCAGTTTGTCACTTTGATTGAATATGGTTCTAACTTCACTTAGAACCTTGTGCAATCGCCATATTGTATGTATCTGAGAGTTTCTAGGCGCAGTCCAGTTTGTCACTTTGATTGAATATGGTTCTAACTTCACTTAGAACCTTGTGCAATCGCCATATTGTATGTATCTGAGAGTTTCTAGGCGCAGTCCAGTTTGTCACTTTGATTGAATATGGTTCTAACTTCACTTAGAACCTTGTGCAATCGCCATATTGTATGTATCTGAGAGTTTCTAGGCGCAGTCCAGTTTGTCACTTTGATTGAATATGGTTCTAACTTCACTTAGAACCTTGTGCAATCGCCATATTGTATGTATCTGAGAGTTTCTAGGCGCAGTCCAGTTTGTCACTTTGATTGAATATGGTTCTAACTTCACTTAGAACCTTGTGCAATCGCCATATTGTATGTATCTGAGAGTTTCTAGGCGCAGTCCAGTTTGTCACTTTGATTGAATATGGTTCTAACTTCACCTTGCCTTGTTCTGAGATATGGGAGTTTGCAAAGATGATTTCTCATATTCTATTTAACAATATCTGATTTCGAGAATCAATCTTGTTTAAAGTACTTAAGATTAACATATTTTAAAGGAAAACAATGAATTAGGACGTGACCATAATATCTCGGAGTGGCATTTAAGGGAAACATGGCTTTTATGTCTACTTTGGTGCAATCTGATATTTCGCTAACCTTTTAGATAATTTTAGATTGCACTGAAAACAAATTAGTATCTTATTGACTGACCCTGACCTTCGGCGTGCTCTTTTCTCGTTAAATTTGATGCTAACTTTTACATTTGGTTCACACCATTTGTATTGTGGATCGATTTTAGAAAAAGGATATTTTTTAATAATCAAATGCTTCGATGTGGATACAAAATCGTTAAAATCAGGTTGCTTCATCTGTCGGATTCTGTACAGTCGGTTTTGAAAGCCGTTACCGACCCTAGCGGGGTAAAAATCTCATGTTTATAGAGACCCTTTTCAATGTTACTATGAATATTATCAATCTCTTGAATGCAGGAGTTCCCCGCTATAGAAAATTTCATAATAGAATTATACTTTCTTTTTTTTTAATAAAAGGTCACTCGAATATAACGAGTAATACACTGCCCTTTTAAAATGTTGATTATAATAAACCAATCCATGAAGTTTTTTTTTTAAATCCCAGTAAAAAAAATGTTTTAATTTGTACATAAAATGTTTTTTCTTATTTTTTTCCATTATTTTTTACAATTTATACCATAAAAATAACATGTTATTAAAAAATATTAAAAGTTATTTTGCTACAATTATTCGTATTACTACCACCAAAAAAAACAAAAAAAAACTTATTGAACAAAATTCCAAATGTAGTTCAATTAATTATTATGCCCTAGCTGATTGCATATGGGTTATATCTTCATGTTTAGGTAGGTATGTTCTAAAACAGTAATTATACGTCCTATATTTTTTCTTTTAGAAAATGTAAAAACGAAAAAAATTCACAGAAAATTGAATCTCAAAATTAAACAATGTTAAATAGATTATGAGAAATCGTCTTTGCAAACTTTGACACATCATATCTCAGAACTAGGTAATGTGAACCCCCGTCCAACCAAAGTGACGATTTGTTAACAAATTTGTACGGAATAGTATTTTGCAAGAATCAAAATATTTTTTTTTATGATTATAGCGTTTTAAGTCGTTATTAAAACAAGTTAATTTTACTAAAGATGATACTTTTTTAGATTAAAAAAAAACTTTACAGTAAAGTTTCTTACGTTAGTTGTGATTTTCGTATAACTATTTATTGCAACCTACAACATTATATTATTCATTAGCCACGGACGTTTTAATAAATCGCCAAATTGTTTCTTGTTGCTAGGTCGCTAATTTCTTGTGCAGTGATGTGGTGAAATTCCTTTAGATCGAGGGAAAAATATATATATATTAAAATTAATAAAAATAACTCAATTTATTTTTTATAACTTATTGAAGTTTGTAAACCTCATTTTAATATTTAATCATTGAAGAAGATAATATTAACACATCCCAAAATGAACCACGAAACCGAAAAAACAACAGAAATTAAAAAGATTTCGGTCGCATCTGGGGCTCGAACCCAGGACCTCTACCTATCCAGGGTAACCGCTTAAACAACTAAGCTAATGAGACCAGTTAAATAAGTCAATAGATGTCTTATATAAATAAAATCGGGTAGGTATATCCGAGACTCTGTTCCGATTGCAATTGAGTTCGGGATGAAATTTTGCAATCATCATAAGGATAGCAGCCAATAATATGGGATTTATAAAAAATGGAGGATATTATTAACAAGTCTTGAACTTGAAGTATGATATCGGTGTAAATGGGGTAAATTGAATTGGTCTCATCAGCTTAATTGGTTAAGCGGTTACCCCGGATAGGTAGAGGTCCTGGGTTCGAGTCCCAGATGCGACTGAAATCTTTTTAATTTCTGTTGTTTTTTCGGTTTCGTGGTTCATTTTGGGATGTGTTAATATTATCTTCTTCAAAGATTAAAGATTACTTTGTTTACACCACTGTTTAATATATATTGGTATTTACATATTAAACAGTGGTGTAAACAAAGTAATTCTTATTAATTTTATTAATAATGACACCACAAAATAATTATACATTTATTGAAGAAAAAAAATATGGAAAAGAGAAACAGTTTTTTTTTATAAAGAATGATTTTTTTCTTACTTTTTTAATCTCCAATTGAACTCTCAATGAGATAGGCCACGAACCACCACTGAGCCTGAATGTTTCTGGAAACTATGTAACATTTTGAGAAATACATTTGTGGGCAACTTACTTGAATTCCAGTTTAACCTTCAGATTATCCCATCCAAAGTAAGGAACCGCATAAGTGATAACCCATTTAGGAACCTTCCCCAGGCAATCGAAGTATGGATTAGTCCAGTATCCGTGTTCTAGGTTTGCCGCATGATAGAAGTTCGGATAGTGCTCGTATTTCTTCATGTAGCCTCCTGTTTCATTGTAACGGATCTTTATCTTCATGTAGAATTTCTCTAGGGAATCGAAGTTCGTTGACCATCTTTGTTTCAGGAACTGGAACCAGTCCTTGTTGGTGTACAAGTCCTCTGGAGAAAAAAATAAAACATCTTTATTTTTTTTTACTATTCAATAAATTAAATAAATTTAGAAAGAGTTATGGAAATGAGAGATCTTGGCATAATAATGAATGATAAACTAAATTTCACGGCCCGCATTCAACAAATTGTAAACAAGGGTATGAAAATGCTAGGATTTATATTAAAAAAACTTTTGATATATATATTTTTTTACAATAAAACTCCACATAGGAGGGAAATAATTTCCCTCGGAGAATCTTCCATTAAAATACCAGTAGAACAAGGACAGCATTCCCCACCCAACGTCTGTACACCAAATATTGCAATCCATTGCCAGCATTTGTTGAATGCGAGGAAGAGATGAAACCGTCAGCAACCGTTTGAATCGATCTCTCCCTCAAAAAGTGAGCAATCCGTGTACACAAGGATACGCGAAGTCCGTAAGAAGGTAGTTTGTTGACAAGTCCCCGGCGCCAAACAAGTCATGAAACGCTTGTACATATCCCCAGTTTGAAGCCTAATAGAACATACATAATTCCAGTGTGGTCGCCCTTCTACAAAATTCTTATGTAGAAAACCTCCAAAGAAAATTTTTAAGCTTCATAAATTTTAAACAACCAGCACGCCAGAGGTGAAATGGCACTTTGCGCACCGTGTGCTAACTGACAGTAATTTCATAATTACTCACTCTTATTTTTCAAAATGATGTTTATTTTTCAAAACAATGTTCTGTCTTACAAGATAACGTGTTTATGTATTTATCAAAATTGTATGTACATATATAGCATACCTACTTTTATTCAGGGAAATGTTTTTTTTTTCATTTTATTAAAAAAAAACTAAATAAAGAAACCCAAAGACATCTTTATGGTTTTATTATATTTTCGTAAAGCTAAAGAAGTGTCCTTCAGAAAGAAAATAAAATAATATGATTTAAAAAATAAAACAATAACTTTGTTTACATCACTTTTATTTATACTTTAGCCGACCGGGTTTCGCTACTACCGTAGCTTCTTCAGGGCAGTATACAACTAAACTATGAACTAAGATGCTCATGTGTTATAGATTGATACATACAGGCTAGTGAAGAGCCACGGGTGGGAGATCAGCAGGTACCTGCTGACCGGGAAGGGAATGTACTTTGTTTATTGGGAATAATTTGAGGATTGGTTAAAAGAAGATCTAAAAAGTGCATACAAAAATCGAAATAATGTTAAACTAAGGTTAAAAGTCTTAAATACTGAGTTGGTTTATGAGTTACACCCGGTTGAATGGGATTTATTTGACGACAAAGTTAGAACCTTTGCCTCTGTAAGAGCCTACAAGAAACGTGAAATTATTAACAAAAAACTAAATATCCTAAATCTTACACCACAAACAAATAATAATGAACCAATAAAATGTACCCATCAATTCTTCGATCGGGTACAGAACCTGTCATCTGTACAGTTCCAACCGAACGAGATGGCTTTGTTAACAAAAGGCCTCAAATATAACTTACAATATAATACAAATAACTTTAACAGTGCAGTGGAAAACGTTGCTGTGGACATCGGGACCGCGTTATTTAATAAACCTGGAACACCACAATACAAAAGTGCCGAAACAATAAAAAAAACTTATTCCTAAACTTAAAGCCAGTTCCAATAGGGAAACATCCACTATGAAGAGCATTCGGAAAAAAATTAAATAATGATCAACTAATCCTAACAAAGGTAACACGGTCATTATAATGAATAAAAGTGATTATAACTCTAAAGTGCAAGATTTTATTCAAAGTGACAAATTTGACATTCTACTAAGAGACCCTACTATTAAATTCCTCGATAACATTAAAAGTGCAATAAAAACATGTAAATCCCCAGTCTTCCAAGACAAATCATACCAACAAGTTAAATTCTTAACAAAAAATCCGAAAGCCCTAAATTATATGGTTTCTTAAAAATACATAAAACTGACAACCCAATCCGGCCGGTCGTGTCAAGTTGCAATTCCCCGAACTTCAAAATAGCATCACACATCACTAATATATTTAATAATTCTAAAGTCTTTTCCCCCAAACATACCATTAAGAATTCCTTTACCCTGATTGATGACCTAAAAAACTTACACATTCCTAAGAGTGCAAAATTAGTTTCATTTGATGTCGTTAACCTCTTTCCTAATATCCCCGTAACAGAAAGCCAAAACATATTGTATAAATTATTACAAAATTCCATAGTACCTAAAAATTTCGGTAATGATCTGTCTCATCTTTTTAACATTTGTTTAAATCAAAACTATTTTCAATTCAATCATGTGTTTTATCAACAAAAAGAAGGGTTAGCCACGTCTCCCCTTATTGCTGATATATTTATGGACTACTTAGAGAATAATATTTTAAACTGTAAATCTCCCTACTAAATAATGTGCTTTTATGGAAGAGGTATGTCGACGATATTTTATGTATATGGACAGTTACGGAGCGCCAACTTAACTCCTTCCTCCTACTAATAAACTCCTTCCATAAGCAAATTAAATTCACCATGGCAATAGGAATAAACACCACTTTAAATTTTCTAGACCTCACATTGTCAGTTATAAACAATAAAATAGATTTTAAAATTTACCGTAAACCCACTTATACAGACATAACCATCCATAACACCTCAAATCATCCAACCTCCCACAAACATTCCGCTTTCCACTCGATGATTCACCGGTTGGTTACGGTCCCGTTATCAAATGCTAATTTTTCACTAGAACTATCCATAATTAAACAAATCGCAATAAATAACGGTTATCATGAAAACTTAGTCATTAACATACTAAATAAAAAACTAAAAAATATGTCATCAAATAAGTTTTTATTCAACAGTACCCCCCCTAATAATAATATAACAAATAATAATATAACAAATAATAATATAACAAATAATAATATAACAAATAATAATATAACAAATAATAATATAACAAATAATAATATAACAAATAATAATATAACAAATAATAATATAACAAATAATAATAATCAACCGTACCAATGGCGTAGAATCTTATATATCAATAACTTTTCCCAACAAAGCATTAAAACCTTCCGTCAGAGATTAAACCAGCATTTTACACAGACAATAGTTTAGGTAAATTTTTAATTAACGGAAAAAATAAAGAAGACAGTTTAGGCCACTCAGGCATTTATTCACTTCAATGTAATGATTGCCCGGCGTTCTATGTAGGCAAAATGTCGCATAATGTTAATATCCGTGTAAAAGAACACTTAAGATGTCTAAATAATCATGGGTTCTCCGAATTTGCTAACCATCTCTTAGAAACAGACCACAAATTCGATAAAAATACAGGCACTAGTTTACTGCATAAAAATGTAACCGGCATTCGACTAGATAACTTAGAAGCATTAGAAATAAGGAAAGCCAAAAACACTAATAGTAGACTCATAAATAATCAAATAAATTTAAATAAAAGTCCAATCCTCAAATTATTCCCAATTAACAAAGTACATTCCCTTCCCGGTCAGCAGGTACCTGCTGATCTCCCACCCGTGGCCCTTCACTAGCCTGTTTGTATCAATCAATAACACATGTGCATCTTGGTTCATAGTTTAGTTGTATACTGCCCTGAAGAAGCTACGGTAGTAGCGAAACCCGGTAGGCTAAAGTATAAATAAAAGTGATGTTAACAAAGTTATTGTTTTATTTTTAAAATTATAATATCACATCACCAAGTTACCGCTTCATATGAAAATATAAAATAATATGATATTTTCCCCCAAATAAATATAGTAATATAACATTGAAAATTGTATTTTTCTTTAATGGCGACACTCATTTTCATAGATAAAATAAATATGATTGTGCGTGACAAATCGACAAAATAGAATAATATTAAGATAAATATATTATTTCTCTGCCAGTTCAATAAAATATTTTTTAGCATAGTAGGGGCATTTAAAGTTCAAAATACTATAAAATCTAGTCGAATGCGTTGCTAGCGAATGCCGCTCCGGCATTACTGGCATACTGCAGGTTAATCGAATGTTGTATCATCTTCATGTTGTATCGGAGGAATGTTTTTATTGGAAACCGGTGAACATCCTAATGTCTTTGATAACTAGTGATAAAAATATTAATTACCTGTCGTATTAAGCCTAGCCAAATCCTCGAGCTTGAACTTCCTAGTGTTCAGCTGCAACTTGTAGGCGTACGGCGCGAAGAAGGTGCGGTTGGTGAACTTGTTGCGGTCCCAATAGGTTCCCGCTGACCAGATCTTGGTGTCTCCGAGGATCAGGGCCAAGGTCTCTCCCATCATTTGATCCTCCGAGAGGGGCTTATCGGCCACTCGCTTTCCAGAGTACACCTCTTTCGGATCGGATATCTTAAAAAATGAAACAGAAAATTAAAATACAGAAAGACCTCAATGATCTCTCAGCATTTCTAAAATTTTATTATTTTACCGAGGTTTAAAAATATATAGTTTTATTAATATGTTACCTGCAAGAATGCACTGATGAAGTTGGACAATCTGACAGCCATTTTAGCTTCATTCTCAAACTGCTCTCGGGCACCAAAACCAATATCTCCGTGCAAAATTAGATCCTGCTTATTATACCTAAAAGAGAATTCAGTCATTATGTTATGGGCATGACATTTTTAAAAAGGTTACTTTTAAACCATTGACATAATAATTTTTGATGACAGAAGATCAACAGAATTTTTTTTTCTTCATAAAGCAGAAAATCTGTTTGTCAGAGCAAAAACTGTCAAGCCCTGGCATCATGAAATTTGCACTTTTTTGTATAGAATTTCTTGGTCAATGAAACTATTTTCAGCTTGAACATAATTTCCATCATGAGCTATGGAGCTTTGAAATATCCATTTGGCTGTCTGTTAATAACTCAGGCAAGACATATTCCTTCTTTTGTATTTCTCAAACATTCAATAAGACAAATGATAAAAAAGGATGTTGAAACTAGGATGAACCAATTCAGTCTCATTCATACAGACGGTCTCCATAGTCGAGGGGTGAGGCTCTAGACCAGTGCTCCGCAACCGGTGTGCCGTGAGCCGAATACAGGTGTGCCGCGGTCAAATGCAATGTACGAAAATTTATTGTAAAATTCAATTTAATACCTATATATTATAGCTTTTGGTGTGCCGCGGAATTCTAGGTAGAATTTTGGTGTGCCGTAGATGAGAAAAGGTTGCGTAGCACTGCTCTAGACTACGAATCCGAAGGTCGCGGGTTCAAATCCCGGCATGCGCAAGTAAATTTTATTTAATTAATTTGTGCTGTTTCACAATTAATTCATTTAAAAATAATATGTAGTATATTTGCGCACGTTCCAGAGTGGAAGATACTCTCAGTATCGCCCTGGTGAAAGACCACCATTCATAATTGAAACGTTGTTTGAAATGGCTTTTAGCCGTGTTTGGTGACCAGATCTGAATAGCCAGGTATTTCCCCATCTTCTTCTTCCCCTCCCCAATACCTTCAGCCTCACAACATTCCCCAATTGAGGATGTCAGTCTCACCGGCTCCAGACGGTTGGGAGCAGTTGGGAATCTTGTGCAGTATTCATATTAAAAAAAACCAACAGGATGCATGATCTGGGCAACAGGTTTGGGGGTGTTGTTTATGTATTTGCTGACTCCATTTATACAGTAAAGCTTCATCTATACCAGCACTATGATAAATCCTACATTATGCAATATTGTAGCATGGATAATGTAGCGTTAATGATTTGTGTTATAATATTGTTTTGGTTTTCTATTTTATGTCACTGTTAAAAGTTTGAAAAAGATTGTTCATTACTTTATGGTTTAGAATCTCTATATACTTGTAATTTTTGATAGCTCTTAATATTATGTTCTAAAATCCATTTAAAAGCCCAGATGGGCATATAATCAAATAAATAAATAAATAAATAATAAATAAATAATAAATAAATAATAAATAAATAATAAATAAATAATAAATAAATAATAAATAAATAATAAATAAATAATAAATAAATAATAAATAAACAATAAATAAATAATAAATAAATAATAAATAAATAATAAATAAATAATAAATAAATAATAAATAAATAATAAATAAATAATAAATAAATCATAAATAAATCATAAATAAATAGTATAAATAATAAATAAATAATAAATAAATAATAAATAAATAGTAAATAAATAATAAATAAATAATAAATAAATAATAAATAAATAATAAATAAATAAATAAATAATAAATAAATAATAAATAAATAATAAATAAATAATAAATAATAAATAACAACAATAAATAATATAATAAATAAATAATAAATAAATAAATAAATAAATAATAAATAAATAATAATAAATAAATAATAAATAAATAATAAATAAATAATAAATAAATAATAAATAAATAATAAATAAATAAATAAATAAATAATAAATAAATAAATAATAAATAAATAATAAATAAATAATACAAATAATAAATAAACAATAAATAAATAATAAATAAATAATAAATAAATAATAAATAAATAATAAATAAATAATAAATAAATAATAAATAAATAATAAATAAATAATAAATAAATAAAACAAATAATAAATAAATAATAAATAACAATAAATAAATAATAAATAAATAATAAATAAATAATAAATAAATAACAAATAATAAATAAATAATAAATAAATAATAAATAAATAATAAATAAATAATAAATAAATAATAAATAAATAATAAATAAATATAAATAAATAAATAATAAATAAAAATAATAAATAAATAATAAATAATAAATAAATAATAAATAAATAATAAATAAATAATAAATAAATAATAAATAAATAATAAATAAATAATAAATAAATAATAAATAAATAATAAATAAATAATAAATAAATAAATAATAAATAAATAACAAATAAATAATAAATAAGTAATAAATAAATAATAAATAAATAATAAATAAATAATAAATAAATAATAATAATTAGTAAAATATGTAAGAATGGAATATGTATGCATAAAAAAATGTTATTGAACATACTTGGAACAGTTGTGTGGCTGCACACTGTGAATGAATCTGAGTGCCTGGTCAATGTTCATCTTGTGTCCGTGCAAAGAGGCTGGACCGGTGGTGTAGTTCTGGTACTCGTAGAAGCGGTCCAGGTACAGCATCTTTATGAAGGGATGGGCTTTCTCCCACTGCACCGGCATCTTCTGCACCCCTGTTACAATTAAACAAACCATTTTGTTAATTCATTTGTTTATATTGTTCCCATAAGCATTTTTTTCCACATAACTCAGGCTTAAGAAAAAATAAATAAAACACCCATATCACGAAACTAAGTGGCAATTTTAAACCAAGATGTGTACATAATATGTAAAAGCTAACTGAAAGAAATTATTCGCTTAAAAAACTAAGAATGGAAACGAGTAATAAAAAACAATTTTAACTTTATTCCACTTCATGTTTATTCATTACGATGGAAATCCACCAAGAATTAGCAGTTCCAAAAATAGAAATTCTAAGAATGGAAAAAATATTATACTTAATTGATTACAACTTTTGTAGAGAGAAATAATAAATTTAGTGCTGCAGAATTATATATTGTTCTATCAAATAAATAAATAACAAATAACAAAAATGAATATATTTAAAACTACAGTCGAAACATGGCGAGTGAACTGAGCGATAGCCAACTTGCAAACGTGCAGGCCACCTCAGAACAGGAAACCCTAGTGTGGAGGACTGTGAACGCTGTGACTTTATCCTTATATTATTTACATTAAACTTATATACTCTTTATATAATATGCCTCATACAGTCGAACTTGGTTACAACGATTACGGTAATAGCAAGTTCACGGTTATAATGAGCAATTACCAAATGATATTTTGGTTCAGGCTTATTTTCATACAATCGTTGGCTGTTTTAATGAAGAGGCTTCAATGATATACCGTACAAACAATTTTGTCAACACAATTTCTAAATACAAACATAGACCATACAGCACCTTTGACACGATTTTTTTTAACAAAAACAGAGCTATAAAAATTATCAAATAATAATTATTATTATCGTTGGGCCTGTCGGCGGCGGCCGACGGTTGGCGGACAGATTAATATTTTTATGAGACTACCTGGGTAACATTGTCGGTAACATGAAACATTCCTACCCATCAGGCACTATGTAAATGTTGGATTTCGAATTTTTTGAGTGGGGAGGGGGCTGACCGCGAAATTCATAATTTCACATTTTTGAGGAATTTTTGATTTTAGTGTGGTGCAAACTGATTCTATAAATTTTGTACCACTTGGACATGCAATATGAATTAACAAACACTCTATTAAAAATTGTTCTCAGCCTGGGTTTTCAAGAATTAGAAAATACATAACTCGTCGAAATATAAACGGATACTTCTCATATGTTTAGATTTATCATATTCAGCGTTTCCCTCAATTATGTAATCATTTAGTTCTGTTATGTCTTCACAAACCTGTGCGTCTATGACCGAATGTTCGTTAGTGAAATCCATTTTTCCAGGGAAATTATTCATTTTCTCCTAAAGCATCCTCGTCCTAGATCATATTTACTAAAGTGGTAACTCGTCAAAATATAAACGGATACTTCTCATATGTTTAGATTTATCATATTAAAGTCAGCGTTTCCCTCAATTATGTAATCATTTAGTTCTGTTATGTCTTCACAAACCTGTGCGTCTATGACCGAATGTTCGTTAGTGAAATCCATTTTTCCAGGGAAATTATTCATTTTCTCCTTAAGCATCCTCGTCCTAGATCATATTTACTAAAGTGGTATATCGTTGGAATCATTTATCCGAATGCCGGTCCTTCGTCCAAATGCATTTGTATCCGAGTGATTTGGTGGACTTTGGTAGATTCTGAATAATTCATCATCTCGGGGCTGAAGATTCCTTTTTTTGTTGTTGAATGATTCGGTCCTTTGTTTCTTTCGAGTTCAGTTGGATACTTAATATTTGCTTAACTGGGTTGTTGTAATACTTGACTATTGCATCGTTCATTACAAGATCGCTACAGTCTAACGTCTTCATAAGTAGTTCAATAGGAGTTTGCAGATCATCATAATTCCCTGAACGTATATTGTAGTCTCTAGCGAATTCTGTTGAATTTGATTTACAGATAGTTTAAATATTTCGATTTCCTTTAGAATTCTTCCATTTTGGCATCATTTTTTTTTTTATGTTCATTCGTTTTTTTAATCTCATTTTCAAAATCATCTATTTTATTTGAGCAGAATTCCACACTTTTAACTAGATCTTGTATTTCTCTTTTAATCTCCATAAATATGTTTTAGGATTTTTTTTAGTTGCAGGTCTATTTTCTTACCCATCGATTACAATAATTGTTCTTTGAAAATATCCAATTTTTTATCCATAATTGTTTCAGTTTTCAGCGGCATTATTTTATTATTTATAATGATTTAATTTGTACTGGGTGACATCTATCAACAAGATCTTATCTCTAGATGGCAGTGCTCAGTAGGGGATTGCTAAAAGTTCTTGTGCCGATCGACAGATGGGGTATTCCCTTCCCTCTGCGAACATCTGCGAGGCGCTGAATCACCAAGGGAGGCCGAACAGCGCCTGTAAGCGTGGTTAAATTGTACTCGGAGTGTATCCATGATGCCTTGTGTATATCTTGTCCATAGTTCGCTAGTGTAAAAGCTCATGCAGCATGTCTGGAATAGTCGCTTCTTTACCAGAGAACTGCACCTGTTAAATCTCCTAGCAAGCATGTTGGCTCGCATGCTCTTCTTTGGCATTCTATATCATTTTTATTGTTTAGGTCATCAGTGATGACATGTCCCAAGTATTTTATTTCACTGCAGATTTTAAGATTGGCTCCGCCGAGATGTTTGGGCGGAATGACAGCAAGACCAGTATTTGCTTTGAAAATCAGCAGTGACGATTTTTTAGCATTGTACATCAGCCCGTGACTACCAACGTATGATTCGCATATGACCAGAAGTTTTCTCATTACTTTTATCAATGGGGCTAGTATAACCATTTCATCTGCATAGCTGATATTGTTCATACATATCCCAGCAATGTGGCATCCAATTCTTGTTTTCTTCAGAGTTTTACTAAGCTCATCCATGTATACATTGAACAGCACTGGGGACATTGAGCCTCTTTGTCTAACGCCGCACTTTAATTGAGCTGCTTCTGATAGGCTATCATTCCATCTGACAAAGTTTTCCTGTTGGTTGTAACATGTACTCGGTATATTAACAATTTGCGGTGGTACTTGTCGTTCGGTCAGTTTTTTCCACAACTTATTATGACTAACCCTGTCAATTGCTCAAGTCTAGGAAGCATGCGTATACCGTTGTTTTTCTGGCTTTATAATATTCAATTGTTAGTTTCATAGTATATATGGCTATATCAGTAGAGCATCCAGCTTTGAAGCCAATTTGGGAGTCCTCTGTATTGAGCTTGTCTTCGGTTAAGTTTAAGATGACTTTTTCAAAGATTCTTGCAGTTATTGTGGCAAGAGATATGGGCCTGTAATTAACGGATGATATCAGGTTCAATTGGCGGCTTTTGGGGATCGGTATTATTATGGTTTTAGACATTTCTTTCGGAATGTGTCCGAGTCCGATCATGGCAGTGAAGAGAGAGACGAGCAGTGTTGTTATGTGCCCCCCCCGCATGCTTTACGTGTTCTATGACAAGTCCATCGTGACCTACATATTTACCTCCTGCCATGTTGCGTATTGTTCGTTGCGTATTGTTCGCGTAGGTAAGATGACGATGGATGGCTGTTGTTCCGGTTGATTTGTTGGTGCATCAATCTGTTTATCCATTATTTACGGTTGAACTGGTGCAGAGCAAAAAATATTCCCGAAAACTTCAGCTATATCATTATTTTCAGATTTTCCATCAATATGGTTTGGTGGTGTATGTTTTGCTTTCAATACAGTATTGGTTTTTTCCAGAAAGACGAAAAGTTCTTGCATTGAAAGCTGTTTGCTATTTTATTCCGTTTGAATTTTCTTTGACACTTCTTATCTTCTTTCATAAAGAGCGATCTACTTTGTTTTCGAGCTTCCATGATAGGACCATCAGTAGGTCGTCCATTCTGCAGCCATTTTATGTGTGCATTTCTCGATGTTTCGTAATGTAAGGAAACCTGCTCATTCCAACCAGCTGTAGCCTTCCATTTTCGCCCTTTTGTAGGCTTTCTCCCTATATTAAATGCAGATATTACTGAGGTACATAATACTTGTACAATGTTTTTATATAGGTCATCGATTTGGGCTGCATTTATCATGGTGCTGTCGTCAGTTGCTGTGTCGATTCCACAAATTATCTCAAGTTGACCTATTGCTAATTGTGCATATCTGGAGTAGAACTGCACTTGTGCTTGACTTTTAGGCCGCCATCGGCATGGATCCCCTACTATTGTACAACTAGCGGTATATATAGGCAGCCCAATAGTTCCGTTAGTGTGCATCGGTCTGTGA
This sequence comes from Halesus radiatus, assembly GCA_022606495.2. NCBI lineage: Eukaryota > Metazoa > Arthropoda > Insecta > Trichoptera > Limnephilidae > Halesus > Halesus radiatus. The sequence continues at coordinate 99,799 of JAHDVE020010618.1, forward strand.
TCAGACCAGTCAGAATTGTAGTCAATATGCATATCTTCAATTGTATTGCGTACTGCCTGAGTTACGAGACAATGGTCGAGCCACTCAGTTGTATTATGTGCATCGCTTACATATGTGTACGAGTCGGGCGGGAATATGTCAACATTTGCAATTTGTAGATTATATTCTGAGCAGAATGATTTAAGTTCACGCCCAAAAGGCGAATTCATATCGGCATTAGAGTCTCCCAGAATTATAAAATTAGGGTTGTCTCTTTCCTCTATTATCGTGTGCACTTTCAATAGACAAGATAAATATTCCGGTAAATTATCAGTGTTGTTCACTGGCATGCATACACACACATGACAAGTAATGTTCCAGTGTCTAGTGTGATATCAATCGCTATTATTCTGGGAGTTTCACAGTCGATCGTCACGGCCTTGAATGATTTCTTCCATAGTATAGCTAGTCCGCCATATGGTCGTCCTCTTAGTGGACCACTAGAGATGTCTACCGCTGAACTCCCATAGCTTGTGAATTCAGGGTGAATTTTCTTGAGAAAATCTAAATCAGTTGGTAAAAGCCACGTCTCTTGTAATAAAATAATATCGTTCGTATAACACAGATCGAAAATAAAATTTTCTACTCTTTTTACTGATCGGCAATTGATCGAAGTAATGTTTAGCTTATTCATCTTGTTGTTTCTTTCGTAATTCGCTCGACAGCTTCTCTGAATCTTCAGAACACGATGCCTTGGGGCCAGAAATCGTGGTTCATTACAGTTTTAATGTCACTTTGCTGGATCATAATCTTAAATGTCCTGAATGGGGTTTCTTTCAAAGGTTTTAGGATTTCAATATTATTTGTCTTTAAACCTGTATTTTCGCAAAATGACTTGACGGCTATATATATCTCGTTTCAAGTGCGAAACGAGATACAAATAGCCCTGTTGAAAGGTTTGCTATTTATAAATTTCCTACATTAAGTCCTGTGCCGGAATTGTTTAAAAGTCGCTTCTTGCGATTTTATTTATAACTGTAAAATCTTGTGTATTTCTATATCCGCTATCGTAATTATTAGTATTGTTTAAATTTGGTGGTCACGGGGATCGCGCAACTTCAGCGTTCTTCGTTTTGCTTTGGAGCTGTTCGCTAACTCTATCTGAAGATTCGGTAGGAGCGGTGGAAGGGGCGTACTGTTTTGATGAGCCTCCGTGAGCGGTTGTACACCACGGCTTATTTTGCATGTTTGTTTGCATATTTTCGTGACTTGCATTGTTTTCGTTTAGAACGTTAAATGAATTTATGAAAGAACTCACATTTTTCGATGGTGGATTACTATTTAAGCGCTCTTGCGTGAATTGACTGACAGTTTTTTTGATTTGACTGAGCTCCTGCTTTAAAGCATTTATATCTAATATAGTTGCCTTTCCGGTTATTTCGGTTTTCACCAATATCAAGTCTTTAAAAAATCTTGTTACGTCGATGTGGTCAAAAGTAACTGGTGGCAACTTGTTGAGATATCGAGCCACAAATGTTGGAAGTTGGTCTGGATCTATTTCTTTCGTGGTCTTTATGATATCTTGTAACGTTTTTGTTGTTTTTCCATCGCAATTTCTTGTGACACGACGGCCTGGGACAGCTTCTAATAAAAGGCATTTGGCACTTTCAATTTCGTCCTCTTAGAAACTTGTGGAGCATATTTGTACAATGCTCACCTCGTCTAAAACATCCACTTTATTTTGTACAAATGTTAGTAATTCGTTTATTACTACGCGACAGGCGCATTTCGTTGACATTTTAATTGAGCAGTTGTACGCAACCGGTAATGGATGGTAGCTGTACCTCAATATTGTTATTATTTTTTAAATCTTTGTTGACCTAATCAGGCAATCGTAAAGAAATGACGATGTTTAAATATTACTCGATTGCTTTGGATATCACTTTTATCACTTTACACTTTGCGGTTTTGCTTTGAAGCAGAGACAGTATTGAGAATCTCTTGTCCAGTAGAAAATTATTGTTTGTTGTGTAATTGAGAATGTAAAACAGTTAATAACATGAGATCCACTTGAGAACAATCCTGGGATTTATCCACACTGAGGTTTACTGTTGTATGTGACTTATGAATTGACAAAAATTCAAAAAAATGTTAGAGGTCATTTTGACATTTGTTCACGTCACTGAGAGGTAGGTATTGAAATACTTTACTTTAATAATTACTTTCATAGTTACGATTTCATACAGATTTGCAGATATAGTTGCAATTAAAGGAGAAATAATATTTTGGGACGGTACTTAATTATCAAAAAATGGAAACACCTTTAACATAACCATAGATCATATGGAAGTACCTGTCGCAAAATGTCAAAAATATTAAAAAAATATATGCAAAACTGACAATACCAAACAGAAAAACGCGTTCACAATCAGTAATAAACACAGAGTAGTCTATCTTGAATCTTTTTAACAATATTTTAAATATATTAAGAAATAATCACACAACATTACCACAAAATATGTAAAAGAATTGTTACGTAAATCGATGACAGCTGTCAATGAACGCCAAACTGTAGGAAAATCGGTAGTAAAACTAGAACACATCCTTTTTTCATCCCGATTCCAAAGAAAGGACAACCCATATCGAAACTGGATGAAAAAAGGGTAAATATTTCCAGTAAAAACGCGTTTTTATGTAAAGAAAGTAAAAAACTAATTGCATTCTTTTGTATTTCCGCATATACAAATATTTTTCATTTAATTTTTTTGAGTATAAGTGTTTTTTTCTTTTTTTTAAAATATGAGTTTTTCAACTGAGTCCCAACTTGAAACATTTACCGAAAAAAGCATTTTGTAAAATCCGCATTACACCCTAGGAGGCCTAATCTGGTTCTTCTTAAGGAAAATTCCTTTCCTTAGGCTTAAAGACATTTTGCTTAACTACAATTCCGATTACATGTCAAAGACAATACATTTTTAAAGGAGTTTGTGTGTTAATTATCACAACATTATTCAAAAGTTTTAGAATTTAAATCATTTTTATCAGACATTTCAGGCTTTTGGTATAGACATGTCACAAACATCGCAATTTTATTCATTCGGTTCATTTAATAGCAATTATTATGTGACAAATGACTCACTAATAATGTTTAAAGTCAATACTTACATAATAATGAGTTTTTTTGTTAGAACTATGCAAATAATGATATTTTTAAAGCAAGTCATCCACTGAATGACAGCTGTCATCCGAGAGAACCACAACCGTGGTTAAGCAAGAAGTCTTTAAGCCTAAGGAAAGGTAATTTTCCTTAAAAAGTAGCAGAATAGACCTCCTGGAAATGTATGTAAAATTTATACAGTAAAGAAAGTTAAATTGAAATAGAAATGCATTAGCGATGCCAAAATTTTACTAAATATTTCCTCATCATTGATCTCTCATCTTGAAATCTATCTTCGAGTTAAGTAATATTTGGCTACTTTCCAAGACAAAAATCTGTCAGTGATTACACGCATTGAAGATTACTGAACATTATTATCATTGTAAATCCTGATTTTATTTGTACCGTTGAAGAACTATTGGTAACGCTATCAAATGGCTTACAGGAAACTTAACTGGTGTTGAATTTGCAAAGACGTTATATTCTGTAAACTAATGATTAATTATTATTATGATATCTATGACTTACATCCAATTTTGAGGCAGTCGAAGTTGTTGTAATACTGTTCGTCGGTAGCTCTTTCTACTATCTCTCCCAGGTAAGGTCTTCTAACTACATTGGGCAATCTCCAACCTGGCTTGCATCTGCACTGGTATCCACCTCTTCTGTAGCCCCAGCCATGCAGAGGTTCACACTGGAATCGTGATAATAGATTAGACAATAGGAAGCTGGAGTTGACGCTATTGATGACCAATAAGAACAGTGATGAATGTTATAGTTAACCAGTGGCGGTTTTCTCTAATGTGAGTTTGAACGGTGAACTTCCATAAAAAAGATTAGAAAATAAAACAAACATGCGGAGCATGCAATCCTCGGAATAAACAAGGCGACCGTGTGCGCAGCTATATGAAGATTTGTTGACAATTAATCTGTAAAAATCGGATAGGTAGATCCGAGACACTATCTAACGATTATAAATAAATTCGAGCAGAATGTTGTAGTTACAAAACGGTAGCAGCAAAAACAATAAAAATATGGGAATTAATCGGGGATGAATTGACAGTTCTTAGAAGTTGAAGTACGATACCGATAAAAATGACAGGATGGATTGGGGTAGCCGTAGCTCAATTGGCATAGAAAGCAGGTCCCAGATAGACCATGAGATCCAGGGTTCAAATCCCAGCTGCTACTGTTATCTTTTCCTTTTCTGTATCTTTTCAGTTTCGTGTTTCATTCTAAGAGTTGTTAATATTATCTTCAATGATTAAAAATATATTGCAATGATGTTTATAAGCTTCAATAAGTTATTCCGAAAAAAATATATATGTATATATTTATGTAATATAAACGTACAGAACAGATAAAAACTAAACCTCTCATCAAAGTAGTCAATACATTCAAGCTTCCTTCAAAATTAAAAGTAAAGTATAATATTATGGTGATGATAATGCACTTACTTCAGTGGTCTCCTTTTTACATCGAGCAGTATCGGCAAACCTATTGGGTCCACTGTTGCCTTGGCCCGTTGGACACTGATTTACGTCTATTCGTTCATAATCTAGTTCCAGAACGGCGATAGCAGTGTACCTGGAAAGGATATTTACAAATTCTATTAGAAACAATGTAACTCAGGTTTAAATTACAGTTGACATGTGACCCTGCTTTATCTTTATGTTGTGAGTCATAAAAGTATTAGACTCATAATTAATAAGAATTAAGAATGACTTTGAAATGAAAGAAGGGAACTTACGTGGGATATTCAATATGCCTGAACTGTGTGTGCCTGGGGTAGATATCAGCAATTGGAACCACAGCGCTCACCAACCACTTGTTGGATCTTCCGCAATCAAAGTATGGGCGGGTCCATTTCACAGGTCCCGGGAACTCATCAGCGCCAGGAGGTCCGTGGAATGTGTAAGTTTCGTTGGTGTTGTTGGCGTATCTGATCTCTACTTGGTATGTCGTCTTGGTATCGTGCCTGCTCGCCACAATGTCAGGAAGCCATTGCTTGAACCATTCGTTAATTCTATAATAATCTGAAGTGTAATCTTCAGACAAGGTGTCCGGAGGAATGCCGCCCAAATCTTTAACGGTAAAGGTGTTGAGAGTAGAAATCTTTTGTAGATGGATGGGGTCATTGAAGTCGTCAGCACGGTATGTTCTCGGAGCAAACCTAGGCATGGTTTTGTTGAAGAAGCCTCTGTAAGATGATGTATAAGACATGTTTGGAGAGAAGTAGATCGCACTGGCGTTGATATGCGGATTGGCGGATACGTCAGCCACTGTGGACAGGAAATAATACATCATACCAGGATCGTATGTATCGTTGATCGCTGGACGGATGAACCTGGACTGTAAAATATAACTCCAGAAGAAAGACCGACTGAGAGCTAAATTGTGTAAATGGAGCAATGCGGTTCTGTTCGGGAACACCGGATTAATATTAATGTCTTTGATGTCTGGTAAATGGGACACGGAATCTTCAGGCAAATAGAGATCGCCCAAATGCATAATGGGACAATTATCTGCCGTAACCCTATCCATTCTGTATTGTACTTCATCGAAACTGTCTTTGGCCTGCCATTCGAATTGCCCACTTACGCCCATCCAACACAAACAAATTAAAACTATGGTTAGGCTTTCCATCGTAATAACTTTTTCACGAGGAATTGATAAAAGGAAGCCAAATTAATGCTTGCGCATTGCACTTTCAGTGTGTGGCTTATTTTATTTGAAAAATAATCTGATCACACATATTATTAACCACAAATAACAAAACAATTTTCTAACACAAATAGCAAACAACGCAAACCAAAAACATGAATCAGAGATAAATAACTGACACACCTGACACACCCCTGTATAATGTTGCCAATAGTTAAAAGAATTACTCGCTAGAATGCGTAAGCTACAGTGTTGAAATTGCATAAAACGCTTTTCAAATACACGTAAACATTACAAATTTGTTGTTTGATAACCAAATTTATAATTTTATACTTATGCAAAAGAATGATCTATGTATAATGCTCAAATGAAAAATGTAGTGTCAGCGTGTATTGAACATTTTTACATTATGCATCTGCTCTGTACACCTGTATTACAAGGTTCCATAAGAACTGATTTCGTTTGAAAATGATGTAAGTAGATACTAGAATTTATTTTAAGTTTTTCATTTTCATTTCAAATCATCTCATTTGAAACATCAAAATTATCCTAAAGTAACAAAAAAAAAGTGTAAAGATATGTTTTTGTTATTATTACAATATCTTTTTTGGGAATAGAAAACATGTACGTCCTATAATAGGTACAAATAATTTCCAGAAGAACCTCCGGAAACATTTTTCTAGTTAGATTCTAACCAGAGTAATAATATAAAATCAATGTAAATTGAATTTTTTTTTAAATATTATCTCAACACTATAAATTACTTAAATGTGAAATTCTTACATTGGACAATCATGTTACCTATAATTATATTATATTGGTTGTTCGATCTATCCGTAAAATTCTCAACATACGACGATATACCGAAGGTTTTCTAGGAGTTAAAAGGTTAACACATTATTTTCGGTTACGTTTTTCATTTTAAAGAGGAGTGAGGTGCCGCACCGGTTTCCAGGTACCAAGGAGTGCCAATAAGACGTGAAAAATACTCTCAAACAAGTAATCATTTTTTAATGAAATTTTAAGTAAATTAATAACTCATCTAACCCCAAAGCTTTCCTTCATAAAACGCCTGCTCATAATATATGAATCGGGCGTACAATAAATTATATTCATGTCAGGGGCGTCAACTGGTTGGGGGAGGGTTGGCAGGGGAGTGGGCAGGGAAAGGGGGGAGGCACTGCCGCCCCCCCTTGACAAATTAATGAAGAATAAAAAATAGAATAAAATTACGACTTACGAAAAAAAATTGTTTATAACTGGCGCCAAAACTACAAATCCGTTATTTTTTATGATAAGTAAAGAGTGCTGAACTATATACTATAGCTCTCTACAATTTTTAGCTGCCCTCTGCTGAAACCGTCGACGCCCCTGATTCGTGTCATGAATTCTTTGCTTTTCCAGTAGATTGATGCCGCAAATAACTTTAGAACGATCTTTGGACGATAACCCATCTATATAGCCTTTTCCTGTATCCATAACTAGGGGGAGTTCCGGCAGTACCGACACCCTAAGCAATTATAATATATTAACTGAACCCTTTGTTAACATGTTAATTATTTATTTTTCTAAGATTTCAAAATTGGTTTCTGACATCAAGCCAATTGGGGACATTCCAAGAATGTGGACCCAAAACATTAAAAGCTCTATCCCCTAAATTTCCAGCATCCGTTCGAGAAAGTTCAACCCAGTCTGTTGGACGCGTCAGACCTAGCCAACCTGAGGGTGAGTTGCCTCTGATGGTCTTTCATCATCAAAGAGTTCGAAAATATTTATATTTGCTAAAAAGGTTATTTTTTTGGGAAAATTAACAGCTAATCCATAATTTACATATTTTTTTTTATATGAATACCGCACAAGAGTCCCAAACTGCTCCCAACCGTGTGGAGCCAGTGAGGCTATGGCATCCCCAATTGGGGACTGTTGTGAGGCTGAAGGTATTGGGGAGGAGTATGAGAAGGGGGAGAGGAAGGTGGGGTAAAGGGGAAATACCTGAATATTCAGATCTGGTCACCAAACACGGCTAAAAGCCATTTCAAGAAACATTTCAATTCTGAATGGTGGTCTTTCATCAGAGCGATACTGAGAGTATCTTCCACTCTGAAGACAATAACAATAAAAACAATATCATGCCAATTATAATTTTTTCTCTGCTGATGATAAATACTATGACTAAAGTGTGGCAATATAAAGTTTTACATCAATTAGCTTAAACTATGTCAGTCGGGGGGGGGGACATAGGAGTGGGATAAAGATAAAAAGGACTAGATTAGTTGGAAAGGTGGTTTAACTTATCTAGATTGAGAGCGGTCGTGTTATGGATTTTAATTTAATATCACGTATAGTTGAAAAATGTCAATGTGGTAATAATTTAAGTTAAACGAGTATGTAGATCAGTAGATAAAAGAGTTTTGTTTGGAATTGGCTTTACAATGAGGTATATAAAAAGTAAGTGGCTGTGTGCTGTTGCGATTTGGAATATGAAATAATAGATGTTTGAGAAGATCAGGGCTATCAACTAAGTTGCGTGCGATTTTAAATAAGATTACGGAATCCGCTGTATTTCTTTGGCAAGTTAATGCCTGCAAATTAAAAGAAAAAACTGTGTGGAGTCTTCATTGCTAACATGAGATCTAAAAGAGCGGAAGTTCAAGTACCTTAAAAATCTATTATTATGCGTAGTTTATAGTTCGTTGTCATCCTTGCCAAGAGCATTTGCGCAAAACTGTAATTTATCGATATCAATCGAAAATATTCGCAATTTAGGAGTATTACCCTAACAAACATCCTCTGTTCGCCGTATTTTGTTTTTTTTTTTATTTTTCTTTATTATTTATTTTCCCCTCCGTAACTCGTTGGTAGTTCGGGTAGAAGTTTGTATGCATCTCTCCACGTCGATATTATTTCCCCATTGTATGTTAACGGGGTTGCGTATTCCATTTGGCCTGTGAAGCGATGCAAGACACAAGAAAAAAAATACTTTCCTTCATTCCGCTTTTTTGGAATATGTTAACTCTTCAGCCTCTATGGACTATACACTAGGATACGTCAATTTTCTTATTTTATTTTTAAATTAGGAGATAGATGTCTGATATCTCAAAAGTTGCATCCTGCTAAGAAAATTTAGTGCACTCCACCGTAGAATTCGGCAGCCACCTCTTGTCGGGAACCACAAAATATCAGAAAAAAACCCATGACTCTGTACAGAAACGGGCGGTCCGTTTCCATCAATATTTGGAGCACAAACGTCAGATGGGAACGCCGTCCTTGTTCTACCGGCATTTAAATGGAAGATGCTCTGAGAAACTAGCGTCATTGATCTCTTCGGTACCGGTGCACAGTCGATATTATAAATATTTCCCTTAGAGCCTCCTGTCTGGAGAAATTGCAAAAAAATAAATAATGTAATACTGGAAGAATTGCATTTATTTTTATTGCTTAAAAAATATATTCTGAGCAGCTACTTAGATCTACAGCAATCAAAATAAAACTTTTTTTAACAATATAATTTCTTATCAATTTAAGTTCTTTTTTTTTTTTTTTTATCAATTTAAGTTCTTATATTTAAATAAATAAATTGTACATAAGTAGAATTTATAATAAAAAAATAAAAAATAAAAAAATAAAAAATTTTTTGCCCTTCCCCACTTCCCAACTTTTATATTTCAGAATTAATTTTTTATTTTCAGATTTCTTTTAGAGTTAGTTTTAAATAATAATAAAAACATTTTAAACGAAAACAAAAATGGTTATAAATGTGAAAACATAATTTATTTAATTAACCAATAAAAATTCCTTCCGTTTTTTTTTTCGACACCCAGATCGTTTTAGCGATGTCAAAATTAAAAATAAAATAAAATAAATATTCTAATGCATTTCATTATTTTTTTTCCAACACGCATCTTTTGAGATATCAGGCATCTCATTCGAAAAATAATTATTGTTAGACCCTAATATGTATTTATACGCCCCTACAGTTAACGGCATATGGTAAGCCTTGAAAATTGACATGAAACGACATTAACGCCCCCTAGTGGCTACAGTCGTTTGTAGTAGGAATTTTGACCTAAATCCACCTTCAAAACCTATCACGATAATTTGCAAGATGTCAGTATATTCGGTATATATTTTCGAATTCCAAAAATGATTGTTAATTTTAGGTATGAATGGTAAATTTGTCACCTTTCACATGAGACCTGGCAGTGTAATGGTCAGAGGAGTCGCTTTCTATTCGGAGTATCTGGGTTCGACTCCTTTCCTTTGTAATGTTTTTTTTTAAATTATTTTTTTATACTATTGTATAAATTTAAATTAAATTAAAAATGTAAATGTTAATGTAAATTTTATTGGGAAAACAAACTATGAATCTCTGAAAGCAAATGGAGAATAGTTCAAATAACCACCGTGGCGCTGCGTTCGCTAGATTAAAGACGGAAATTTACGAAGGGAACGCCGAAGGGAACACGAATGAATGATTCAAATAACCGCCACGGTGGTGGCGCTGCGTCGCTCGACTAATGACAACTTTCTGTAGCGAAATAAAAACAAAATTTGTGACTTGACAAAAAATAATAGGTCAAATCTAATTTGATGATTTGCCGTCTTTTGTGAAAAATCACCTCAAGTTTACATCCATGTTAATTTTTCTTTTGACTGTGGCCGTTTTTTTCGCATTTTTTTATGTTACGTATTTATTGTGTTTAGTAAAACTCCATTTAATGTAATTTTTAATTTTAATAAAATAAATTTAATAGTGTTATTAAAATCTGCAGGTATTTTAGTTTTTATTATTGTGATAGCTGTTTCAGCGTTCAAAACTATTTTCAAACGGTTTTGAACGTCTAAAAAAGCTGTCACAACAAAATAAAATGGAGTTCTACGAAACACGGTAAGTACGTAACATAAAAATGGCGATAAAAAACGGCCACAGTAAAAAGAAAAAATAATGCAAATATACATATTTTCAATAAACCTAATTGAATTAAAGCTGAAAAAAATACATATCCGTACCAGGGAACGAACTGGCGATCTCTAGATATTGATGGACGAGTGTTATTTCTAAAATATAAGTGCTTATCAAACGTTGTTTTTAGTCAGTTGAGGACTTTGAATGTTTTTTGTATTTTACCCTTTATTCAAAATTTGTATTTTACACACTTCAGTCGGGTATTTTTTTGCGCTGGCGGACCGTTGAAAATAAAGGTCCCGCGCGAATTTCTTTAATTTGTTTTAAATCGCTATATCTTCGAAAACAATACCTTACCTTTCCCACACGTAAACGTTTTTTTGCAAACACCCACAGTTCCTATAAATACGTCATCGTCATCTTACGTCAAATAAGTTTTAATAAAAAAAATAACAATATTCATGGGGATTGAACTCTGACCCAGCGATTGGAATGCCACTATCCTAACAACTAGACCACCAACTGATATAAGAGTTGTGACAAATTTAATCTTTTTAAGTGAAAATAAATAAATTTTACATGCAAGTTTAAAAATGAATTCCTGACACGTATTTAAAAAAAACGTTAGTTCGCGTTCTCACCGCATAGCAGATAACACTAGCAGCACCTGACGGCCAAATAATTCATTGATTTATAAACCGGCCTTTCTGAATTAAATGGGGGTTTAAAAATCTCAAAATACTTTTAAAAACTGAAGAAAAATAATTACCATCATCTGCGAGTGAGTTTTTTTTAATAAACTTTTTTAAGGCGCATTTAAAAAAACATGAAGGTTAGTGTTCATAAAAAACTTAAACTGCACCCAACATTTATTTTTTATTGGGATTTTTTGAGGATATTCAATATTTTGTAAAACATACGTAGAATGGTCAGAAAAAGTTTATATTTCTAATTTTATTTTGATGAATGCTAAACATGTGTAAATTTTTAAAATATGTAACTCATATTTTTCTCTTTATAAACATCATGTTTATCGTATTGCGTAATAATATTATCATTATTTCGAATTTACCAATTATTCCTCTCCACCTTAATGGCATTGTACATTTTTAACTGTCTCTTTACGGTGCCAGACACTCAGTTACCTGAGCCAACATTATTGCTCCTAACTTATTAATATTTAATATTATTTTATAACCCTAAAACGTATTTTGCCGAATAATTAACCATAATTAATAACTGTTGATAGATTGTATTATTATTTTTGGCTTCAAAGGCAATATTGTTACGAATTTGTATGGGGAAACTCGGAGTCCCGCACCGTAGATTGCGTTATAATTTGGCACCGTAAAGGAAGTGTTAAGGATACGTAATCATTTATATACACTATTTATTAAGTACTATTTTATTGCCGTTTAGCGGTCAGAATTTCAGTTGATTTTTAAGCTCGCCATGAGAGATATTTACGTTTGACAAATTGCTCTATGATAAAAACCCTGGCAAGATAAGATGACTGATGATATTCTTGATTATACTGAAATATCAGCCCTAACGTGAATTTAAATGATTTTGTTAGGGGTCTTGTTTTAACGAAACGAATGAACGTTTTCGGCTGGATCTGTTATTTTAACATTAAAACTATTTTGACAAAGCTCATATTTCAGGAAGATGCAAAACATCTCAAAATTATTAAGATTCGTTTTTATTTGGTACTTTTACAGAAATTTTGTACTGGCCAGCTGATTGGGGGCGTCGCGCATTGCCTGAGAACAAGTAGGGTGCGATGAAAACGAATCGGTCAGACCTGTCGGTTGAAAGAACCGAGTTTCCATTATTTACACAAACAAGTTTTGCGATCGAAACGAAAAGCTTTAAAATTAACATTGTTTAGACTAGGTTCAAGATCACATTCATCGCAATTCCCAGAAAAGGTGTAGGTAGTATTTTTCTGCAGTCTTTTTATGCTCGTATGAAAAAAAAACTTTTAATCATTTTAGAAAATAATATTAAAATAACCTAAATGAAACATGAAAACGAAAAAAAACGACAGAAAATAAAAAGATTTCAGTCGCATCTGGGACTCTAGCCCAGGACCTCTGCCTATCCGGGGCAACCGCTTAACCAACTTAGCTAATGAGACCAGTTCAATTTATGTCGTCTTCATCGATATCATATCTCAAATTCACGATTTGTCAATATTATTCTCCATTTTTTATCCTATATTATTGGCAGCTATCTTTATAATGTGTATCTTTATTTTATTTACCTGTACATGATTCTGGGAGGACTCTAATATGAAAGTTCTGTCAGAATCATGAGGTGACAATCAAAATTAAAAGTTGTGGTGAAAGGGAACGGAGATTGGGTAACACATATTAAATGGTCTGAGGGTTCCACACACCTATAAAAACGTTGGTGATGCTTATTTAAAAATCAGAGTGTAAAACGTTTTTTCCGTTTATTTTTTAAATCCGAACACCTGATACCAATGCAATAAAAACTATTTTCAAACATAACTCCCGTATTCGAAGCCACACCAAGAATAGATAACTAAGAAAATTATTTCAGCACGCAAGCCTGTAAATGTTTGGAGAATTGATAAATCCTACCACGTGCCAAAAATAAATGTAAATAATAAATTATTGTATTTTGTTGTGCATTTATTGTGCGCTGTGAAAAATATTTTCAATATTGCCCTAGTTAGAGATCATCATACAGAAAGACAGGCGCTTTTTTATATAATAAAATCTATTTAAGATTTTATTATATAGTCCAAAAGCATAAATTTGTTTTGAACCACATCAATTTAATATAATAATCGACCGGTTTAGGAAGTACCCCTCCTTCGTCAGGAATATTTTATTATGTTTCTTATTCTAATATGTTGATATTGCTTTTTTTATTTTTTTATTTATCATCTATACGATCTCAATATATTATAAGGGTTATGGTACTGTACCTGTCTCACTAGAGGAACTTGTGTTGAGCAAGTTTAAAAAGTTTACATAGTTTACAAAGTTTACAAAGTTTACAAAGTTTACAAAGTTTACAAAGTTTACAAAGTTTACAAAGTTTACAAAGTTTACAAAGTTTACAAAGTTTACAAATTTACAAAGTTTACAAAGTTTACAAAGTTTACAAAGTTTACAAAGTTTACAAAGTTTACAAAGTTTACAAAGTTTACAAAGTTTACAAAGTTTACAAAGTTTACAAAGTTTACAAAGTTTACAATGGTTTACAAAGTTAAAAAGTTTACAATTGTGTTTTAAAAAAATCATTGAATTTTGATCTTTCTTGGCTAGTGATCCAAATCTTGGTGTCTAATTTATATCTATCCTAAATTGTATTCAGTTTAATGGACAGTGGAAGTATATTGTTTAGCTTTGTTGCAAAGTATCTAAAATTTCTTTGGGAAAATGTTGTTTTAGCGAAAGGGATAAGTTAGATCTAGTATCGCAAGGAGTTTGAATGTTGTCATATAAAGTTTACTGGTATGGTTTTGGCGTAAAGTTACCTAATAAACAAAATACAGATTCTGATAAAGATTTCGTCCGAACTACCGGTGATCGGTAGTTTTAGAATAATCTTTATAACTAGTTTCTTAGCTTGAAGGATGGTATCAATGACAGCATCAGTAGCTTCACCCCAGGCTATAATACCGTATTCGATCAAGATTGGCAGTGTATAGTAAATTGTTTTGAGTTGATTCAAGTTTAGAAAATTGCGGGTTTGTCTAAAGAAGTATATAGATTTTCTAAGTTTATTGCTAAGTACATGGCACCTATCCCTTTTCTTACTCTTCTTCTTCCACTCTCCCATCCGTCCAACAATTGGGGATGCCATAGTCTCACTGGCCCTGAACAATTAAGATCTTGCGTGGTATTATTTTTTTTACAAAGTATCCTTGAGATTAGGGGAAAATATTTTTGATAAAACATTCTCCTAAAAAACAAAAACTTTTTATATCATCTGCGTTAGAGGTACGACAGTATTTTGTAAAAATTAAAAGCAAAATAGCGATGTATAAATATACAGGTGGCTTCCTCATTATAACAATATGAATTATTAATGTTCATGCCTAGTTGGGGTATAATTTTGAAATAACGCCTCACATGCACATTATTATGTAATAGTGCCAATAGGTAAGAATGTACAGTCTGACATTTGAAGGTAGGCAAAAATTGAGGGCGCTGTGGTCGTTCAAAAGGTTTTAAATGGTAACACGAATGTGGCTCGTGGGCACAATGGTCCAAGTGAATATTTTGTATTATTTAATTTAAAATGATGCCATAAAGTGAATTTACAGTTATTGGAGATGTATATTTTTACTTTACAAACTGTGTTCATAAATGTGAATAGAATGATAGAATGGGGAAAATATGAAATAAATACGTAATCTGTAGTAATTTCAAAAAATATTTAAAAAAAAAAGAGAAAGTGTAAGGAAGAGTGCACTAAGTAAAGAGTCCCACCAGAACACCAGGGTCCAGGGAGCACTGATTAAGCTAGAATTTGTAGCACATGCTCTAAGGATGAAAACGAGGATAGAATTTTACTAGGAAATGTAAGATAGATAGGACTAAATTGAATGGATTGAGCGTTGGTTTTAATTTCTCGCTTCCTGCTTCTTCTTGTTTCCCGCTTCTTCTTGTTTCAGTTTCTAACTTCCCGCATTTATGTTTTGGTTTTTCTTCTCGTGGCTTCTCGCTTCTTCATCTTGCTTCTCGTTTCCAGTTACCCGATGTTTCATACTACCCGCTTCCATTTTTCGATTCCAACTCAAAAAAATAAATTCTCTACCTAAATTATATTTAAAAAAAAAATAATAAAAAAAATTGATTTGAGTCATTTTTCTTATGGACTTTTTTGTATACAATAAACTGACAAATTCAAACGTGAACCCTAACCTCAAATCTGAGTATATATTCCTATAATTGTTTAAAAATCAGCATAAATCCACAAAAACATTGTTTAAATACATACAAAATTGATAAAATTTGTCAATGGACCATAATACCTTTCCATTCATTTCAGTAGTGCATTTGAAAACCTCTTCAAAGTTAGACAGGAGTTTCCTAGTTTGACATTCAGCTAAACAGCGTCGGAATACACAGTAAATAACTTCCCTCGTTCCATTGTTTATTGGTCTATTTATTGGGGTTGAAATAGAAATGACAAGCAAGTTCAGAATTTATTATTTGTCACAATATTCTGCCAGGCTATACATTCGCCAAATGTGGCAAACTTTTGTTTTAGCGGGTAACATTAATTTCCATGGCAATTCTACCACCTTAACGTTCAAACATGAAAATTTCTAAACATTACAATGTATAATCAGGTGGGCATTAGTGCACTTGGTGCACTTTTAAAATAAATAAAAATGCAATAGCGCATCGTGGCATCGTCTTCGGTTATCTGCATGGCGATAAAAGTGCAAAGTTAGGTTATGTCACAATTGTTTTGCATAATATTCCATAGCATTATCAAGACATAAATAGATAATTAGATATCAAGTACTAGCGGTTTACTAGGGAAACCTGATTTTTGTCCGATCGATAGTTTTTCGCATAGGTACTTTCCACACATAGGTAGGTACTCGTATATTATGTTGGTAAATGCATAATTGAAGCAAAATAGAGCTGTCGTATAGATCGTATGACGAATTTGCAACTTAGCTTACAGGGAACGATACAAGCTTGGATATTAGTTTGATTGGTAGGTTTTATAATATATATAAGAAACGCATTTACAGCTTTGCAAAAATAATTCAAATTTGTTTGAATGAGCTTGACTGAAGGAACTTGGACTGTACCTCCGCTCCGTGCGGTAATTTATTTTTAGCTATTTGCATGCAAGATGTAAGTAAACGCAATAGGAGACGGGTATTTAAAAATCATGAACTTACACATATTATAGCTACACTGCGGTATCGAAAACAACTCTAAATTCTGTTTTAATGATATTGCAGTAACGCAAATATTCTCTCGATTCTACGAGTATTCTTTATAAATAAAAGTGTTTCACTTGATTCTTATGAAATGTACGCCTCAGATCAGTGTTTCTCAAACATGTTTGTACCCCTTTAGATACAGATTTTACCGGCATACCCCCCCCCCCCTTCTAAATAATAACAGATAGAGGGGGGTTGAAACTGTTATATTTGGTGTTACAAAAATAAAACAATAATCTATTACCTACTTCATAATCTAATTTCTTAATATATTTTTAATAAATAATACATGCTTACAACATCTAGAAAACACAGTTTTATTTTTATTTACAGATGTACAACAATATACAGAATACTGTGAAATTTTTATATTATTAC
Source organism: Halesus radiatus (assembly GCA_022606495.2). Lineage (NCBI taxonomy): Eukaryota > Metazoa > Arthropoda > Insecta > Trichoptera > Limnephilidae > Halesus > Halesus radiatus. The sequence continues at coordinate 116,833 of JAHDVE020010618.1, forward strand.
GTTTCGAAATTTGCATAGAGGTAGGTACTGTAATTGAGACATTCTGGATGTAAAATAAAAACAGTAGTAAACGTTATGTAACTAACTAATAATTAGGCTGTTTCCCCGCAGGGGTAGGCATAGAGGATAGATCGACACACAATTCTGTCTCGGCACACACTCATTGCTTCATTCACATTCATATATCGTCTCATACATAATCTTCTGTTATTCTGACTCTTGACATTACCCGACTCAAGTATTTGATTCACCTGATCATGCCATGTCTTCCTCGAGCGTCCCCGACTTCTTCTACCATTAACTTCCCCGTCATATATTCTCCTTATACTATTTTCATCGTTCATCCGCTTTACATGCTCAAACCATCTAAGCATCCTTTCTTAATCTTATCCATTATGCTTGCCTTGCATTCTTTCCGGGTCTCCACATTTTTAACACGGTCATACAAAGTTTTACCACACATACGCTTCAGAGATCTCATTTCTACAGCATTCAGTCTACTTTCATCCTTTGCCAGTTCAATGCCTCTCTGCCATACTATATCAGTTAAATTGTTATTACTCGTGTTGACAAAACGCTATGTCATTTCACAACCTTTATTTAATTTTATTATTAACATTTTGCAGGAAAGAAATATAACATGTTATCTAAGGTAGAATAATTTGTTTATTTTTAATTGAAAATTAGAATAATATTTAAAGATTCAGCATCTCAGAAGAATTAACAAATTAATATACCAGCCGCCGTGACGCGTCCTCAAATTGTTTTCTGTTTATGACTAAACTTTCTATTGGCTAGACCTAATCTTTACATATTAATTATATTTGTTTTTGTTATCTAATGAGGCCAATGAATATTTTAATGTTAAATACCCCTTGCGTAGCGTTATATCTTAACCATAAAACAGAATCTCTGTGAAAATGATGCAAAAAAAAAAACTTTCGAAAAGTACTAACATCATGAATTTGCGATAATTTGCATAGATTTTTCTGTGTGGATTATTAGAACACAATTATTGTCAGCTCGCAACATCATTTCCATTATGAGTAATAGAGCTTTTAAGTGTATATTTTGAATAAAAATAAGACAAGTCGTCATACTACTTTAATTTTTTTATTGTGTTGAAACCCGGATAAATCCGAATAGTAACTACTAATGCTGTATGAAATTTATAACGTTCAATTTTAACTTGTTAAATCATTTAGAAGTCGAAAGCAATGGTTAGTTTTATTTTCAATTATTTAACACTAAACCTTTGTTTTGTTCCCACGAATTTATGAACATTGCACTTTTTGCACACATAATCACAACGGTTTCATGTTGGTATTGAATTTATTGAGATATATTTCTAGTAGATATTATTTTGTCAGTGCATGAAAAAAAATATAACCGTACATTATGTCATAGCTTTAATTTGTCGATTACCCATATCCTTCCCCTTCCAAACTTTCGCGTATAGTCAGTGATATAGTTTGTGAAACACTGATTTAGATTTCAGAAAAAATGTCATTGGTTATTGCATTTTCTAGATAGGCACGATAAAATTCACAGCAAATAAAATTTAGTTACGGAATAAATTTGGAGTTAATGTTTAAAATATTAATTTAAAAACAGGGACGTCATTATTTTAATTTCAATTGGTTCTTATTATATATCTAAGTGCCTACCCATTCTCGTAGAATATTATTTCAGTCCGATAACTTAGTATATCGATAACGTTGTAAAAAAATCTATTTAGAATAAGTTCAGCATTATTGTACGGGTTTCTTACACATTGAAGTCTGAATATAATGTTTCAGTTTCCCGGTAATGCTATTTACGTATTTACAGCGCAATGAATTGCAGAGAGATAATGCAGTCATTATAAGCTTAACGTTTCATCTCGAGGGGTCCTAACCGGATTCTGTGTGAACTAACAAAAAAAATCAACCCTAAGTTGGAGAAATAATAATAAGATGACCGTAGCGTTTAATATTTTTAACGAATTCAAAAAGTAGGATACATTTTAAATGGCTATATTTATTTTTATTGAGTTTTGACGGTAAAAATATTTTTTTAAATGTTTAAACTTGTTACCTACGCATTATTAGGAATAATGCTTTGCTCTTATGAATCATAAAGTATTTGAAATAATAAACAAAAAAAAAATTTAGGGTATGGTATTTTAGTGATATTTTTATCCAACAGGGAAGATTATAATTTATTATGTACTATCTATCTAATAAGAACACTCTTTTGTTAGGAAAAACAATTAAGTAATTAGGTACCAGAAAAAAGTTACACCTATTCGTACAACTTACAAATAATTATTCTTTGAAATCTTTTCTCGAAAACACACTTTAAAATTGTTTTCCAGATGGGTATTTATTTTGCGTAAGCAAAATAAGAACTGTAGGATAAATGCATAAATAAATTATGTGGTTTGATAATAATACCATAACGTATCGCGCATAGTATGCCGTGAAGAGATGATAGCTTCGATGTGGTAAGTAGTAATGTAGGTATTTAAATTTCCATGTCTACAAGATCTAGCTGCAGACATTGCACTTCATGCAACAAAAGCGTTTGCAGAGACTCCACCCTAAATTTTGAATATCTCACGTCCCCCTCGTACAGATCTGTACAAGCGTACAACAGTACAGTGTGAGTGTACACTAGTACTGTACAACTGCTGCGTTTTGCAAGCAGACAATGAACAAGCATGTCGGCAGGTACCTAAGATAAATAATTTGCATATAGGTGGAGGCCAATAGTCGCCGAATTTCTGCCGCGCTTTTAAATTCAATCGTCAGTTCATTTCAATAGGAGAGAAAGTTATTTGCTGTACAGTCGCGCTTAAATTACTGCATTATTTAACTGGCTAAATTATTAAAGTATGTTTAAACAGTGCACTTATTAGTTTCTGATCGGACGATAATGGAATGATTCGCGAATATTAACGGTATGTAGTTTGTGCGAAATAGTGAAAAATATGTGTTGCGAATTTAAAGTTTATTCGAATTTTCTCGGACAATAGTCTTAATTTAATCAAAAAGTTGTGCGGACATATAAAGTGCTACAAATAAAATCTAAAAATATCACATCGTGTTAAAGTATTAAACAAAGTTTGGAAAGAATGCACTGAAATCGCAAGGTACCTTGAGCGTCATTTTGAGAACCCCGTAGCGCCGATCACGTTGACGTTGTCCGGTGCCGCCATTTGTGTGCACGGTTGACATAGATAGAGATAGGTTTTTAGGTGAATATGCCATTCTATGTTTTAATTATACATTCAACTTCCAGTGTTTTAAGTGTGTTATATCTTTCTATATAATATAATATATTAGTGTCGTGTTTAAATACTTACTTTACACAAATATTTTTGAATAAAGTTTCGGTGCATCCGCCGGCCGGTTGGTGTCGATCGAAGTTGCATTGAGTGCATGCAGTTTTTAAACGTCGTGCATTTTCCGCCGCGGACATAAAATTATTCGCAATATTTCATAGGAACTAAGTGGATTTTAACTGCAATAAGTATTCATGTTGAAAAAAAAGTGCAATTTTGCAAAAATGATTGTCGACTATTGGCGGGCAGACAGTCGTTGTTTACTCGTTTGCAGTTCCGGTCAATGACCGCGAAAATAGCTTCTTTAATCTTATACCTACGTCCAGTGTCTATTGTTAGGCTCCTTTAGTTACAATCCTATAAATGTATTTTAGTGCGAATTTGCCTACTTTGTCGTGATTCCTAAAAGTACTTTTGTTCTTTGTTGCATTCGAAGTTTGAACTACTTTTGAACGGTTCTATTTTGGTTTCATGTCTTTTGTTTTTCACATTAGTATTTTTTTTGTTTGAAATTGGTACATTCCGGAAAGTAAAGTAACGTAAATTATTATTTTCCGTGCATCACTTCAGGCCAGTAATTCCGAAAACATCTTTCTTGAGCTAAACTTTCAATATTTATTTATATGCCCCATCCAATTAGTGAGTTTTCTCAATTTTTTTTCGTAATAACTGCCAAGATTTCTATGAAAAATATTGTTGAAAAATAAAATAATTTTGTTTCTGTTGCAGTTGCTATGGCGGAGGGTAATGGAGAAGTGTCCTTAGAAGTAACTGGACAAGACTGTGATACCCGGACTCCAGACTTTCACAAACTATTAGAGTATGGCTTAGACAGTAAGGTATGTTGTACATTTTAATGTTTTATTATTTTGATAAGATGTCTACCACATCTACCCACCACCATATGCCCATGATCTATAAGCCTTGTTCAGTACGGAGATATTATTTTGTTCATCATTTATCATCATAGAAGGGCCAGCATTTCTATGGTTACCAAATTATTTGAAAACTGCCGCTCTGAAAATTATGTATGCAAATCCAATTATTAATATACTTGAGAATAAAGTCTGTAATACTCTTTACAATTCTTTTTGCTGGAGATCAAATAATATATTTTTTTAATCTTAAGAATGCGATGGGAAACATTTGCTTTACACGCTGTATTTAATTTTGCCGTAATAAATTTTCAAAAGGGTTTTTATACCAAACTGATAAATTTATATAAAATCAGATTATTAATTCTATTCACTTGAATCCATCAAATTTGTCCAAGAGACAATAAAAAATATCTTAGTTTATGCTGCAAATTTAAATAGATGAAGAACCTTAAAAAACACCACTATATTTCAAATTAAATCCAATAAGATTCATATTGGAATCTAATACTTTAATTATGCATTTTCTTTTTATTTAGGTGGCTATAAAATTAGATGACATTTATAAGACTGGTAAGCTAGCTCACATTGAGTTGGATGAGAGAGCTTTAGATGCACTGATAGAGTTCCCCGTGGAAGGCGCTTTGAACGTCCTCGGACAGTTCTTGGATTCTAACCTCGAACACGTGTCCAATAAAAGTGCCTACCTCTGCGGTGTGATGAAGACTTATAGGTATGAACAACTTCCGTACAATCATTTTCATGTTATTTGGACTGATCTTGTTAGTATCCATTTTAAGTAGCATGCTGAAAGTGGGAGATTGAAAACAAAACACTTGTAATACGGCTTCACCAATTATGTCTTTATTTTTATTGTATAAATAATGTACTTATGATGCTATTTTGAAACATAAGTTCATTAATGATACTCCATTGCAGGCAAAAGACCCGCGCTGTACAGCAGGGAGGACCTGTGGCAGCCAGTGTGTTGCCTGCCAAAGGACCCGACGATGAGAAAATTAAGTTAATTCTCCTGCGCACTGGATATACGCTCGATGTGACGACAGGTAAGAATTCTTCATTTATGTCAGTTATGATTTTTTTTAAATGCACATATTGTGTATAAATTAAGACTGATGCAAAAGAAATTTGAATACTAGTGTTAAATTATCAGAAATTGCCACTTTAAGGGTTTCTGTTATTTTCCATTGGCATGTGTACTGCACACTATCGGGCTGCCAACATTGTATTTACTGATCAGATCAGATCACAGAACATATATGGCACTCTTCCAAAACTGATCATAACATGATAGTATGGAATATTTAAGTAGTGGTATATTATTATGTTGGCTGTTTGGTCGTGTGCAGACCAGCACTAGTGCGGCCCCCCCCCGGGCTGGGGCTGGGAGGGTAACATAGATTTAGCAAGTAGTGACGTATTAAGTTTGGTTGGTTGTGTGCAGGCCAGCGCAAGTACGGGGGCCCTCCTCCGGGCTGGGAGGGCAACACCCCTGGGGCAGGCTGCGAGGTGTTCTGTGGGAAGATTCCTAAGGACATGTATGAGGATGAGCTGATTCCCCTGTTTGAGAACTGTGGAGTCATCTGGGACCTGCGCCTCATGATGGATCCCATGACTGGGACCAATCGAGGTTATGCATTTGTTACGTTTACTACGCGTGACGCTGCCCAAAATGCTGTCAGAGAGGTAATGTATTAAACTTTATATCCTGCCAGCTTTTCATGTACACATTCATTTGGTACAAAGCTGTATTGTTTTGCCAACAGTGAAACTTTAACCTTTTAAAAATGTTAAGGACCACTTGATTGAGTTTTCATTGTATGTATTGAAACTTTAGTGCTAATATGGATGGATAAGATTACCATTATGTGAGTCTTGGAGTTGCAAAACCTGCTCTGGAATTTTTTGGAAATCTGGAGATAGTCGCTAAAAATATATGGAATACATTGAAATAAATATTTTTCACTAAATATCAATTAATATATACTTATTAAGATATTTAGTACAAAACGCATGTTCAAGGTATTTCAAAAAACTTTTTACAACTATTTCCAGACTTCCAAAAAACTCCATAGCGGGTTTTGCAACTCCACGACTCATGTGGTGCACCATTTGTTCACTTTTCACTGAATTTTCCACTTAAAAATGTTTGACTGGTTTAGTTACAAAATAAAAGTCACATTTATCAAATTGAATATTTCAATGATTTCCATAAGTTAACAGTACACTAGTTGAAATTATCCCATGTTTGTGAAGAAATTCAACATTTGCCTTCCGAGAACACTTATGAACACAATCTGATGAATTTCTTTGAAAACAATTTTAGCTTTGAAAATAACATGGTTAAATGTAAACTTTTTTGACATGATTATTCATTGAGTGTGCACAGTATTATAAGATTTTTTAATTCTGGAAATGCAGAATATGATATGATTCAGGCTGAATCTATTAAATCTATCTCTCTCCCATACTATTGTACTAGTTAGGTTAGGCTGTTAGAATTTTGGTTTGACATTTGCACAACAGCAACAGACATGTGTCAGTGTTTTACAAAATGAAAATAAGGTTAAGTTTATGGCATATTTCTTGTCAACTATTTAAAAATAAATTTGATTGATGTTTATTATTTCATACATAAAACTGTTAAAATTCTTTAAAATCTACTTTAATTTGTTTTACAAAATATTTAAAATTTTGATTTAATTTTATTATTTAATTTAATGTAAAAAACCATTTGTAGTATTGATTGATTGAATCTGACTTGTAATGTGTATGGTTAATTCCACTGGAATGTCTATCTCCCCCTGTATAAACAATAGCCTCGCTTGCCTCCTTGAAAGTCCCAACCAAAAGCCCCACATAACCCTTTTATTATGTTGTACCATCTTTTGTTTTTAATTTTATGTTGTGAATGTGTTGATGGTATTTTATTATTAATCTTTTCACTAGCAAACTGATCCTAAGTTTCCAGACTGCTGCGGCAATTGGCAATATTATCGTGTTGACATGAAACTAGCTCGCAGTTTCATTATAAATTGGTTACAGGCTCTCCTCTTTGCTCGTACGGCCATTTGGCTCAATTCGATTCTCACTCAATTCATGTTCTAGGATGGTACAACAATACTTATGTATTCATATCAAAATTAAAGACTCGAATCTTCCCTTCCACTATTTCTTTATATGTAATATTTAATGTATGTATAATGAAGTTATTTAATCTTATATTATTCTGTTATTTTGGTCCCATGTTTTAGTTTGAAATGAAGTCTTTAATATTGGTATATGGTACCATTTATTTGCAAAGATCTTGCTCACTTTGGGTGCGGGGTGCGGAACACAAGCAAATTAAGTGGTCACTGTGGGTGGGACTTTTGTGTAGCTTTTGAGTTATGAAATTTACTAAAAGGAAATTTGGCATTATGTTTTCCCACAGCTTGATAATCACGAAATAAAGCCGGGCAAGAGTCTGAAAATAAACATTAGTGTTCCAAATCTACGACTTTTCGTGGGAAACATACCCAAGTCGAAAGGCAAAGAGGAGATACTGGAGGAGTTTGGTAAATTAGCAGGTAAAGTTAATCTAAATTATTGAAACTATTACTGATCAGTTTGGTCGTCTGTCCGCCGTCCGCTGTCCACTCCTTTGCTTTAACTCTTTCCGTGTTGGTTGCTGGCTGAGTGGCGGCGGCTCCGGTCGGGCCCCTGCCGGTGTTGGGCACCACTAACAAGTAGCTGTGGGGGCCTGGCTGTGGGCTGTCTACCTGCCCCCTACCCGCACCTGGCTTGTCCCCTCCCATCACTAGCCCCACTCCCCCGATCCCTGGCTGCAGGTGGCTGTCACCAGATCTCTACCGAGCCGTCTAAATTGGCTGTTCTCCTTCCAAATTATTCTTACAGCTGAATGATTATGAAATTCGAAAGGGCAAAATGATTGGCGTTACAATTTCATTTAACAACCACCGTTTGTTTGTGGGAAATATCCCTAAGAATCGAGATCGAGATGATTTATTTGAAGAGTTTACTAGGCATGCACGTAAGTTTTTCAGTAATTAATAAGAAATTCTTTGATCTCTTGTTTTATAGCTAGATTATCGTTTCGCTGCCATTTCAATATTTAAATCATCAGATCTACCTTTCCGTACAGCAGCAATAAGTATTCTGGCTATATTATTTGACTCTGTTTTTTTCATTTAGAGTCTTTGAATTATACACAAATATTTCAATTTCACACTTATTTGGTTTTTTTGACAATTGTCGCATTTTGTAATTATTATGATTTGCCACTTTTATTTTTCAGTCTTGTCAACTTCAAGTTTTATCTACCAAATATTGCAGATATTGTTTTCAATTATTTTTACAATAGCAAAGAGAATTTCTTACAATTAGGGCAATGTTTACTATTGAATTATGTTCAGAACCCAAACTTTCTTAAATGCCCACATTCATTTTAACTTAATATGTTTTCAAAGTTTTCATTTGTATTATTTTATAGTTTTTCTTTTTATTTAATTAAAATCTGTGTTTTAATAATTTTACTGTAGGTATTAAGTAGAATTTTCTTGGGTAATTTTTTCCAGTTGGGGGAATCTGTAGAAAAACACATAATTTAAAAAAATATGTAAAAATAGTTTCAGGTTCATAAAAATAAATAAAAAGTATTCGCATACGTGGCGGAGGTCAAAAATATGCACTTCATTTTTTACTTTCTTTATATAAAAATGCGTAAATATTTAAGAAGAATTGACCCTATTTTTAATGTCAGTATGAAATGACATTTGTCAAAAGTGCCAACTGTATATAATAGTTATTTTAAATATATGTTGTTCGGTTCTTAGTTTGGGTTTTTTCTTTCTTAAAAAAAAACCCAGAGTGACCGATTCAAATATACCGATTTTGGATACGAATGTCCCAACAAGGATAGTTTAAACGATCGCAGTACAATAAACTAAGAACCTAGAACCTATTTTATTTTCGCATAATATGTAAAGATTTTTTATCTATTTTTATGAATCTGAAAGTACTTTTCTTTTTTTAAGTTGAGTTTTTCAAAGTCCCTACAGCTGGATAAAATTAATTTTTCTTGAATCAAAGCATTTCAAAATAGGTAGAAAAACTTTTGATATTGACAGGTTTATTACTATAGTTTGCTCTAGATTAGAGTTTTAAATAATATTCTACTTGGGAAGATTTTCTCATCTTTCGTGTTATTGATTATCGTAGAACCCATAGCTATCTCATCATTTTGTTGACAAATTAGCAATGCAATGGGCTGTTTTGTTTGTTTGGTTGGTTTGTTTGTTGATAAATAGGAGAGTGCTGTCCGTGTGCAATGTATTTATCTTTCTGTATTGTGTGACAACTGTTTGCAGCTGGTCTGATGGATGTAATAATATACAGTTCCCCCGATGATAAGAAGAAGAACCGGGGCTTTTGTTTCCTCGAGTATGAATCACATAAACAAGCTTCCTTGGCCAAGAGAAGGCTGGGATCTGGCAGATTCAAGGTACATTGTGTTTTCAATGTTTTTCTATTGTTTCCCCCTTTATAAGTAATATTGTAAAATGAAGAGGGATCTTATCATTACAGCCTGCTCGCCTCAAGCACTATCCAGTGGATGATGTATGTCCCTATATCTATAATTTTCATTTTTATGTTTATTTGCTAAATGAATTCCATTTTGTTTATTAATTTCAATCAAGTAGTTTTCATGCCTTGTTAATTTGAATTATTATTATGAAAATGTACTAGGGAAGCATGCGATTGGTGTATTTTCTAGTATGTATATCTGATTACTGGGCCGTAGGAATATAAATGTACAATTTAATATGTTTTCCAGGTTTGGACTTGTGATATTATCGTAGATTGGGCTGATCCACAAGAAGAACCCGACGAACAGACCATGAGCAAGGTATTCATTATTCATTTTGTTAAATAAATCCCGTTGATATGCCTTTAACAATTCAAATAGAATATATATATATCTATATCTATATCTGCTGTATGCTTACTTGTTTCATTTGTTGAAAGGTTAAAGTACTCTATGTGCGGAATCTTACCCAGGATACTTCAGAAGATACCTTAAAAGACGTATTTGAAGGCTACGGAAAAGTGGAGCGAGTAAAAAAGTTAAAAGATTACGCCTTTGTCCATTTTGAAGATAGGGATTGTGCAGTGAAGGTAAAACTCTTAAAATGAAGTTAGTAATTAATGTAAATACAAATACACAAATCAGCATATTATTTTAATAAGACGTATCTCTGATAGGCAATGCGAGATCTAGATGGAAAGGATATGGGTGGTGCACACATAGAGGTGTCACTAGCCAAGCCCCCGTCTGACAAGAAGAAGAAAGAGGAGATGCTGCGCGCACGGGAAAGGAGGATGATGCAGATGCTGCACGGCCGAGGCGGCGGGTGAGTCACCACCGCCACCTCCTTTAGTTTATTATATGTTATTATAGCTGCATTGTAACGTGTATGGTTGTGTGTGCAGGTGTTCCCCGTCGGGAGTGGGCGGCGTGGGTGGGCCGGTGGGACGAGGTGGCCGCCCCAACAACCGCGGCCCCCTGGAACGCGAGGAATATGGTAAGTGTCCTTCCCTGCCACTCTTGCTCCCCTAGCAGCTTCTCTCCAACAAACTACCGAACCATCACCTAACTTCACTCACAGCCTACTAATGGACTTTTCTTTACCTATTTAACCATCTTTTTTCAGATGAAGGACCCTTTCAATTGATCTGTCTCCAACGCTGTTTGCTCGCTTTTGTTATATCTATGCTAATATAACAGTAAATCCCTTAACATTATAAATCTGTGTGAGTTAGTCCTAGTCAACTAAATTAACATTTGAACTGAAATATATTTTTTAACTTGCGTTAAAATCTACCATTAGAAGTAATATAGGTTACTTCAAATTTTAGATTTTCAGAAAGTAAAAAAATCGTTTTCCCTAAAAATGAATGTTGCATGTTGGTTGGAACCCCAATTGAATAATATTTGGTGTGGTTTTTTGTCTGTACAAGCGTGTGTTAGTTGGACTGGTGATGGATCCCGAGTATACTCCCTATGTATTGTGTTTTACATACCAGCTATATCAGTGGCATAGTAGCCATTTCCAATCAGTTTGCTTCTGACTTATGATAAACCATTCAAATTATACCCAGTTTTTAATTATATACATATAACAATTGAGTTGAGCACTATGTAACGAAAGAAAGAAGTCTAAAACCTATCAAAACCTGATGGTAGTGCATAATTGAATAATGACAATGGGTAGCTCGTATGTATTGTATAGAGTGAAACATTGGCTGGATAGATAGTAATGTGTTCCTGGTCAATTTACAGTGGTGATTAAATCCCACGCGCTGCATACCTTTCTTTGTGATCACTGTTTCATCCAGTCAATTTATGGATTTCCCACAGTGCAAGCTGCCAACTGTATTGAATTTTATAATATGCCTCTTCACTTTTAAATAGCATGCTTTTTGTTCTGTGTATTAATAATAAAATTTCGTGTTGGGATTGTTTGATGTACTAATTAAAAGGAATCCCTTTGAATAACTTAATGGTAATTTAAGATGAAACTTAAAATGTTATAAATCTGTGTATGTATGTTGATAAAGTTATGAATGCAGACGAGACCCCGCCCGTGTGAAGGGCATCCAGTGCTGGCGTGCCACGGGCCTGTACTAATTGTGTGTGTTTATAGATTATGATTACGACTATTACGGGTATGGCGGGTACCGCGGTGGCTACACGGAGCCCTATTATGGCTACGATGAGTTGTATTTTGATTACGCGGCCCCCACACAGGGACAGCCCGCCCGCAACAGACCTCCACCGGTGGGTGTATGTCCCTATAATCTATAATACTATCATTTCACTTTGTTATATTTGCAAAATTTATTTATCCTTCTTTTATTTATCATTGTTGATTTTTAATGATTGGCCTACTAAATTTAATCGGATAGTTTCAAGTAACATTATTTTGTGTTGGCCCTGCGGCATTCAGGTCGGCTGTCGGCGCCGGTGGTTGTGAACTCTTTGCAATCAATCATTAGCATTACCCTTGCGCAACTATTTGCAACCATCTTGCTCGACATCCGATTAAAGCTTTCTAAATAAACATCTATTACTCTCATTTCATGCAGTTGTACAAATATTGGCTGAATAGAGTAAACAATTAATTGTAATATTTATTCTGCGCTAACCATGTAAGGGGAAGATTACTCTACTTTGGTGTTTTGTTATACAAGAAAAAACATTCCAGAGGAAATAGAAATGAGACGAATCTATCTTTAACTTGGAAAACAAATAATAATGTAATTACACATTTCCAAATCACAGTCGTCTAAATATACAGAAATTGTTTTTTTGGTAAAATAGTAAATGGGTTATTTTTATGTTTTCCAAACGGATGTAATAATTATTTATTATCTAATGCTTTTCTAACATTTGCTTTTCATTATTCCCATGCTTATTAGATTATACTAACCTGCTTCGCTTATTAAATTGTCTGCTTTCTTTCCTTTTGTTTCTAACGGGTTCTTTGATGAAATTATGTTTCCCGATAACCATAACCAATTTTAATACTTGTTTTATTTCTATTGTTTTGATATTCCCTATCTAATAATGACAATGTATGTGTATTTTTTTCCTAGTGAGAAGTCTGTGTTCTCAATAAACATCATTTAATTTAGAGTTTAAAAACGATTTTTTTTTGTGTTTTTTTCTATTAACTTTTAAATCTATTTTATAAACAACAAATCTTTCAGAGGAAAAGAAAACTTGTGAGTAATGTTTTATTTATATGTATTTGTATTTACAGGATTTAAGTAAATGAATTTCCATTCTGTACACCATATTTCAATGTAATGTAAAAACATTTTTCTGCAAATATAATTCTCCTGTAATGGTCTAGCTTCAAGGGAAAATTAATTCAGGGTGGGATAAATCTCTGTTAGAGGTGTTGTTTTTTTTATATTAGTGTTCAATACTGCTCATAAGTCAACTTGTCACTGATTTCAATACAGCTGGATAAGTCTAATGTGTCACTGTGATTGCAATACTGTTTGTTAATATGACAACTTGTCACAAATATGATATTAAATTAGGGGGAAGTGATTCCATGTGAATTGTGTCTAGTTATGACTGTATGTGTAGTGTTATGCGTGTTTGTTGTAATGTATATTGCGTTGTGTTGTGTAGGGTGGACGTGGGGCTGGGGCGAGGCCGGGCCGTGGGGCAGGTGGGGCGCCGGCGGGGCCGGGGCAGGCGGGGGGGGAGCGCAGCCCTGGGGGGCCCCGCGCAGATCGTGGCCCGCCGGCCCCCACTACCGCACGCACCACTGGCAATCCACGCGCCAAGGGAAGTTTACCAGGTAACCAAACAACCACTCTTATGTCTTTACTTGCACACAATCTATATTATTTAAGATGGCTTTGAAAATATACAGAGATTAATCTCTATTATTAGAGTGTTCACATGTGCTCAGTAGTGTATTGTCAATGCTAAAAATAATAAAATATACAATAGTTTTTACGTATGTGAGCGGTGGTGGAAAATTTTCCTTCCACATTTTCCTTGCCCGCTTAGAAAAATAATGAATATAAAATAAGATTTACAAAATGCACCACATTCTCTGAATGAGGAGATATATACTACCCGGTCCTGGTTGGGTTAAATAAAAGCTAAGCTGGGTATTCCAATATTTTCTTTGCAGGCAAATTTAAAGTATTACTGCCTTAAACCTGAAATCTTTTGGTTCTCACAAGGACAAGGGCTAGTGCCTACTAAATTCATTATAGACATTCAGCACAAGTTAAATGTCTCACATTGCCCAATGACAATTCTTTATTAAATATGGTATGACTTATTATAATGGCCACTTTTCTGCTTCCAGTTTACTTGCAAGTGTGTGTTTAATGTCCAAATCCAAATCCAAATCCGAGTCCGAGCCCAAGCCCAAGCCCATCCCGAATAGTTTCCACGAGGTACCCTCCCTTCCATGTCCTGCATATGTATGTAGTCCTAAAGCAGCGAGTATCAACTGACTGGTGTATTCTGTGGCAGGTAAACGTAAGTGGGACGGGAGTCACCAGAACCAAGGGGGGCCAGGGGGGGCCAGGGGGGCCGGAGGGGCCGGGAAGCGCCGCAGGAGTGTGTGGGACGAGGATGATCAGCTGCTGCAGCTGTCGCAGCCCCTACCCGCGGATGAGGGCTGCTGGGAGACGGACTCCTGCTACTCCTGGACGTAGAATTTCTACGAAGCTCCCCCCCTCTGCAATTCTCCTATATATACATTTACTCGTGTCCATTGCTGTAATTTTGCAGAAGCTCAATTTTGTATTCAGATGTGTAATTTTGGTAATATTTACATGTTATACGATATTTAATTCCGTACTAGTGTCAAACACAGCCTTGAGAAATGATTTGAGTTTGTTTATAGTAAATATTAGGGAAAGAGAGTAGAGAGAGAGTGTGCGTGTGTTTGTTTGTTTGTTTGGCCAGAGGGCTTGGCTTAAAGCGAGACGGACTTTGGATGGATAGCAGAAGTGTTTGTTACGACCCAAGGCGGTCATTGTGATAGCTTTAAAGGGCTTTAACGTTTCTGTTAAGGCTGATACCCATTTTAAGTAAGTGAACGTATTCTAAATGTGTTTGTTTTATTAAGTTGGTTGGAATCGAGAGCTGTCACTGCGCTGTGCTGTGCTGTGTGAGAGGGATTGGAAGGACTGGTTGGTTAGTTAGTCAGTCGGAGCGGAGACTCTGGCTTGTACATAACATAATTCGAGGGAAGGAAATCATGATGTGCTTGAAATATAGACGGAGAGCAAATTACTTCTTTAACAAATTTTGTTGCAATATTTTTCGTTTGATAAGTATTTATTGGCTGTTATAATTATATTTGGGACACCTTTCATGGATGGACAGGCTAGAAGCCGTCGCTGTTATATAATGATCTCTACATGTGCCCGTGTGTGTATGTGCGTGCACGTGGCGCTATGTTACCGGGTCCTGCGCGGACACGGATAGTAAATGAGTTAGTAGTTGTGTTTGGTTCACCCCTTGTTCTGGAGATACTACACGTGCGCAGGGGGAATAAATCAATCTTTGGTTCATGGTTACATTACATTGTGGTTCCTTGTGTTAGAGAGGGACCTTTTTCTATTATATGTGTTTTTATTCATTTGACTTTCATGTTTTTCAATTTTGTATTTGATTCTGATAAAAATCTTTAGTAGGATGTTATCCATTTGAGTATTTTGATTGTAAGTGTCCTGTTATGCTTAAATTTTCATAACTTAGTGATGTATGTATGTACAGTACATATGGAGCGAGTCCATAGCACGGAATCGTGCTAGTTTGTTTGTTAGTGTGGTGGGCGGAGTGGTTGGTGCGTGGTGCGTGGTGTGTGGTGTGTGGTGTGTGGTGCGGTGGATAGCCAGTATAGTATCCAGAGTGCGCGTGCGTGGCTGTGGCTGTCCAGGGTGGAAAGCGGAAAGCCGATGCACCCCTGTCCCCTGTCCCCTGTCCCTGTCATCACCTAAGTCTTGTAGGTTATTATTGTTTTGCTTGTGGGGTGGCTGTGTCGGCCCATCCCACCCAAGGAATATATTTTCCTAAAACTGTTTAGTTGAGAGTATTTTTGTTGCTCGAGACAATGTCTGTTTTTTTAAATATATGTTATTAAATATATTTTATTCCTGGCAATGCATTTTGCGATGTGATGTATTTTAGCAGTAAATAGATCATGTAAGGTGTTTCACTTCTAAACTGTTGTGTTGATAACGTAATGTTTGAAATGTACAAAAATGAATTTCATGTTAACTAATGGAATAAACAATTTACAGCTAAAATATCACTAATCCAGCAAATTATTATTGTAATTATTTTAAAATGATATCCTGCTTTTGCTTCATTTAATCTTGTTTGCCTGATTATCCGTTTTATTAAGAGAAATAAGGATACACTGAGTGAAAATTTACTTTATACTATATTATAGTAATGTTTCCGGCCATTGACAATAAATAGTGATTGTCGTTTTTTCTTTTTTTGGATTTACCCATTATCTTAATAAAACAGTTTTTATGTGGACTACAATTTCATTGTATTATTTATTTGAAGATTAACATTCCTTCTTCCTTCCTTATCCATACACTGAACAGAAGTTGGTTGGTTGACTGTAACAGAACAATGGGTCGTGTGGCTGCTTTAAAGAATAGTAGGCATGGCAGGTGGCAGGTGTGCGGGACTTTCGGGAGATAATACATTTCCTAGGGTGATAATTTATTAATTGGTGTTCTACAAACCCGGAAACAGGGAGCGAGCATGCCTCATGCGCACTTGGCAGGGACCACCGACCAATACTACGTCATGTCACATCACATGTCACCTTACTCCTACTATATGTTTGTATGTATTGTACATTGTACAGTCCACCGAGAGGGGCGGTGCGGCCCAAATCTCCAACAAACAGATAAACAACGGAACCAACAAACTAATGTTTAGCCAATCGACAAATGTACAAAATTTTACCTTACAAATTTACATTATCTATGTAGTATATGAAAGCTGAAGAAGTGGAAATGTTTAAGTGAGGTAAAGAGTCAAGAGGCGCTCGCACCGCACCCCATTCATTTAACTAGAAACTTGACATCCTGTGTGTTTTATAATTTACATAAATATTATGCATGTTACTTTGCGAGCATGTATAAAACGATAAGTGCTGTAGCGCCTTTACCACAGGCGTTCCAGAACAATATATCATATAAAATTACTAACATCGATCATATTTGGGTGACTTACAGTAATCATACTTCTATATACAGTAACAGCTAACGCTTATACATACTTGAGACGATTTAACTAGCCAGGGATGGTTTCAACTTGTGGGCTATGGGGCTATGCTACACTCTGCTGTGCTCTGATATCTCATCTTCATTTCTCTAGCAAGCGGCTAGTGGCTAGTGGCTAGCATTCAGGGACCAATGAAAAACTGGTGTCAAAATGTGTATCGCGTGTGTATTTCACTTTAAACTGTCCGTGTTACAATATATTATTATCAATACTTTAGTTGTTTATCAGTTAACCAGTAAAAAACACAATTTACTAATCATTATCACTACATTAAATGAAGATAGCTCTATTTAAACTTAATACAATAGTATTATCAGCTTGTTAATTTCCACAAGATAAATTTAATTATATTATTTATAGATTAAAAAAAGAAAACAGCTGGCTGATTGGACGATTTAGTTATGTTGCCATGTTCATCTTAAAAGTGTAAAATGTGAATAAAAGGACCAAATGTAATGAATGACCAGTGACCAGTGACCAGTGACCACTGAACAACCAGAATATCTATGTATGCTGCATATCCACTCCACCCACCTGTCTAAAACCATCACTGGTAACATTTAGTTATTACTGGAGTCCAGAACCAAAGCTGGTGCTGGTGCTGGTGTTCGGTATTAAAATTCCCCACACAAATATTTGTTAAGTACATTCGACAGTAAATAGTATTTTATCACAGCTAGCCGCAAACAACGAACAATTTAACTTTGTTCTTCTTAGAATCATTGCTTGATACCATTCAGTATGTTTTGTCACTCCACAAAGTCTTGAATTGAAACAATGAACAAGTCTAATGAACCTCCATTCAAATCAAGTGTACAATATAGTATATAGTATTATACAGAAGAGTGAAATGAATCCTTTAGTTTCTAGTTGAGATTCCTCGATTTTCAACTAACTAAAGAACAAAAAATACAAATCAATTTTTGAATCCTTTCCTATATGCACTAAAACAACATTCATAAACAATCGAAGGATTTATAATATTATCATTTGTGCATTAATAATATGCATTTTGAAACTGTTGCAATTACTAATGAAATCTCAGTTTTTTATTTATTTTAATTTTACAAAATTTTACTCTTAAAACATACTTATATGAATATGTAACAAATAATTTATAATACTGATTAGTTTATTATTAGTTCTTTGATGAGACTTTGATGGCAGTTGGAGAACTGTGTATCATTGTGCTATTATTTGTGTGTTTGTATTACAATTTATTAAAACTAATCATAATTATTGTGGTTAAAAATAATAAACAGACGGATGGTCAGCCAACGCTAACAATACAATTACAATATGTGTGAATGGACTGGGAAGAAATGATGTGACCATCTTTGATTCAGGGCTCCGCGGGACAACAGTGGGTTCATTTTAGATTTACTACCTACCAAAAGACAGAGGATGAAGTTTGGCAACAATGCAAAGTGAACAAATGTATTAGAAATAACCTTCCAATCAAATGTCCACATAGGTATTCACTGAAAAATATTTCAGGCTACATTCCCACGAGCGGTGATGCAGATCAATATTGCAAACGTTTATCCACATAATGCTAGTTATAATAACTGACTCCTGATAAAGTTTTTTTAGACAATACCTACGAAGACAAGAGTCTTAGGCCAAGTGCACACATGCGAATTGTGTCGCGGCGACAGTTGGGCGACTATTTCAAAATCCAAAAAAAGTTGCCTTAATGATTCATCGACACCGTATATATGCCGCAATGGATTTTGATGTAGCGACACAACTGCCACCCAAACTGAAATTTTTCATATGCACCTGGTCTTATGGTTTTGGAGTTGTTTATGTCAATACTTACTTATCCATTAAATAATAAACAGTAACTTTCTTTAACACTGCTAGAATCAATTTCTTTTGCTGTCCTGGTTATTATGCTCGGACCCAAGTTTCATCAAGACTTCATATTAACTAATTAGAAAATTCAACCCAAGTCGATGAAGTTTAGGTTCAACCACACGGTCGACATGAAAAATATTAATAAATACTGATGTTAATCAAAGCTACTGTATTGTATTTTATTTGTAATGTCACGTCCCAAAGATTGAAAATATGTTATCCTGTTGCCAGACTGCATCTTTAGTTGATAGTAGGAGTCAAATCAATAGTGCCCAATAACGTAATGGTAGTTAATAATGTAATTAATTATTATGAAGTAGGTTTGGTGTCAGACGGTGTCAGCGTTGGCGAGGCGCTCTCCGCAGGGGTCACAGTGCGGGGGCGGGGGCGGCGAGCGCGGGTGCGCAGGGGGCGGCGGGGGTGGTGGAGGGCGCGGTGGCGGGGGCGGTGGGAGTAGACGTGCTCGGGACCTCCTGCGCCGCCGCCGCCCGCCCACCAGACACCACATCAGTGCCAGCACCACTACACCGCCAGCCACCGAACTGCCCCACACCAGCCATCCGCTCCAGTCCGTCTCCACCAGGCTGCTCTCGCTCTTGCCCAAGTTGGGACCTGAATCAGTCACCTGTGTCTCAGTAAGTAGGCTCTGGGTGTTTTGAATACTTTCATTTTATTAAACATTTACTACGCTACTACGGGGAGATTCTCTTATCAAGTTCTTCAAGGGACTAGCAAAAAAACTCTAATGCGGGAAAATCCTATGTTCCAGGCTTCGTGTTACAAACTAAGCCATTATCTAATTTTAGTTTTCAAGAGACCGAAAAATAAAACTAAAACTTGTATGTGAGCGGGTTTTACTGTACGTATCTACTATTTGTGAACCTAAACATTATTAATTGGATATATTGGTAATAAGGTTCACGGTAATTATTTGAAATAGTAAGGTTTACATAATATTATCTAGTTTTATGGTGAGAGGAATGAATACAGGAACCGGGTTGTTTGGGAAAGGTGGTTGTTCTGCTTTCAATTTCAGTTACATTTTTAAGAAGTTTAAAGGCAGAATGTCAGATAATATTTCAACTCTATGCCTGTATGCAGCACTCATATCTAGCAAATCGCTTTTTCCAATGACAGCCACAAAAAAGGTTATTACGAATAATTCCCGCCCATTATGAAAAGTGGGAAATTAATGCACCATTAAAAATTTATTATATTTAGGTAGGTATAGTAATTTTACATGACTTAGCAAATTAAAAAGGGCTTGATAATATAACTACATAATACATTTTATTGTGTATTTTCTTTCGAGATAATCAATCACTATATTAATGATAATGAGTAGCCCTGAGGAGGCATTCCAGGAATAAAGTAAATATGACCATAGACTACCAGATCTAGTAAAAACTCATAATTGCTACTGGCTACTGTAATGTATTAGAACGTACAATGTGTCTCGTCACTGTTGTCATCTGCTCCGCAGTTGTCTACCCGGTTGCAGGCCAGCTTGTCGGAGATGCACAGCGAGGATTTGACACATGTGAACTGATCGCACGGGTTGTCGTTCTTCACCTCGCGGACCTCTGTCCACACAGCCCGGAAGCCCTGGGCACCGACTGACTTGTCGGCGGAAATAAATCTGAAAATAGAAAACATTATGGTAATACTAACCGTCAATAACAAGATCTATTAAAATGGGACGGCTTTGTTGGGCAGGACACGTAACAAAAATAGATGATAATCGACGATGTAGTAAAGAAGCTTCTCTATAATATCCTGCAAGAGGAACCAGTATTTTGCCATCGTAAGTAAAACACACAGTATGTTCCTTGAGGAAGACGCTACTACCACGGCAGTATTGGATGGCATGACTTAGGTGACTGGATGGTGTTTTTCTCATAAGTCAATTTATGCAAAAATGCCCTCTTGTTTTTGGGGCAACATCATACACAGTGATGATGAAATAACTCTTGGAGATACTTTAAAACCAATTAACTGAATGAATCCACTGTCGGTTATTAACTATAATGTGTAACTCACGTCAGCCTCAGTGTATTGGTCTCAGTGATGTACTGCCACTTGTCGGTAAGGGCTTTCTCACCGCACAGTTCTATGGGCGGCCCCACTGACTCGTGCCACAGTCTCACCACTGCCGCTGGACAACCTCGACCTGAAATTATATATTTTTGATTGATTGATTGATTGATCAAATGATCAATTAATTGATAAGGTTTTTGGTTTGGAGTATGAGATTATTATGATTCAAGGAAGTTTATTTTCTCTTTCGTCATAATCACACACAAATTAATCTTTGCTGACAACAGCCAAAAATTACCACCAGAAAAAATAATTTGTTTAGGAAAAAGTAGTAAAATCATTCTCGCTTTATTTTTCATACACATTTCAAGGCTTTGAATGGATATATTGTTTTCCACTTCTTTATAGTATAATTCAAGATTTTTAATGCAAAATGGTCATATTTTTCTTATAATACAAGATGCTTGAAATTTATAATATTCTTTCATATAAATATGAACACTAAAGTAAAATGCTTACCTAAGGGATCTCCCTCCACAGCGAAGAATTCGAAATTGAGCAATATCTTGTGTAGGGGCTTAACAGAAACGAACCAGTTACACGTCTTGGAAGCCAAACCTCTGCCAGGCCCGTCATAGTTTGATGGGAAGTTGGGGCTGGTGATGACTCCGTACTCCATGCCTGACATGTTGCCACCGCAGTCTCCGAAGATGGACTTAGCAATCTGGAAATAGATATTTTTAAGTTTTAAGGAAGTAGTGTTTTTTGCACAAAAAATTATCAATATTTTTTTTTGTTTTGTGAACTACGCCTAGAACTGTAAGTTTTTTTGAATAGTTTTACTGCTCATCTGGTGGAAGACTACCATTCAGAATCGAAACGTTGCTTGAAATGGCTTTAGCCGTGCTTGGTGACCAGATCTGAATAGCCAGGTACTTCTCCACCTTCCTTTTCCCCATTCCTTCCCCTCCCCATACCCTTCAGCCTCACAATATATTCCAATTGGGGATGAGATAGTCTCACTGGCTCCAGTTAGCAGGGAGCAATTGGGACTCTTGTGCGGAATTCACATTTAAAAAAAGGTTTACATTTTTTTTTCTTATTGAACAAATTAAAAATATTATACAAGCCAGTGTCTTGTCTTATTATTTAACAGTAAAATGGACATTGCCAGTTGAAAGTAGATGTGTTCACCTAGAAATTTGTGACAGAAAAATCTGTGCAATTTGCATGAGGCTACAGCTCACTGTTTGAGAAAAACAAACAGACTTTTGGCTTTATGTGTAAGATTTTTGCAAAAGGGCATTTGTCATTGATAACAATCATGACTCAAATCAAGGATTTCCTTAAATTAGAGAAAAACAAATTCAAGACAATCATACCTCAAAGTTGTAACGCGCTTTAAATCCACTGGCAACTCCGATGTCATCAGCGTGCAGCAAGACAGCCAGCCCTAGGGCTCCCCGGGGGGACACCAGGGGTCCCGGAGCGGTGAGGCCACAATACCGGCCCAAGGGGGACCATCCAGTCCGCCCCACTCCCCACACTTCCACCCAGTCTTCATAACATGTCAGGGAACTGCAATATAAAACAAAATGTTAAATGCATCAGATACAATTGTTTTTTACAGCTAAAAATGTTGAATATAACAGATATGATAGTTTCCTACACCCAAAAATGTGGACTGTGTCAGATATGATTGTTTCTTAGAATCAAAAATAATTTGGCCGATATGATTGTTTCTTACAATCAAAAATGTTAATTTGGCCGATATTATTGTTTCTTCTTACAATCAAAAATGTTAATTTGGCAGATATGATTGTTCCTTACAATCAAAAATCTTAATTTGGCAGATATGATTGTTTCTTACAATCAAAAATGTTAATTTGGCAGATATGATTGTTTCTTACAATCAAAAATGTTAATTTGGCAGATATGATTGTTTCTTATAATCAAAAATGTTAATTTGGCAGATATGATTGTTCCTTACAATCAAAAATGTTAATTTGGCAGATATGATTGTTTCTTACAATCAAAAATGTTAATTTGGCAGATATGATTGTTTCTTAAAATCAAAATGTTAATTTGCAAGATATGATTGGTTCTTAAAATCAAAAATGTTAATTTGGCAGATATGATTGTTTCTTACAATCAAAAATGTTAATTTGGTCGATATGATTGTTTCTTAAAATGTTAATTTGGAAGATATGATTGGTTCTTAATCAAAAATGTTAATTTGGCAGATATGATTGTTTCTTTTAATCAAAAATGTTAATTTGGCAGATATGATTGTTTCTTAAAATCAAAAATTTTAATTTGGAAGATATGATTGGTTCTTAAAATCAAAAATGTTAATTTGGCAGATATGATTGTTTCTTTCAATCAAAAATGTTAATTTGGCAGATATGATTGTTTCTTATAATCAAAAATGTTAATTTGGCAGATATGATTGTTTCCCACAGCCAATAAAATTATTTGGTTTGACTTTTGGGGTATCATCTGTGTACATATGCCTTGATAATGGATACTGCAAAGGTTATCCGAAACGTTGGCTTAATAAGGAGGGAGCGCAAAATGACTTAACATCTCAAAACTCAAACAGCATAATGTTAACGCATTGGTTACGGTGTGCACAAATTTGTGCATTTCAGAAACCTTGTTTTGCGGCGGGGCACAAATTTTTGTGCATTTCCGTGACCTTCAACATCAAATACAAAAAACACCTTTTAAATTTGTAATTTCTTCTGTAATATTGGCTTTGCGGTGTAGCAGATAGGTGTCACTATAATACATACATCATTATGGACTCTTCACTGATTCAAAACATTGCTAAAAGTCATCATTATTTTCAAGGAAGAATTGAAAATTAATTTTAAACATAGACGACAGATGGTATTTTTTTTTTGGCAAAAAAATAAAATAAAATACGAAGATCATTGACCTTTTCTTTAGTCATTAGCTGATACTTATGACGCAATAGAATCAAGTAGGGAAGCCCTAATATCATTTTTTATTCGCAACTGTTGCGATTTCAGCGCTTGTTAAACTGTGTTGTTATTACATAATATTATATGAAGTGTATTTGACATTTTTTTTACTATTGTGATTTGTGGACGAATATTTTTTTATAAATAATTTGATAAAAGTTTTTTTTTATTGATACGAGCTCGAAGTTGAAGTTTGCTGACGTACATCCGGTAGGGGGACTGCGATCTAATCCCGCCCGCCGCAAGTGACAGATTTTTAACAAACATCGCCGTAACTAATGTGTTAAATATATATTTCTTGTCCGTGGCTTTCCGTAGTATTTTTAATTGACTTGATTAATTTTACTCTTTTATTATTTGTTGGGATTAACTAACTTACTCTTCATGAGAGTATAGGCCACCCATTGAAAAGGTTTTAAAAAATAAATTGGAAATAAGTAAAATGCACATTCTAGAAGCCAATACTTATATAACACTTCATTTCATCACTGCTAAAAATGATTGTTCTTACTATTATATATTGCTTTTTTCTACCTTACTACTTTTATTGCTTTATTTATATACTCACAGTATTTTTGTAATATGTAAGAACTTATTATTTTATTTACAACCTTTATCTGCCTGAAAAAATAATCGTTTATTTACCTTTTTATTGGTTTGTGCTTATATGTGAAAACTCGTTAATAAATAAATAAACATTCATTATTTTAACAACAATATTGCTATTCAATTTTATTGGAATTACTTATTGAAGTTTATGAACCTCATTGCAATATTTAATCATCGAGCATAATATTTACAAATCTCAAATGAAATATTAAACAAAAAGGTAACGGTCGCATCTGCGACACAAACCAGGCTCTATCAACTAAGCTAATGCCTTGCTTCTTGTCATTTTTATCGATATCATGTTTCAATTTAAGAACTATTAATATCATTTACGTGTATGATGGGACTGTTTCATTTTTGTTTTCTGTGTCTTTGTGTCTTTTCCGTTTCACATTTCATTTGAGATTTGTTAATATTATCTTCCGTGATTAAATAATATTACATACATATTATGTAATTGTCTTTAAATTCGTAACAAGAAGACAATACTGCCGTAAAAGCCGAAACATTATATTTACAATCCAAAAACCCACCCGAAATTAGAAAAAAATTATGTGAACTTTAAACCAAGCATAAAAAAAAACATGAAAGCATAAAATGTAAACAATTTTAACTTATTATTTTTATAAACAATAATTATTAATCTAAAACACTCATCCAAATTGAAAAAACCTTCCGAGCAAAGATAAATGTCGCCGGCAGGACTCGAACCCGCACCCTTCTAATGTCCGGTTAGATGCTCTACCGTTGAGCTTAAACCGGGTTTATCGCAAACCCGCTAAGTTAATCAATATATATAGCCGACGTAAGCTCAACGGTGTGAGCATCTAACCGACATTAGAAGGGTGCGGGTTCGAGTCCTGCCGGCGACATTTATCTTTGCTCGGAAGGTTTTTTCAATTTGGATGAGTGTTTTAGATTAATAATTATTGTTTATAAAAATAATAATTGTTACCCTTTGCGCTATGCACAAAAATCTTGTCTAAGTTTTAAAGAACTTTAGTTTATCAATTAATAAATATTTGACAAGTCAAAGCAATTTTCACCAATAAAATGTAGACATAATTTGTCTCGACGCCATCTATTTGAGGGATTTAGCCGTTACAAGCCTCTCTCATACTAATAAAGTTGGTTGTTTACAGGTGAAAATATAATAAAAACAGTAATTATTGAATGGAACACTAGTATATATTGATTAACTTGGCGGGTTTGCGATAAGCCGACGTAGCTCAACGGTAGAGCATCTAACCGGACATTAGAAGGGTGCGGGTTCGAGTCCTGCCGGCGACATTTATCTTTGCTCGGAAGGTTTTTTCAATTTGGATGAGTGTTTTAGATTAATAATTATTGTTTATAAAAATAATAATTGTTACCCTTTGCGCTATGCACAAAAATCTTGTCTTAAGTTTTTAAGAACTTTAGTTTATCAATTAATAAAAAATTTTAACTTATTTTAGTTTGTCTTATACAATTTTGTTGTAGAATTAACTGTTGAGGAATTATTTTGGAATAACCAATTTTTGGCACCTCTCGTTCAAGATGGCAGCTAATGCGAAGGTCACACAAGGTCGGAAATTTAGAATTTTTTCAGGGTCCCGTACCTTAACAATATAAAATCATAATATCTTTTACCCCACCTTTTGCAAACTAAAGGCCATTTTATGTTTCTACTGACCGGACTATACGAGTATGTATGTACAAATAAAAAAATTGCTTACAGGTAATGAGTAATTATTACGCTTACGGCAGTATCACTTTCTTGTGACAATATGCAGTTTAGTGACTTCTGAATCAAAAAATTCTAAATTTTGAATGTTACCGAGTGCTGTTTCTATTAGAAACAATTAAAAGTTTCGGCAATTGGTTCATTTAATATTATATTGTCAGAAAATGGTAGAACAATCTCACCCATAGGCGCCAGTAGTGCTGTTAACAGAATCTGCCTTGACTTTGAAGTGCTCGAACACGATGGTGACCTGTTCGTTGGGGGTGGCGAGGAACATGTAGGTGCAGTTGGTCTCGGAGGGGTAGTTGGAGGGGTAGCGGGGGGAGTTGAATTCCCCCTTCTTGCGGGAGGAGCTGCGATACGTGAAGGAACAACTGCCGTCGGGGGCTGCGGTTCCGGGGATACGGTATTCTGGAAAAGGCAAAAAAAATCATGTTTTATTTGTTAAGTGGAAATGTTACAGGTAAGAATGTTTTACAATGTTAAAGAATGTATAAGTATTTAATGTTATTGGGACACAGAAGTCAAGAATTTTGATATTGAATATTTGAGATACCAAAGTATTGAGTGACAGCTGGGAGATACCTCAAGCTCGTGGCTAACATGTGGTGCATGACAATGGTTGTTTTTAAGTCTCGTTTTTGTATTCAACAGCTTGGCTGTGGAATAATTTCCTGCTTTTTACGTTTCCTCCCTTCCTTCCCATAACACGGGTACTTTAAAGACCCAGGAAGACCCAGGTTCATTTTTACATTTTTAAAAAAAGATCCTTCATACTTCATAGAGCATCCCCAAAGAATGACGTAGCCCCGAGGGAAGCCTCTCGTGTGGGGTTAAAATACATATTTTTTTAAATGTCCTTTCTTTGCTAGCTTCATTAAATTGGTTATAGGCATACCACCAATCGGCAGTTACCTTTTTCTCTTTCTCATAAACAATCTATGTAACAGAAAGGGAGAAAACAACAGAGCTCTCAATAACTTTACTTTTTATAGTTTACTGAAAGTGAAAATGTTGAGATCAAACATCAGGTTGTGAAACAAGAACACCATCGAAAAAGCAGAAGAAATGCAAATTGGTTTTTCATGTTGTGACCGTGAGTTACGTCGAATTTATTGCAACGACAGCTATAATTTGTCCTTATTTACAAGGATCTGCCATGCAAGATAATCATAATAATCTTTAGTCTATTTACCTGTTTCAAAGGAGTATTTGGCTTTAAATCCCCGCCCCCAAAGATCTCCAGAAGAGAAGACCAGAACGAGTCTCGGTCCATCTGATACAGCTATAGGGGGCGCCACCTCTCCACAGAGATCCATGTCGAACTTGTCATAGGAATCCGAGGCCTCCTGACCCTTGAGGTAGACTTTCAGGTAGCCATCGGTGCAAGCTGCCCCTGTCCTGGAAATTAAAACTCATTATTTAGAAAGTAAAGAAAATAGTTGTCGGTAAATACTTATATATTGTCCGAAATCATTGTGAAAAATTAAGGTTGGGTTAGGTTAGAAGCTAGGTAAGGCTTTCAAAATGATTCCGAATAGTATGATACGTATGTACTGAATTTAAAAATAATAAATTTATAGTAAGCACAGATCTACAAAGTTGTGTATGCGGGTGGCCAAAAAAGGAACTAACAAACTATTTTGTTAATCCATTTTCTTATGTATCCAAAACGTTTACAGTCGCAACGCTCTCGACTGCATAGATAAATTAGTCCACCTATGCCCACTGTTTTTTTTAATGTATTAATTGAAATAATGCAGTACTTACTCTCCCACCTTCTCTCCCTTAGGAATTTCAAATTTAACAAACTCCAATCGCACTCTTTCCAAGTGTTGTGAATCTTGCATCCCATAAATAAAATATCTGAAACGCAAAGAACAAAAATTTACGGATTTGTAAAATTTCTTACATAAAACATTATTATTGTTTATATAAGGACAACCTATAATCATATTCAATATTCCTAATTTACAATCCAATTTCAAAGCTTTATAAATTTAAATAACTTACCTACAAACAATTTTTGGAATATACGGAAACGGATAATTAGGACTAAAAACGAAACCCGTAGACTCCTTTCTACTGAGGATTTTTTGGTCACATTCTGATCCTCGTATATGTTCTGCGTCATTTTTACTTATAAAATCTGAAAGAATACACATTTCTATTAATATCTATCTGATGTGTGCCCGGTCTTGCTCGGAATTACAATTTTGTGAAGTTGTGATTTCCCGCTTGTCGTTTGGGTGTCATAATTGATTTGACAGCGAAATTAATGCCTATTTAATTTTAAAAAATTATTTTATTCCAAACATCTATTTTTTCATAAATGAAAAAGTTCTTTAGTAGGTATCTACTTGTGTTTTTTACAAACCTTCTTCTTTTGAATATGTAATCTGTGGCTAACAAGTGTGGTATATCTATGGGCTAACTTCAATACAACATGGAGGGGTCAATGTTTTCATATTAATTTTAAAATGTTATAGCAACAGTTTTACATATTGGATTTAATTCAAACTACTCTCTAAACCTTCCCGGCACTAATAAGAACTAACTGCTATTTTCAGCGAAACCGGTCCGAGTAATTTTCAAGAAAATCGAGGACAGACAGACAAACATTCATTTTTATATATAGAGATTATTGCACTAAGGAATAATAGGGTTTAAGGCTAAACGATACATAACAAGTGCTAACAGATGGCTCTAATTTAAATATTTTAGATAAAAAAGACATTTAACATGTAACGCTTTTAAAAATCTAGACGAATTGATTGTTGGCGGGTATACACATGGAATAAATTATTATTGTAGATTTAAAGCTGAAGTCCTTCAAGAAACTTATAAAAATATGTATAATGTATTTGTGTAAAACTGACATATATAGTAATTTTATAAGTTTCTTGAAGGACTTGAGCTTTAAACTTACAATAACAAATTATTCCATTTCATATACCGAATGTACACCCGCCAACAAACAATTCCTCTCAATATTTAAAAGCATTAAGTGGTAAAGGTGTTTTTTCTGAAATATTTGAATTAGCGCCATCTGTGAGCGCGTATCACATTTCGTTTAATCTTAAGATGTATAAGAACTCTTGGCCAATACTATCAATAGAATGGCCACACTTAAAGACAAACAAGTTTGGAGTAAGATCAATTAGGAAAGCAGATACTATTACAAAAAATAAATAACATTTCTTACCGAGCTTAACAAAACTTTCCGAGAATTCGAACATGCCCTTGAAGCCCCTGTTCTGCGTGTTGGCCGTCCGAGGCAAGGTGTAGAATACTACCAGCAGCCTCTCGTCACTGGAGTAGAGGACCAGGTTCCTCTGCTGGCCGCAGTATGTCCCCACCTGGGCTGACGAGTTGTCTGGGCCGTCATATACCCGGACATAGTCGAATGGGCAGCTAGAAACAGTTCATTTTTAGGTTAAAGTGGTGCCTGTTTCAAGGCAATTTGGTTTCCAATATACCTACTTAAATGCATGGAAATTAAAATAAAAGTTTTATGGTAGTGCCAAAATAAATACAGGTGTTTATATTTTTGAAATATGTAAATGAAAAGAGAATACAAAAGATATACAGAAAATGTCTATGACATTGTGGTAAATGTGGATGAAAAACGAGAGAGTTTACACGATTCATCGCTTGCTGAGAGTTTTTCAGAAAAATCTGTAATAATCTGCATTATTTTGTCAAGATGCCTTTGCTCTGAGTTAGTTTGAATTGTGGATGGTTAATCCAATCGCACATTTCTCATTGGAACTAATGTCTACAGACAAAATGATGTGCTTGTTTTATGTTCACATGGGTGTGGTATTAGGCAATTAGACTAGCACTTGTGTTATAATCATTATTAAAGAATGTGATGAAACATTGAGTCGATCTATCTCCATATTTTATTTTGTAATGGAAAACTGTTGAAAATATGAACTCACTCCATTAATATAAATATGAACTATGATGACCTACTCCCATTTGAAGCTACGAGGTGTGTTCAAAGGAAAAAGGTGAATTTTGAATTTTCGCGGGCTGTGTACATTCGATTGTCGATTTTATTTTTGTTATGTTGGTACACATATGTTTATCATATGTTAGCATTATCAGCCATTTTGGATTAGTGGTTTGTTTTTGATAACTGGAAAGGTTAGTCACGTTTTTGTGTTTTTTTCGATTTTTTACTTTTGAAAAAAATTTATCAAAGAATATGTATTAAATTTTGCGTTAAAAATGGAATAAAGTACTCCAACGCACTTAAAATGTTGACTGTGGCATTCGGCGAGTCTACTTAGTCTCAAAAAAGTGTTTATAAGTGGTACAAGCGCTTTACAGAAGGCCGAGAAGATGTTAATGACGATGAGTTTCCTGGAGTTGCAACCACGTCAACAAACGAAGAAAACATCGAAACAGTGAAGAAAATGGTTTTGGAAAATGGTCGAATCACTATTAGGGAAGTTACAGAGGATGTTGGCATATTAATCGGCTCATGCCATGCAATTTTCTCGGATGTTTTGGGCATGAAACGTGTGGCAGCGAAGTTTGTTCCGAAATTGCTAAATTTTGAGCAAAAGCAACGTCGCATTAGTATCGCTCAGGAGTTGTTGAATGACGTCAACGACGATCCAGATTTGCTCAAAAGGGTCATAACTAGTGATGAAACGTGGGTATATGGTTATGACGTCGAAACCAAGGCCCAATCATCACAATGGAAGCGGCCAGAAGAGCCAAGACCGAAAAAAGCACGCCAAGTTCGATCAAATGTGAAGGTTTTGCTCACTGTTTTCTTCGATTACAATGGCGTGGTGCATCATGAGTTCTTGCCAACAGGTCGTACGGTTAATAAGGAATACTACAAGGAAGTTATGCAACGTTTGCATGAAGCAATACGGCTCAAACGATCGGAATTGTGGAAAAACAAATCATGGATTTTGCATCACGATAATGCACCAGCTCACACATCAATGCTTGTCCGTGATTATTTGGCCAAAAACAACACCGTAATCATGCCTCAACCACCGTATTCACCAGATTTGGCTCCCTGCGACTTTTTCCTATTCCCGAAACTGAAGAGACCAATGAAAGGAAGCGTTTTGCCACAATTGATGAGATAAAGTCAGAATCGAAGAACGAGCTGATGGCCATACCGAAAAGCGCATTCCAGAAGTGCTTCGAGGATTGGAAGAAGCGCTGGCATAAGTGCATTATATCTGAGGGGATTACTTTGAAGGGGAGAAAATGGATATTGATGAATAAAGAAATACTTTTCGAAAAAATTCGAAATTCACCTTTTCTTTTGAACACACCTCGTATATTACATTACTTGTGCAAGAAGGTAATTTTGAAAAAGGATTGCATTTTATTGCAGAGTTCGCTTGAGGACAATACAGAAGACAGGACAATACTGTCCTGTCCCAGCTCCGTAAACAGCCTAGACAACGCAAAACAGGACAGTGGGACAATACAACAATTCAACCATAGTTGAAACGCGGAACCCTGTAAAAATGACACGCGTTACAAGCAAGTTCGCGAAATATATTATTTTTTTATACCAAGATGTATTGGAATTGTTGGAGGATGAACTAAATAATAAAAAATAAATAAAAACTCTAGATTAGGCATTAGATGGGGAGTAGATTTCACTAGGATTGTCTACATTGATCCTGGAAGAATTAGGAGAGAAAGATCCCCGGGAGCATAAATTGTGCATGAGAATGTCACCAGAACACCTTGAATGATTTAATTACTTTTGAAATCTCTTCCAGGTTCCATCTACGTGACATTTTCGGCAGAAAAAATACGCCGGAGGGACACGTACGCGCGGAGACAGTGTGTATTGTCTCACTGTCCTGTCATGCGTGTTCGCATGTGGACAATGCGGCCGCGTGCGGTGGTGGGGGCAAGCCATTATCCTACGGAGATAGCCTGCCCATCTGACTCTAGGGCAATGTCTTTGTCCGTTGTCCTGTATTCTAAACTGCTCTTCACCCTAGGACAATATTTCCGGAGCTGGGACAAGACAATGTTATCCTGTCCACGTGCTAACTAAAAATAAGAAAGACGCTTCCTATTGCAATGTCGCTGTTAGTCCATCAGTTATCCATGATTTCCTGGATTCACTTTAGATATGAAACGCAAGTAAAGCACTTGGCTGTCATCGAAAATTATGATTTCTGTCCAAAAAACGTTGTTTCGAATACTGACACTCTTTGTCTGGGAATTTGTATTTTCTTCTCCCTCTTATTTATAAGTGGACTCCTTGATATAGGTACTATGTATTGTGATTGTTAAATGAGATATATTTCTAATGTTATATAAAACATGTAAACAAACAGAAGAATTGACTTACTGTGGCCCTCCATAGAACAGATCAAAGTCCCGGAACTCAATACGTATCCTCTGGCCGGGCCGTCCGAGAAACTGATAGGCGCAGTTGAGCCCCTTGGGGTAGGCCCCCGGGTAGGTAGGCGACAGGAGGGCTCCTTTCCTCCGCTTGGACTCGTGTACGGTGAAGGAGCATGTCGCCTGCTCCACGACCGTGCCCACGAAATACTCCGCTGCAAATTAAAAATGTTAAAAGTTAACTTACCGAAATGTTGTGTGCATGATGTTTCTGTTTTTATAATACGTTTATATACAGGGGAACATACCTACGTTACATCTGCATTGGAGATGACAATTGATTTAATTCATCCAAACTTTATTCAACAAAGTACCTGTAAAATAGACTAATACCTGCGTTTCGTCAGTGCATCAGAGATGGTAAACAATCTGTTAACAGCGATGAATCTTACAATTATTGAAGTAAGGGCTCGCAGTAGCATCTGCCAAGGACTTTGTTCACTAACTCAGGAGTAATATAATGAACAAATACGGTATCTATCTATCTTACAGTCATTGATGTATTTGTAGGTGCCCTGGAACAGCGTGGGCAGCGTGTGCGGCTTGTCGGTGAAGAAAGACAACGCCACGGCGCGGTGCAGTGACACGCGGCGTCGCGGTGGGATGGGCCCGCAGTATCGCCCGCCGAAGGGGCTGTTCACCAGCTCGCCGGCCTCCCCGCTCACCGCCTCCGAGTACACGTCCATGTACTCGTGAACGCATCTGCACACAATCAAGTAAGCTATGTAGAACTTATATTTTTATTGAGCCGGTACAGATTGAGAGATTTGTTTTGGTATGCGACTGTTATAACTTTGAACGAAGATGTCCAAAATGTACATATATTTTAATGAATGTTTTGGAATGCTCCACGAATGCAGAGATCTGTAAGTGCGGTAAAGCACATTGATTATAATACGAGACTCATGTAGTGCACGGTTTTAATATTTTTTAGTCAATTTGATGACAGTGATACAGTAACTTTATATTTTTACTCACCCTGGAAGCTCTCCCACCGCTGCTCCACTGAAAACAACAAGTTTAGATTAGTATTCCAGAAAGAATGACTTATATCAGTTAAAGCAATTCTTTTTCGTGAATTAATACACAAATTCTTCCAAGGTTTACCAGTACAGTCTAGGTCTAGATTTTAGATATTTCCTAAAATAATTTGAGGGTCGGGGTTTAAAACAAACTGAGCTGGTTTGACCCCCCTACCAATGAAATGCTTCTGGGTAATCGTTTTAGATTTTAGGAAGAAATTGAAAAAATCCGGCCATATTTACTTGTTTATATTTATATTAACTGACCATTGTTCAATTACACAAAATACACAACACGAAATGAGATAAACAAGAGCTACAGAAAAATAATAGCACATACACAAATGAAGCAATGATAAAAATAGGACAAATATATGCATTTGAAATAACATTCAAGTCAAAGCCTGAAAACGGTTTTGGTAGAATTCATAATGTTAGAGATATTATTTTCGTAATGTCTGACATAAATCATTTAGACCAGTACCAAAAATTTCAAGGCCCTGGCTTAATTTAAAAATTCTTAACATTCTGGACAGTGGGAAAGGGTATCCATGATTAGTAGAGTGTTGATTGGGGAAAAGCAATTAATTGTTTCCGAGTCTACGGCAAGGTATGTTGAACTGGATGAGTTGAAACAAAGAGCATGAGTTAATAATATTAATAGTGTGGGTGGGGGGACTAACTCTTGCGGCGTGCCTCGGAGGTTGAACTGCGTGAAGATGATCTCCACGCGCTGGCCCGGCCCGGCGAGGAAGGTGTAGAGGCACTGGCGCGAGTGGTTGCCCGGGTTCAGCAGCTCGGGCGCGGAGAAGGCGCCGCCCTCCTCCTCGCCGCCGCTCACAAACGTCTGGTCACACTCTGCAACAGCACAAACACACAATTAGACTTGAGTCGAATGTCTGGAAGGGGAGACCTATCCTTCGTTGTTCAACTGGCGGAAGAAGGTTATAGTCAAACTGTGAAATCATCCTATTCCTAGGGACATGCCTCCAATCGTTCAATTATCAGAATAGTCTAATATCGTTTCCGAAAAACATAATAATCTACTCATGTTTCGAATGCGGGAGATGTAGATTTGGATGTAAAAATACAGTCTGATATTTTATAGTAGACATAAATGAGGCTGCAATCATTTAATGGGTTTTGAATGGCAACACCAAGATGAGGTTTGTTACTTTAACCAAACGGTGCTGAGAGATTGGAGGTACTTCTGAAAGGAAATGATTCTAAGTACTTATGTAATATTTTAAGACAATTTTATGTTTAAATTTTTTATTATTTTTTAACGCTTTGCAAGGAAGATAATTAAATGGAGAGGCGATTTTTTTTGTATTTCTCAAAATTTTGTATAGAAATAATCCAGTATTCATGTTAGCTAGATAACAAAAAAATTCACAGACAAAAATTATTAATTTTAAAGAACACCTACAAAAAAATGAATCGTGATGTTTTGCCTCGTTTCTTTAAAATCAACTGTGAGACTTGAATGTGAAAATTTTGAATATGAAGGACACATTTCGAAGACAAATATGCCATAGTAATTAAAAAGTTTAGTTCTAATTTAAATGTCCACATTTTACTGCCAAGCTTATAACTCCTTGGCATTTTATTGTCAATACAGCTAAATAAACGACATTGAAATCATCATGCTTAGTTTAAGAGGAACGGCTGCGCTGCCTGTTTCATACATAACTTAATTTTGGTTTTGAGGCCAAAATATCCATCCAAACTGAATGATATATTTTTTTAATTAAAGGTTTAGTAAATATCTAGCACGGATTAGAAGTATTTTTATTTATTTTTATTTTAAATTATGAAGTATATGCCATGAAAAAAAAACTATTTTCATAATTTTAGAGGCAACAAATTATTTGCGGGATTATTGAATTAAAAAAATATATATATTTGCTGTGTAAATATGATTATGTAAATAAAAATACAAAAACAAAACAGTTATTTCGGGTCGATATTTTAAATTATGCACGGAAATTAAATTTAAATTATGTTCCTCTTAAGTCCTCGAGTTGTGTCTACCATCATATTATTTTGACTAGGTACTGATGTGAACAGTAGACAGTCCAATGGTGTTTCGTGATTTTAAGTGAGTGCTAACATTGAAAAAATACGACTTTATTAATGTTTTTGTAGGTGAAAATTTTTTTTTTTGTAAATTTCCATTTTTTGTGTGTACATTTTTTAATAACATTATCCATGGGTTAACCCCACCATACTTATTTTGATTTTGACCAAGATTATTTTGATTTCTAATTTATACGAAGAAATTGTTGATTATTTTATTTATCATTCGATATTAATTTATTTTTTTATTTTTATCAATTTCTTTTATGTGCCTACCTATTATTCATGAGATTCATATGAAGACTAAACTTGACCATCATATTTTAGGGCGAAGTTACAACTTTATATTTTTGTCCCATCGCAAACATCGCAATATCTTCATTATTGAAAGATCCAATCTGAAACATCTAACGGCCTCCGTGGTCGAGGGATAAGGCTCTCGACTACGAATCCGAAGGTCGCGGGTTCAAATCCCGGCCTGCGCAAGTAAATTTTATTTAATTAATTTGTGCTGTTTCACAATTAATTAATTTAAAAATAATATTTATTATATTTGCGCACGTTCCAGAGTGGAAGGTACTATCAGTATCGCCGTGGTGAAAGACCTCCATTCAGAATTGAAACGTTGCTTGAAATGGCTTTTAGCCGTGTTTGGTGACCAGATCTGAATAGCCAGATATTTCCCCACCTTCCTCTTCCCCTTCTTCTTCCCCTCCACAGTACCTTCAGCCTCACAATATTCCCCAATTGAGGACGCCATAGTCTCAATGGCTCCAGACGGTTGGGAGCAGTTGGGACTCTTGTGCGGTATTCATATAAAAAAATCTATAATCGAATATAATTAATCGACGATGGCTAGACAAAAAATATTAATTCGAATGAATCGGAATGTTTCGAATGTAAATCTCGTAGTTCAAAATCGAATCATTCAAATCCGATGACTTTATTACACCCATCACTATCCCTTGCTACAAACTAGTGTCTTTGTCTATGGTCGAGTTCCTGTCCCGGGTATTCCCTGATCTAGACCGGGCTTCCCCATTTTATATACATGCCTACATTGCTTACATCTATGTACGTATGTATTGGGGAATCGCCCCTCTGTGAGTACAGTTGAGTCGTACCCGACTACCCGCGACTGCCGTGACATTAATG
Source organism: Halesus radiatus (assembly GCA_022606495.2). Classification (NCBI taxonomy): domain Eukaryota; kingdom Metazoa; phylum Arthropoda; class Insecta; order Trichoptera; family Limnephilidae; genus Halesus; species Halesus radiatus. The sequence goes on from JAHDVE020010618.1 coordinate 153,790, forward strand.
TTTCAGCAGCGCTCGCGCAAGGCATGACCTTTGGGTTATTGAACCTCCAAAAGTATCAAAGCACACAATAATAATAAATCTTTAAAAGCAATTTGGGTTATTTTTGAGTTATTGGATTAGAGATGGTCACGGCTCACAGCGCTTAGCGGGCCGTTCCGTTAATTGGGTAATAATTTAAACACGGTGTCCTGAAATTCGTAGTTGGGAATCACACCGATCCACTTTTATAAAGCTTTTTTGATCATCTTTCTAAATCACAGTTTTTGATTCGATAACATAGATATTTCATCGCCTACAGCACAAACAGGCGTATCTCATATTTAGCAAATTTCCAGGAGAGCCAAAAAACTGTTTTTTGGTTCTGCTAGAGAGTATGAATATGAGATACGCCTGTTTGTGTTGTAGGCTACGATTTAGCCTCAAAAACGCGTCACTGTTTTTTTTGTTATAAGTTTTCTTACATTTAGTAATAGTTGATCTACCTCGATAAATAAAAATATTTTTTTTTTCTTTCTAATATTTCCCAGATAATGAAGCATTTCTAAGACCTCAAAATTTTACAACATAACTTTTGATGTTTTTATTTTACCATATTTCGACACGCCTTTCTCTTTTTATTATTGAATAATTCAAAATATGAAAAGATGAATATTTCATCTTTTATATTTCAAAACTAATAACTGATGATCAGATCTGGTGTTCTCGTACCTACGTGTTTTTGTTGTTAAAGTCAGCGAGAACCGTATTTATAACGGATGTAATTTTAAAATTTTCACTCTCATCTATTTTCACATATAAAAAAGTTACGGAATTTTATTACGGTTCGAATATTGTGAAAGCTTTCCAAAATGACTGCGAAAATTCGCGTATCATTTTTAGTGAAATAAGGGTTCTGTCAATATCTAACCGACAACATATCGAATCGAAAAATCGGGAACCTTTTGCAAAAAAGAAACTTCATTTACACGCCTTTTAAGCATCTTATTTGCGTTTGATAAATTATCGTGTCTTGGGTGAGCAAAAAGCTCCGTGGAAAAAAATCGCTTCCCTCAAGCTATCTTCTTTCACTTACTCCAAACAGGGTCGGGGGTTGTAAATCACTTCTGGCTGGGGGCAGCCGGGCGTGCCGCATAAACGTTCATCCCTTCCAGGGGGTAGCGAATTGATGGCAAGAAACCTAACTGCCCTTAAAAAGCTGTCACTAATACACATCGATGGCTTGTACTATTTATAAGTTATAAGTGTTGGCTAATGGCATCATTGATTTTTAATGGCATTCAAAGTAAATCGATTTTTGCACTAATTTCGAACAGACACGTAGATGCCATTAAACTTAATTATAAAGAAAAATTATCTTTGATATATATGACACCACACAAACTCTCATCATGAAATTTGCACAGTTTTTATGTCTTGAATTTACAAGTCAATGTAATTCTTTTAGCTCGCTCTGCCATTATTATCACGAGTTATGGAGAGACAGACCAACATTCTCGAGTTACGAATAATCTGACAATCTCAACGGTAGAGCATCTGACCGAACATCAGAAAGGTGCAGGTTCGAGTCCTGTCGGCGACATTTATCTTTGCTCGGAAAGGTTTTTTTCAATTTGGATGAGTGTTTCAGGCTAATAATTATTGTTTATAAAAATAATCTGACAATATTTAAATCCTCCTTACTGTCACCATTAAAAGCCCAAAATTTTGCTTGCGCAATGATAGAGGGCTTAGCTTGCGAAGCTGTCTAGTCCCGACAGATTTACATACTTGTGCAGTGGAGATGTAAAAGACTAAAAACCTATCAATAAAATATGTAGATATATGTCTTTCGGTCGTCTGTAAATACAAGTATATCAATCATTAATTACTAGTATAATTATTGCATGGCTAAAGCCCATGCTTGGTTCTCAGTTTACAGACAATACATTTTAAAATAGCGAGGATTCCACAGATAAATTACAATTGTCGATGTCCCTTTCACGGTATTAAAACAGAGGATATTTTCAAATTTAGTCGAAATCTGGTTATGTATATCTCAGTTTCAGCTGGTTTTAGTCTGACATCTGGAAACGCGGTTGCCAGTTCTTGACAGATATTGTTCTTCGAAATAAAGCAGATGTTTTGAAATCAGTTTAATGCGGAAATTCTTGCAAAGCCGGTGGAAAAAATGCGCATGAAATAAAATTTACGTCATGTTGTCGATCAAATTTAGTTTTACCAAGTTATCCACGTGACTACTGCTTCTTCTCTCTGGGGCATTATCAAATACACGTTGCGAACTGTGGCTAAATTGTGGGTTACCAGCTCCTATAAAATAATTCGTTATTGTAACTACTTAGATAGTATATAATATAAAGCGAAACGTCGGGTACACTTAAAACGCATAGGTTACCTACGTAATATCGGCTTATTATGAAATCAAGTCAAGTTAGTATAATAAAAACACTGTTTATGGTGCAACGACATGAACATAATCAGAAGGAAATTTATAATAATTCATACATTTCTTTATTCCGAGATGTGGGGAGGTTAGTGCAATCCCGCACGTCCCATGAAGACTGTAAATACATAATATATACAACAGTGGCGTGCATTGATCTATGTCCAAAAATAGGCTGTGTCTAGTGTTTTAAGTTGAAATAGATTAAAGAAGTCAAATGTATGGCCAAAGGTAGGTTCCAGACAAAAAGCATAAAATATTTATTGACGAAGAAAGATCCTGACATAAAAAGGGTTCAGAAAATTATTGATAAATGATTTCAATAAACAACTCGTGTTTATTTGTCTATTATCTTATAATCGTTCGTTTTTTCTCGGCGTGGGCATAGCTTTTCAGCCTGCATGGACTGCACGCCACTGATTTACAAGTAAAAACATAAATAAGAAGAGTTTTTTTTAAATATTTATATTTGACCGACCAGTCTCATGAGACAGGGAAATGCAATGTGATGATTGTCCTGCGTTTCTTTAAAGTACCTGTTCCAAATGTTACCACCATTTAATTTTATTATTGTTTTACGTGACTGTGTATAAAAAAAACTTTTATTTTTAGCAGATAACTTAGATTTAGAGCTAAAAAAGAGCTGAGTTAGCAACACTGGTTCGCTGTTCGTAAGCCAACCACCGGGTGTTGCCATGTAAAAGTATTGCCAGCGTGTAAACAGGGAAACTTTAAAAAAAATCTCTAGTAGGTACTCATATACGCATCGATCACAAACATAGAATTCTACTAAAAATATGTGATTTTTCGCGGAGATTCATATAAATTAGTAATTACTGCCTTAAGACTACGGAGCATTCTATATTATTCAATACAAAAAGACGACTATTGCATACGTCCTCAACAATTATTAAAAAGATATGTGTATAGAGTATAAGTATCAATGAATGTGAGGTGTGTTTTGTATATTCGCCTCTGTTGTTAATTATTTGGAATGGTACTTTACACGATGTTATTGGTGAATTTGTTCGTGAGACAATTAAAATATTTAGTTGTTGTATTTCGTGAAAACATCTATTTTACCCATGCACGTATTTAGAATTTTTATAAGAAAATATGTAAAAGCCCACATAGGGCGAATACAATATAATAAATAAATTAATACCTACCCCCATGTCTAACAGAATCGTTGGAAACGTATTAGGACTGAAAGATTGACCATTGAATCGCGAGGGCCGTGGGTTATAGATAGTAACGATTCAAGTAGATGTGTAACGTCTAACTAATTTCATCAAGAAAGCCGAGATTTTAGAAACAGATACCCGAGGCAGCGCGGGGCTCGGCGACCAGAAAATCATCTGATAAACGGGCGCCAGGGGAGAGGAATTATTTCACCCTGCAACCGGAGCGATCAGGGACGAACTAGAAACTAAAAAAGTCCGAAATATAAAATAGGGGATTTTAGCCTAACATCAATCAATTCGTCTAAGATTTCATCAGATTCGCAGAGTTGTTGCGGACTACAGTCTGCAGGGGGAGATTGTCCTGATGGTAGCCATCCTCCAATAGGAGAAGGCGCCGAAAGAAAACGAACACTATCACGGATTTTGTATTCATCGTTAAAAACTACCTTTGACGTCGCATCGTCCAGATGAAGCCTTTTCAGTGACGATTTTTCGAACGCGCGGTGACCTAGCCGTGTCTGTACGGAATCGCTCCAAAATAAAAACACGCGAGAAGCGTTCGTAAAATGCGTCCTCTTGCCATCGCGCGTTTTGCGTGGATTCTAAAATATACGGATTTGTCCAGTTTGCAAGCGTTTCTTGTCGTAGTTTTATTCAAAACTGCATTCATAAGGTGATTTTTTTAAATGATTGATCTCTTCAAAATGCGGTCTGAAACATGCTTTCTTTCAAGCTAAGAAGTGGTACTAATACTGACTGGTCAGTGGATGGTTGGTAGCGCTTCGGGTTCCCACTCAAGCATCATGAGTTCAATTTCTCGGCTGGCTAAGTCCTCCATCACGACACCAGGAACATTTTCCGGTCAGGGTGATAGTAGGAGATTTTTTTTAGGAATGTTTATCTTTCTTTTTTAAAAAAAAGACAATAATACTGTTTTAAAAAAAGTAATTACTTGTGAAAAAAGTGTTTTTGGCACTCTTCTGGGTTTTAAACCCTTGAACTCTGAGCTCATATCCAATAATCTTAACGTTCTGTAACGGGGGTCATAAAATATTAAGATATTCAATATTTTAGGGATGGGAAATTTAAATCAATGTGAGTTTTGGAGCAATTATCGTCGAAAATGAGGTCTGATTACTTTCGATTGAAACTGAAAGAGTCACAAAATAAAGGTATACTTATTAATTTCTTAGGTGGTTATAATAAACATTTCATAGTGTTTTGGGATAGGTAGCTCTACATAATATAATACTTGATGAAATGACTGTCTTACATATTTGATTTATCTTTAAATGTTTTATTTAAATCAGTTATTCACGTCCGGCCCTGCTAACACCGTTTATGATGGAAGACGGAACACGAGAAGTAACTTTCAGCATGAAAAACGGCCGGAGATCCGTACAGCCGAGTGAACGTTCGTGCTCCCGTCTCTCCTCTCCCGCGTTCCGTGATCCGCCGTTTCAGATTTCGCACGAGATTTCCCGTAATACGTAATAGTAGGCATTAGTTCGGAGGGAAGTAGTTTTGATAAGGGACGTTTTACAGGCTTTTTAAATTAAATAATCTGTGTTAGAACTAAATCATTCGCCAAGAGGGAATGCTCGACAAGTGCAATATCTCTATACATAGTTCAAGCTTCAGTTAGCACGAAAAGATATCAGCATCTCACCATGCACGAAAGCGGGGAATATAAAAACATGAAATACGAACCTTGTTATAATTTATTTTCTAAATTGCATCTATCGTATTAATTGTTTTGTCTATTACACCTCCAGCCATGTTGGAATTTGGCACAATATTACTAGCTGTTCCGATGAAATGAACAATATTTATTATTATCATTTTTAAGTGCTCTGAATAATTTCTGTTAGATACTTAACTAGATTTTTGTCGTAAAGTATACTGAAATATTTATTAAAATAGTTTTTTTTTGACAAAATTACGTAAAAATGTCAAATGTCGTTGGGCAGAGGGACGTCGGGGAGGGATTATTTATTGAAAAAATGATAATATTATTACGCAATACGATATATATAATGTTTTTAAAGAGAAAAAATGTGTATTATATTTTTAAAAAATGTAAATATATCATTTATCAAAATCAACTAAGAAATATGACTTTTTCCTGACTTGTTCTACAAAATATTCAAAACATGAATACAGAATAACATTTTTAAAGGTAGAGGAAAATAATTACAATCCTTTCCAGGTACGTTTTTTTTTTACCAAAGTTTGTAATGTGTATTTAAGTTAAGTTAGTGTTTATGAAAAAAAATGAAACTACACCCTACACTATTATTATTTTTTTTAAATTCTTCTTTGCATTTTAAAGAAAAACCTTCAAAATACTTTTTAAGGATATTCAACATTTTAAAATATTTTGTAAATACATAAGACGGTCAGAGAAGGATCATTTTTCTGATTTTATTTTGATAAATGCTTTTAAAAATATGTAATGAATATGTTTCTTTTTAAAAACATTATATTTATCGCATTGCGTAATAATATTACCATTATTTATAGTTAAAAAATAAACCCCCTCCGACGTCCCTCTCCTCCTTAGATTTTCATTTACAGTAAATGACGTAGTGTGCATTGATATGGATATATTATATAAATAAATAAAAAGGTATCACGATAAGACCACTGACTTAACTAGATACCCACAAGAATGTATTATTTCTTTTTACACCATGCCCTGAAAATTTTTAAAGTTTAAAATCTAAAATTTTCCGATCTTGGTTTGGAAAATTTCTCTTTCTTGCTCATGAAATATTCCAGTTTTCCAAGTAATAACGAGGAACTAAAACAGCGTGTGAAGTCATGCCGTGCGGCTCTTGATTTTCCAAGGCCGAATTAAGCCTCCCGCTTTTCCAAAACTGACCTGAATAATCAATCTACCATCATTTTTTTAATCATTTTATGATTTGCGTTCCAATCTAGAAAATTCTGACATTCTAAAAAATAGATCTTTCTGGAAAATCTATATGAACGTTATTAAGTAAGTAGAACGTGCTTTGTTGTATAGACTATCTACCGCATAAGCAAATATCAGATGCAATTCATTGCAGAATTATTATACATTCCAGTTCCTTCACGAATCAATAATCCATCATTTACTTATCTAATAAATAAATATAAAAATCTATGTATGTATTGTTTGTCCTCGATGTTCTCGAAAATCACTGGACCGGTTTCGCTGAAAATAGCACAGTTTGTTTTTATTAGTGCCGGGAAGGTTTAGAAAGTAGTTTGAATGAAATCTAATATGTAAAACTGTTGCTATAACGTTTTAAAATTAGTATGAAAAATATTGAACCCGCCATGTTTTATTTAGGTTAGCCCATAGATATAACACTCTGGTTAGCCACATATTGCATATTCAAAAGGAGAAGTTTTTTTTGGGTAGAATATTTTCAAAATGGAAAACACGAGTAGGTTTTAACGTTTTAAAAAATGAAATAAAATATTCAAATGAATGTTTCTTCATTTGGAAATAGTTACTTTCGCTGTCAAATCAATTATTGTACCCGAGCAAGGCCGGGTACACATCAGCTAGTAAATAAATAAAAGATTATAGATGCTGCTAAATTTAACTTTTTCTATTAGTTTTCAAATGTTCACAAACTCAAATGAGGTGTCACATTGAAAACCTTTCAGATGCAATTTTCGTCGTAAAACGATAATCCTGTATCCTGTAATTTACTGGTACATATCCGTTGGTTATTAAACTTTAAAAATAATTGATATTTTTCTCATAATACCCAGGCAAAATTTTGCTATTTGTTTGTCCTTTATTTTTTGTGTGTCAGTCATTACAACTCGGAAGGATAAGAAGACACATCAGTGCAGAATCCTGTAAAACTACACACAATGCACTCATTGTTCCCGATGTTTATTATTGTAGCAGTATTTCGTTCTTGTCAAAAGAAGAGGATTTTAGAAAACTAACAGTTTTGCAAAACAAATTCATTAGAATAATTTTTAGACGAAACAAATATTCCAAAGAATTTTTTTTAAAGGGATAAACATATTGTTTTTTAAGCAAATTATATACTTAAATGTAATAGGATTTTATCTTTTAAATGTTTAACGGTCAACAAAATTCTGAATTCTTGAGAAGAATGAATAAAAATCAACACAGACATAACCACTCTACAAGAAGAGGAAACGAAATAAGACTTCCCTTTCGAAAGAAAACAAACTCGCAAAACTCCTTACTATATAGAGCCTGAAGATCTTACAAGAAATACCGACCAATATAAAAGAAGGGGAAAATGTTTCGAAATTTAAGAGGGAAGTGACGGAATATGTAAAGGGCGATTTTTAATGTCGTAACAAATTTAACTGGATATTGTGACTGAAATAGCAAATTTTTATGTGTTTAAGAAATATTATGTTCATATTAGAATACACGTAACTAATGCATATATGTTCTATTTTAAGTTAACTAACTAACTAACTAACCATCACGCCGTTTCCCCGAAGGGGTAGGCAGAAAGGACGGACCGCCAAACAACTCGATCTTGGCATACACTTCTTGCTTCATTCACATTCATACATCGTCTCATGCATTCTCTTCTATTATTCTGACTTCTGACATGGCCCGACTCAAGTATTTGATTTACTTGATCGTGCCATGTCTTCCTCGCCCGTCCCCGCCTTCTTCTTCTTAAGTTAAATAAATAAATTAACGTTATTATAATAAGTTTTCCTGGACATTTTAAATTTTCTTCATAGCTTTCAAGGCGTTGCTGGCAAGCGAAAATCCGTCTAAAAGACATTTAACAACATGTTTTAATTTGGAACAAAGGGTTTCCGGAAACCAGCGGATAACAGGACTACCTTTGCGGACTACACGCCGCTGCTAATGTACATCTGGGTCAAAAAGTACGTCTTTTCCGGCCCCGTAGTTAGAGTAGATATCAGGCGATATAATATGTACTCGTATATAATTCCCGGTTCGAAGTTGGGAAATTCATCTATATAGCGATCTCGCCGTCAAGTCGATCCAGCACGTTGCCATTGCGGCCCAAGGCTAAATAATTACGGTAGACTGAACCACGAAACAGCGCCAGATCTGCCACACGTTCCTACCGTGGACAAAGCATAGGCGCAATCTCTGAAGGGGCGCCGTGAAAATAAAAATCGCATTAAAATGAACATAAAATATTCCTTAAATCCTTTAAAAGTTACCCATACCACGGGAAAATTATGTCTTCTATTGCGCTGGCCACATTTCAACTCATCTCTAGACTAGGGCGCCGAAGTGTGCACCCAACGATTATTAAAAAATTTTGGAAAAAGTTTTGTTACGGAGATTTTCTAGGAATCGCAATATTATATTTAGTTGGTCGTAGGCCATGTTGTTTTGTGATCATTTTCGTATGTTTTATCATAAAATCACCGAGTAACCCCGCCAACCAGCAGTCAGTGGCCTCCGATTTTGTTAGTAAATATTTCAGTGCAATTAGAGATGGTCAATACTCCTATCACTATTATTTTGTCCCGGTTACTTTGCGGTCACTGGATTTTGGAAATGGTTTGGAGAAATATTTTTGGGGATTGTTTTTTAATCATGCGAAACTCAATAATAATAATAATTGGATTACTTCTATAGCGCCGTTTTCGCGGGAAAATCACCTCAAGGGCGCTTTACTTATGTATATTTTATAAACAAAAATATCGTAAATTAAATTCCAAGTCTCCGCTATCGGGAACTGATTCAAAAAGCTGAATATAGATGAAATAGGAAACTGTCTTCGGTAACTGGAACCAAAGTGACAGAACTCTATTTTGATATCAACCATCACTAGCAGGCTCGCTGTAAAAAATTCCATTAGTCAACGAAGCAAAGTTGTGTTTACAGGTTATTGTACAAAAACATTATGTTTTTTTTGTGTCTTTGTGTCGATGTTACGTCACAGCGGTTAAAGCTAGGTAGGTAAAAAAAATCGAATTACATAAACATATAGATCACAATATTATTGTTGGTTAGTTGTAAAGCTCTTAAGATTATTTTTGCAAATGTTTTTCAGTTTCAGTTTTAGTCCTGATAAATCGGCGTTTATTGGAATGTAATAATACAGCTTCATAGAATAAGATGTTAAAACATTAGTTCAATACGTTCCACATTTTTATTTGTGCTTTACATTACCTACTAATATAGTACGATAATGACATTAAGTTCGATTCACATCTACCGGTACCGCGCAGTGCAGACACGTAAAGTAGCAGGCACGTCAACATTAAACACATTCACACACGGTGTAATGTGAATACTCTCCTCTGTACCGTGCCTTCCACGTTACGTGTCTGCACTGAACGGTTTTAATCCCGGCAATACAGTACAAGTTTTTCTTTTATATTAACTTTTTTTTTAACATTATTTTGTTAATTTTTTAAATAATCTCTTTATTTTCTTGAGCATATGGACGTTAATTCTATAAATCGGTTCCTATATCAAAAGATATTTCTTTAGAGCTATAACGAAATCGATTAAAATTTCGAAAACCTACGGTACCTACCGACAGTGTTAATAAAATTCGAAGACCAATGCATTCATTTGGATAAATATCTTGTGAACCTTTACGATTGATACAATTAAGATCATCTAATTTGATGGCTACCGCCAGGCGGCTCATGTCCTGGTGGTGACTTTAGACGTGTTGATAAATTCATTAGTTCAGGAAGTACGAAATATTCTAAAAAGGGGGATGTCGTGGAACCGGCCCTGGAAATACACCACACGAATTCATAGGTTTGCAACTAATATGTAGTGAGCTTCGAATTTAAATAACTAATTGAATTGACTGGTCTGGAATATAATTACGTGCAACATAACCCATCTTTTAAAAATTTGTACAGTATCGCAATATATTGTTATAGGTAGGTATCGTTTAATGTGATATTATATTATTATCAGCACATAGAGCGAGTGTGTATGAGAGACGTTGGCGTATTAATACTGAAAGAATAAATGCCATACCCATCTCTATGTCTAATTGCGATTAGGTTTCGTTTGTGCTCAAGCTTTTAGTTACACAAAATTAACTATACAGCCGAAATGATATATTATATGTATCTACAGGCCTGATAATGCTGAAGATGAAGACGAACAGTTTATAAATAATGTTTATGCCATCTTCAAACAGCAAATATCATAAATTAAGTATACTAAACCTTTAACATACCTAAGATAAATATTTAATATAGCAATGGACCGAGGTTGGATCCTTGAGGGACAACCAGCATAAAGTAACGCGATACTCATGGTAATCAATTAAAACTGTTCCCCTGTCTACGAAAAAGTATATTCTTTAAGATTTCCCATTCAGTGATTATAATTTTAGGTAGATGATTTAATGTGACATAGATTGATGGGGGCGGAGGCAGGGCTAAAAATGATATATTATTTTGTCTAACATAATATATAGCCAACCCCTAATTGTTACTAATCAAAACCGCTTTGTCCTAACGGAGATTACTGATATACTAATTTTAAAATTTGCACACTTACGACATTAAAAAAAAAATGATGTAGAAAACTTTGAACTTATGTGAATACTAAAATGAATGTACTCTACTAGCTAGGTATTGGTATCGTTACTAAGGCTATTAAAATGAAGTGAGTGTCACGTACTTGGCGGTTTGGTCGGGACGGGGGTGGGTGCGGGGACGGCCGCTACACCCCGCTCCCCCGCGGCCGGCTCGCCCTGCCCGCCCTGCCCCTGGGACCCTGCACACACACCAACCACACTCATTACAATCACAGCAATCTACTAACACTACATGCAAGCAACACAATACTACACCACCGGGACCCCGCCATAGTGAACAGTGATTTGAGCTTTTTTGGAAATCGCTAATCGGTTATAGTTTATTTTATTCATTTGAGAATTGAGCCAAGTGAGCCACAATTCACGAGAATACACAATTGTTTTTAGAACTTTTTCCCGTAATTTGGAAATATGATACGTCTTATTGTCAATTGTATAGAAAATATTTAATAAAACTACATGCATGTGATTATTATTTTAATGGAAACCACCCCCATTCTAACACTGTGTAATTGCGATATATTTTGGATTAAATAAAAAGAGGGAAAATTCTACCTTAACATGCAAGCCCAAAAAGGTTGATATTTTTTCATTTTGACAGAAAACACTAGCGTCAAAATTTTTTCAGTGTAGTGTTTATCACCTTAAATATCAAGAGAAAGTCTTTTTTAGAAAACTTATTACCCTTCCAATTATTTTCACTTTCGTAATCAAAACCCTTTACTCAATTATAAAATCTTAATCATGAATGCAAATTAACAACTTGGCCTTCATTTCGGGAAAGTTTCCCCAGATACTCGAATCCCCGGAGCATCTTGAATTGATCAACTTTGATCTAACTTCATTTAAATTTTCAAAATAGAGCCGAGATCTTTGTCAGGACTTCAGGAACGGGATGAATAAATAAATAATAATTTATTAGTGGAATAAGTCGATGATACCGGATGGCATACTTATACCTACCGATCCAGTAACATGGGCTATATTGTTTCACAACTCATTACCAACTCTGAGTTGCCAAGTTATTCAAGAAATTATATCTTTGTCCGGTTTATTGAAACTTACTAGATGTGTAATTTTAGACTTGACGTCACTGAAGTGGTTTTCTTTTGTAAATAAACGGCAATATTAATTGGCCAGTAGTTGCTCATTATTATTAACTGGGAGTGATGTGTTTTATTTGTTTATAGTAGCTACAATCAGACTTATTTTTATTCACAGTTACTCCACGCAGGAGGCACTGAGGATGTTGTATGTAGGGTCTATTGGAGGATAGGAAGGAGTGAACCTGGGTCTTGAAGAGACCCGTGTTGCAGGGTGTAGGAAACACAGAGGCCGGCAGATCATTCCACAACCGAGCTGTTGAATACAAGAACGACTCATAGAAGCGACCTATTCTCATGTAACAAATAACCGTGTACAAATGTTGGGCGCGCATTTGACGGGTTTCCCGACTATGCACCGGTGCCGAAGGGATCGATAACGCTGGTTCTTTCTTCATCATCTTCCATTGAAATACCGGTAGAATAAGGACAGAATTCCTATCTAACGTCTGTGCTCCAAATTATGCAATCCGTTTGTTAAGATAGGCGAATCTATCAAACGGACCGCCCGTTTCTGTGTCATGAATTTTTTTTTCAGATAATTGTACAAACAAAACTGGGTCTTATTTTTGGACAGTTTAATGAATTATACCAAAGGTTCGTATCTCACGATGGAAATGGTTAGATCTGAAAATAGTTCCATTGACCATTGACCTAGAAATTCAGAGAGAAAAGACTGTCCCTTCACGCCAGATCTCACCGTTTACTTCAGAATCAAACTTTTTTTCTTCTGATTTATTGTAAACATTCTTAGATAAAAAATATTTGTAATCTCTGAGAAAATCGTTTACAAACTCTATCTGTGGTAAATATTTCACGTAGTTCCATTATATGGGGTTTAACCACAGTGAATTCTTGGGGCAAGTGGATGAGTTTGTGCACTTAAGCTAGCTTTTACACGATACTTAAGCGGTAATTAGACGATACCTTTTTTCATGCAGATTGGAATTGAATTGTCTTTTTCTATGGAATTTTGTATAGAATTTTCCATAGAAAAAGACAAATCACGGTCAATCTGGATGAAAATAGGTGTCGTCTAATTACCGCTTTATTACCGATCCCCATATGGAAAATCTTCGCTTTACACTATCATTATTTCCATGCCTTCGATTTCATACAGATTTGCCGATATAGTTGCCATTAAAGAAGAAATAATATAATATCATATTTTGGGACGGTACTTAATCGTCAAAAAATGGTAACACCTTTAATATATATCATATTGAATATTGAAGTATCTGTCACAAAATAATAATAACAATATGTTCACGCGTTCACAATCGGTAATAAAGATAGTCTAGTTTACCTATAATCTTTTTGATAGTATTTTAAATATGTTCCGAAATAAACACGCAACATTTCCACATAATAACAATGACAGCTGTCAAATACTGCGCGCCAAACTGGACGAAATTGGGTACCAAAAATAGAATAAGTACAACTTTCCGTACCGAATCCACATGGAAAAATGACCTGAATGGAATCTGTACAAAAAAGAGTATCGTGATAAACGTCCATTAAGTAGGTTCGCGAAAGACGGGAAGGCTGATAGGACATCGACAGAGGAGTGAATGCAGGAAATTCAATTATCGGAGGAACGAATGCAGTAGTCGCTAATGGTACTCGTCAAAGGAAGCGAGGCGAGCACTTCACAAAGAAGTTCTAATACCAGTCTTGATGTTTGATAACACTTAGATTTGAGGGTCTAAAGTAGAGTAAATGCAGTAGAACCGAAATCGCTGAGGTGTATTTATCGTGAATAATTATGTTTAATATAAGCCTAGATGGTGACTTAATGATTATAAAAAAAAAACTTGGGAGGCTTTGATATAGCCAACAATTTTTACAAATCATATCACTAGAGTTGGAGATATCATCGCTTAGATCAGTGATCCCCAATGTGAGCAATTTCTCCCACCAGTGGGCGATTTAAGTCGCCTGTGGGGCGATAATGAGTTAAAAGTGCCTTCGGGAGCGATTTAATGGTTACTTTAGCACTTTTAGGTTTGAGCGATTTTATAGGAATACTTTGTGCATTTAATTTATTGTAAACACTGCAGATTCAGCGCTTTTTGTTGAGATCTACCTTAGACGAAATTTAAAGGTTTTCGTTTTATAAACGTCCAGAAGATTTCGTGACATAAATTTTCTTCGTAATGTGACTTTCCGGATGATAAGAATCAACCGCATTTATTGGTTTGTCTTTGGGCCTAGTAAATTTTTCCCTTGCGGCGATTTTCGTTGTTCGCGCTGTGATGGGGGTAGGGGCGCTGAAGAAAAATATTTTTGAAAATTGCGCAATAGGCCCAAAAAGGTTGGGAATCTCTGGCTTAAATGGTTTGAACACGCAGTCTGGATGGATGGAAGAAGAAGGCAGCACTATCAAGTATATCAAATATTTGAGTCGGTGATGTCAACAGTTGGAATAACAGCATAAAGTATGTGTCAGATGTTGTTTATATATGGATGAAGTAAGGAACGTGTGCTAGAAGGGAATCCATTTTAGTGACCAAATTTTTGCACACATATTTCAAATCAAAGATTCACTCGAAGATCTAGGCTATAAATCGCAAAAGATATGAAAATATAGCTCTACTGCACCAACATATTTACATTTTTCTATCGATTTCCATGTTTTTTCATTACCGAACTATGCAACCCTTTCATCTGGAATACCCCAGGGGTCCGTTCTGGGCCCACTACTCTTTATCCTCTTCAGAAATGATGTAGCTAAAATAATCGAATCATTTGGTCTTCAATCCCACTGCTATGCTGATGACCCACAAGCTTACTTTTACTGCTTACCTGAAGAAATAGACAGTTTAAAAACTCGCATAGCTGAGTGTCTAGAAGCAATTACTCGCCGGATGACTTCAAATAGGTTGAAGCTGAATCCATCGAAGACTGAGTTTCTCTGGACCGCCACAAGTAGACGTCTGCATTACGTGACTTAACTCCAAAGATACGTATCAAACTACTTGATGTCAATCTGGACGCTGATTTTTCATTTAAAACTCTAGTGAACAGAACTGTTAGCGCGGGGTTCTCCCAATTAAGGCAAATTAAAGCAGTGCGGAGAAACCTGCCAACAGAGGCGACTAAATTGCTAGTTAATTCGTACGTTATTTCACGTCTAGATTACAGCAGCGGAATATATGCAAGTCTCCCCAACTATCAAATTAACAAATTACAATCCGTTTCTAACGCTGCGGTGAGACTATTACCGGCGTATCTAAATACTACCATTTTTCTGAGTATCTAAAAATCTTCACTCGCTCAAATGTCCTGAAAGAATCCAGTTCGAGCTTTGCTGGATGGTATTTAAAACAATTAACGGGATGGCTCCACCTTACCTATCGGAACTGTACATCTCTGAAAATTTCAATTCACGACCGTCAACTCTAAGATCAGCGACTTCATCAGGTATCGGAAGGTTGAAAGAACCAAAGAGCACATCAGATACTAAGTTTAATGAGCGTGCTTTCGGCGTGTCAGGTTCTAAGGCCTGGAATAAACTGTCATACGATTTAAGAATGATTAAAGACTCGACATAATTCAAAGCGAGGCTTAAAACTCATCTTATCGAAAAATAATGTCCATAAATGGTTCAGTTGCATATGCAATTTATTTAGCGAAGCTAGCCGGTTAGTACCTACCCAAAGTAATTAACAGAAAAAAATTAACTTTTCATAGTCCACAATATCATACAATATGCAGTGTTTTCTAATATTATGTCCTGTGCGTGCAAAATCATACCTTCTCGAGCTAAAACTTTATAATATAACGGATTAATCTGGAGTGACCTGCCAGGTTAGTATGTTCCTGTATCTGTTTGTACACAATAAGATAAACCCTAGCAAGTAATATTTGTACAGCCCTCGGGGTGATTTTTCACAAAAACGACGCTATACAAATCATCCCATTATTATTATCGAAACTTGTGCAGTCTACGAGTTTTAAGATAATATTATCTGTATATATTTTTTAAATATTAGAACCCGCAGATAAGCTGCATATGACATCTTTGCATGACTACTCTTTTTTTGTTATTGTAAAAATTATTGTAATATCCAGGTTTTATTATAGAAATAAAAAAAATTATAAAAATAAATTACCTATTTAGAGACAATAGGTACTCAGGTAGATACTTCTGATGTAAATTCGCTATAGACGTTCAATATAATATGGAATTTCAGCGAAAAATATTGTGGTTAAAAAAAATAAATTATATACAATAGATCAACAAACACCGATTAATTATCTATAATTATGCGCAGAATTAATAAGTCGTTATTTAAATGTGAATAAAACAACATCTCATGAAAATGCCCTGTTTGGTTGGCATCATTTGATCGGAGGCTTCTGTCGTCACAAACCACCCCACCTCTTACCGCTCGGATTCCGACATTTTTAGCGGGTTTTAAGTTTGAGAATTAATTTAACTATGAAAACGAACTTTGGAAAAAAAAAATTGGTATTTAAGTTAGAAGGTTAATATTGATAAAAAAACTGACTGGAGTTCCTTATTATACCATTAATAGACGATTTTTCTCTACCGATTATGCACGATAGACAATTTAAGTTGAAGGTTATGCGGAGAATAAAGTAAATTTCATTAAATGGTACTTTAATTTGGCATTCAAATTCTGAAATGCGAACACGAACCTTGTCACAATGGTGGCAAGCGGTGACAAGTAATGATTTTAATAATTTCGACTCGAGGAATGAAAACATGTTTTTTTGTAAGTGCGAAATGATGCTTGTGTCACAACCATATTTCGACTATTCATTTGAAGAATAGAAAACGGTTTCATTATGTTTGTTATTGAAAATGATTTGAAATTCGCTTACACCGTATTTCGTGAATTTTCGCCTAGTTCTGGAAATTTCACATTTTCATTAGCCCGCAAACAATAAACAGCGAAAACAGAAATCGTTTATCTTTACGTGAAACATTGTTTTTAACGGGCGTACCGTGAGTCGGGCGTTAAAACAAAGTGGACTTCAGCACCAGAAAGAGCTACTTGCTTGATTATTTTTTTCGGTTTGGAAAACGTCAAATGCATTCATTATTTATAACGTATTTTTAAAGCCCGCAGCAAGTTTTTGAGCATTTTAGTGTTTTACATGTGAAGTGAACACATCTTTTACACAACTTGAAAAGCGATATTTAACCGTTAGAGTGCGGCCCAGCGCCATCGCGCTGTAAGTTTTACTTGCGTAAATTGGGACACAGCGCTATAGCGCAATTCTCAGTGTGCTTTTTGTCGTCCTCGGGAGAGCACGTGTTCAATTTGAGCATGGAATATTGCGGTTGGCGCGTGTCTTGATAACTGTATTTATTGTATATCCTTGTTAAAATAAATACACCCTAAAGTGAATCGATATTTTTCAACATGTCGGAAGTTAGTTCTATTGCAGATGATCGTAATGTATCAAATTACAGCGACACTACGGACGACGAGACCTTTGTTCCCATCTTAGAGTAATAATATACCTAGAGACCTTTCTAATCTTCTCCAATAATAATACGAATAGTTGACATACTCGCAAAATATATATCTCTCTTTATGCTCGGTTCTATAAACATATGTGAAAGAGATACAAACAATTCTTGTTCAAAACATTTGATTGTGGGCGGGTCTTATGGGTTGTGAGCACTTTTTTAAAACGCACGAACTTCACGTCAGTGATATCTGTCAGATAAGTTGACGGTTGGAGTCCAATAAAAGTGAAATAATTACGTGAATTTAGTGAAATCCACAAAAAATATTGAAACTACCCTTGCACTATTTGTATTATTGTAATAAACATCCGTTTTAATTAAGTTTTAATGCTTTTTCAAGATATTAAATTTTCAACAATTTTGCGTAATTATGAGAATGCAAATTAGCATTTTTCGATTTTTCGGAATTCGTATTTTTCACTTTGATCTCAAATATTTAATAATCTACTCTATAAAAGAACTCGGAACCTTCGCCAATATTAGCCATTAGCCTGTTAGCCATGGTAAGGCCACACTCCACTCGCCTCAACATCTCGCAAAGTGAGGTCTCTATATATTGTTACTCTAAGGTTCCCATAAATGAAGACAATGTCGACGGAAGTGACATTATTGTACATCGCAATAAAATATTGCGAATAGAAAGTGAATCTTCGAATTCATTTACAAAAACACAATTGCGAAGTGAAATAATCTTATATTTTTGTATTTTTTACTATTTTTTGTAGTTTTAAATATTTTGTTTTTAAATTAAAACCATAATATTAGTAAAATTTCATTTTTAACTTTAATTTTTAAAAAAAATCATCAAAATTGACTCCAAGTTATTGCATTTTTATTGAATACCATATTTTTTTATTTAAAAACACAGAATATCTATAGCAATTTATATACATACTTGCAAAATAAGCATAGCACTAAAACGGTTAATATCGTTTGGAAGGCCATTTACACATTTTTTAAATAATGCATTAACAAACTGATGAATGAATTTAATTTAAGCTTAATTACCGGTACTTTAGTTAAAACAACGTGGGCAAGCTAAAATGACAAAATTCAAGGAAGATCCAATGTTACTATATTTAAAACAAAAACATTCAGGGCATAATAAAACGGATAATTTTCGTCTAATGGCGTCGCGTTTAATTGTTTTGTAACAATCCTATATTCTCAGTGGAAAAATAAAATTAATGATTTTTTTTTTAACCAATTAAATTGCGTGTAAGTGGCCCATCGTATCGCAGTGGCGGCCCTGTCTGTTTGTCAGTCCACCTCCCGATGCCCGCGGTTAATTGTTAATTGGTGTCTGCTGAAATTCAACGAGAGTTTGCACCTAGTTAGCTCCTCTAATATATTCTGTGGGAGAGTTTGCGCCAAGTTGGCGTCGCTAATTCCTGGAAATATTCGGAGTTCCTCTCTACGCAGATATCCGCCTACACATTGAATTTTCATTCAAATTCCGCCCAGTTAAATTTCGGAAAACGAAAATGGAAAACTTATGGAATTTTTATTATAGACGATTATTATGAAATTGTAAGTACTTCGGTATATTTGGTATCAGATGAACTTAAGTGTAGTAATATTTAAAACAAATCTTTGTTTAAAATCACTTTATTGAATTTATACGTATGTCGATCGGTTTTGGATAATTTTAAGGTACTTATGTTTATATGATTACTGTCCTGAGGAAGGTTAAGATTATCCGAAACCGGTCAACACATGTATAAATTCAGTAAAGTGGTTTTAAACAATAACTTTTTTTTCATCCAAGCCACAAAGTGATTACTTTCTTCTATAACAAGATATTTGAAGAAGATAATATTAACCAATCCTAAATGAAACACGAAACCGAAAAAACCACAGAAAATAAAAAAAAGGTATCAGTCGTATCTGAGAATCGAATCCAGGACCTCTGTCTTACCGGGACAACCGCTCTACCGACTGAGCTAATGAGACCAGTTCACTTTACGCCATCTTCATCGATATCATAACCCATCTTCAAGACTTGTCAATATTATCCTCCATTAAATCCCATTTTATTGGATAAATAATATAAAAATCGAATAGGTATATCCGAAACAGTATCTAGATTGCAATCATATTCGGGTAGAGCTTTGTAATCATCATCAAGATAACAGCCAATAATATGGGATTTAATGGAGGATAATATTGACACGTCTATGATATCGATAAAGATGGCTTAAAGTGAACTGGTCTCAGTAGCTCAGTCGATAGAGCGGTTGTCCCGGTAAGACTGATTTTTTTCTGTGGTTATTTCGGTTAGTGTTTCATTTAGGATTAAACAATATATTCACTTACAAGGTAAAACAAATCGTATAATGTTTTGAAATTATGAAAATTTGATTGTTTAAAAAATACCCTCAGGTCTCGTTTCATTTTGGTTTCATCATTATATTTCTATGTCAAAAAATGTGTTTTAAAGCGATCCACCGGCTAAAATTCCTACGAAATTACGTGCTCCTTATTCAGGTGGCGAAACGGTTGAGATTCCCGCTAAACATCGGCCGCATGTTTCGATTCTATTCTGTAAAGCTCGGACACGATTATTAAAATGTTTTAGGGTCATATTCTAAAAAACTTAATTTACCACAATGAACAACACGACATTATCGGAAAAGGGGTTCGTAAGTAGGAGAGTTTGCGCTTTAAACGTTTTTTTAATGTCAGATACTTTATTTTTTTCTAGGCTTATAAAAAGACACACCAAAAAAATGCCTGATTAAACGAAAAGCCAAGGTGTGTTCTACTTGCAGTATTTAATTAAATCATCTATGATATTTCTAGACCATCAAATTCTCAAACCGAAAACACATGATTTTGCATTACTTCCCATTGCATCGCCTTAATACCAACATTCAGGTGTGCATAGCGTATCAATTATTTTACTGGATGATTTATATTATTAAGTATGTATTTTTTGTGTAAACTAAACATTTTGATAAATATCCCTTCAACGATATTATGATTTTGAGAAGTGAATTATATTCCTGTATGTTCCATCGTGTATCCTTGTTCAAAACACGGATAATTCAATTAGATTTCAGCATCTTCTTTAAATTAATACCCAATCATATTTTGACAGTATGTTTACTCTTCCAGGCACTAAGCATATACAATGAATTGTTATCCTTTAACATAGCTGATGTGTTTTGTTTTCGATAGCTTAATACAATTAATTATTCTGGACTATAAACATATCAAGTGTGAAGTTGTGTACAAATAAGACGGCCGATGTTTACGCCGGCTTGGTGTTGTATATGCCATCACAAACTCCGGAGTAGTAAGACAATGTGTAAATAACCATCAATTAAACTCTAAGGTTGTGTAAATAAACTGAAACCTTAATTAATAAATCAACACAGTGGAACTAAATTATTTGCTAATACTCGTAGATCGCAGAAAGCACTTATCAATTTCACTCACCAATTTCTCCACTTTTCATCACGGTAGGTTGTTAAAAGCATTTCATTCTAGTCTTGTCTTGTTAATTTATTATTGGATCCATTCTATCCTTGTGTTGTTAATTTATTATTGGATCCATTCTAGTCTTGTGTTGTTAATCTATTATTGGATTCATTCTAGTCTTGTGTTGGAAATTTATTATTGGATCCATTCTAGTCTTGTGTTGTTAATGTATTATTGGATCCATTCTAGTCTTGCGTTGTTAATTTATTTTTGGATCCAGTCTAGTCTTGTGTTGTTTAATTATTATTGGATCCATTCTATCCTTGTGTTGTTAATTTATTATTGGAAATTATTCTAGTCTTGTGTTGTTAATGTATTATTGGATCCATTCTATCCTTGTGTTTTATTGGATCCATTCTATCCTTGTGTTGTTAATTTATTATTGGATCCATTCTAGTCTTGTGTTGTTAATCTATTATTGGATTCATTCTAGTCTTGTGTTGTTAATTTATTATTGGATCCATTCTAGTCTTGTGTTGTTAATGTATTATTGGATCCATTCTAGTCTTGCGTTGTTAATTTATTTTTGGATCCAGTCTAGTCTTGTGTTGTTTAATTATTATTGGATCCATTCTATCCTTGTGTTGTTAATTTATTATTGGAAATTATTCTAGTCTTGTGTTGTTAATGTATTATTGGATCCATTCTAGTCCAATTTCTAAAATACTACTCCCCTGCCCGCCAATTCTTGTCGGATGACCATGACCTTGACCTATAGTAGAGAAACTTAGGATTTCACAAAAAGCACTATCAATAAACGTAAAACGCCCAACGTGCTATGTTGTTGGCGTAATAAACCATATAACAACTATATGGCTTGAAGACAGGCCATCACAAAATCACATAAAGATTGCACCCATTCAATAGATTTGACATCACTTCATGAATGCTGTACACGTAATGATTATATTTTAATGAAAAAAAATTCAAAGAACATATGCGATGTTATAAAAATAAAAGCACTTCTTCAAAATTCGCAGAACATCTCTTAGTAAATAATCACGTCCCGCTTGACAGCAACAAACCTTAACCCTTACACATAGAAAGAAAGGGTCTTAGATTAAATTTACTTGACAAATAGAAATTAATAAACGAACGAATGATCCTAATATAAAATTAATTAATAAAGTAAGGAAAATTATATATTCACCGCTTCTCATTATGTTCAAATTATCAAAACAATATGACACATTTAAATAAATCAATTAAGAAAACATTATCAGTTCCTCGCATAATTCAGAATTTTAATTGTTTTCTAACTAAATCGGTTTTACCGATAATAAATGATTATTATTTTTAAAAATCCATCCAAATCAGAATAGGGTGGGAGTAAATAAAATCATATAAATAAGTCATCACAATGTGGTTCGAAAATGGCCTTAAACTCCGAAACAGCTGTCACAATAGTAAAAACTAAACTACTTGCAGAACTTAATAATAACATTATTAAATTAGATTTACATTAAATTTTTTAAAAAATGTAAATACTACTTGAAAAAGTGTTTCTAAAAATCATAAATTACGAAATACAGAATTAACTTTAACATTATATAAATAGATTGTGCGTAGTATTTTGGAATACGCATCCACTATTTGGCCTCCTAATTATAAGATTAATAATTACAGAATCGAATCCATTCAACGAAAATTAACCGGTGTAATTAATTGCATATCGTGAAGGAATATCTGATCAATTTTGAACGTATAACGAACGAATTTCGCACTATAAACTCCAATCTCTGACAGCAAGACGTAAGCATTCAGATGTTTTGCTTTTACACAAAATTATGCATGCATCATTTGATACATCAATCAATTTATCCCAAATTAACATTAATACACCAACCAGAAAATCAACATGGAGGACAAAATACATTTTCTATTTTAAATCCTACCTAAGTGTTTCCACAATTATCTAATACACTGTGTTAATCTGAAGTGACCTGCCAGGTAAATACGATCCTGTACATAATATAGATCGTATGAACATTTTTATGCAGCATTGATGATCCACTATTCATATCGTGTTTAGACATGTGTTTTAGTGCTGAAAAATGTAATTAATATTCATTGAGTCAATTTCTCGGTTTGATTTTACTTTCCGTGCACAATACATGGTCTTTACGGGAGCTACCTACAAACTGGCTTCTCAGTAGGAAATACAGGTACACCCTCAGCACAGATGGGTGTAGGGATTCTCTATCTCCATGGCAACCATCCCGGCACATTGCGGTTTCCGTGTACACAGGATATTACATAGGAATCAATATGTACATGAGAGCATTTAGCGCACCCCTACTCAGGGCGCTGTGTGTTGGCTACATTCCATTAATATCCAATGATAATAATTTACATACCGAACTGACTTGAAATTATCGCTAAACCGTTGATCTTTTATTGGTAGTCATCATATGTTGATTAGAATTCTACTTATTCTGCATCAAATTAATTATGCATTCGCAATAATCACACATTTTTCAAAAAGTTTCAGGTTGAGGTTTTTGTATTTATTTTATTATTTAGGGAGAAATCCCGGATACATTAATAAAACAATGTACTTAAAGTGAAGAATTCACCTGCCCTGCATCCTAACTATTTCTCACATATTAACATGGGCAACAGATAAAAAGACAAATTTAAACGGAAACAAATCAATTAATAATTGTGTTACACAGAAAAACGAGACAAGGTGCACAGTGTCTAAACGAAGAAAACAGCTTTCAATTATCTATTAAAACAGTTTATACAGCAAATACAGTTTTGCACGCAATATCGGAAACACTGGGAATCCTATTCATTCTAATTATTAATATCTCATAACTTATTATTATCGGAATATGAAAATATTATCAAAAGATCTTTTCACAGCTAAAACACGGAAAACGTTTTCTTAGGGTAAAGTTTTAACAGTTTGATGATTTTTTTTGTTTTACGTAACTTTTTTCAGTATTACGTCTTCATAATGAAATGAAAAAAGTTTGGGTGCCCCCTAAATGTTTGTCTCACATAACAATTAGGTGATTGTTTACTTCGAGTCAAGGGAGGAGCCGAGGGCCAGCACAATTAATAAAGGTTTTGTGGGCTCAACAATCTGCGAAGGTTTGGAACAAACTCCTAAATCCCAAGATTAATAAAGTTAGATGGTCTCCCGAGACACGAGAAACACCGAATTTCTATACAATCCCGCAGGAGGTGATGCTTATAATAACAGACACGAAAACATCTGAATCTTTATCTCCAATCGGAACCCAGAGCCAAACAAAATGGTTGAATACTTCTTAACGTATGATTTCACAAGACAGTTGGAGGTGGCGATGGAACCGAAGCCAAATATTGTGGTTATGAAAGCTCTAGGTTACCAAATATCGTGCTATTTGACAAAGTAACAAGCATTGGGTAGGTACCCTTAACTGTTAATAAAATAAAATTATTTGTCACTCTTTCCATTTAATAATAAATAAAGAGAAACAGTACAGAGTTACCAACCGTGACGAATGAAATGTGGCATTTAATTAATAGAGAGTGGATGGTAGACGAAATTCAATAGAAATAAGATACATGATGCATGTAAATCTATAATAATAATGTAACAATGTATTACCGAATTATGAATGAAAAGATCCGAAAGAACGGACATAAGCGTAATAATTTAAAAAGGGGCCCCTTATTTGGCTTGAGTATTTGTAGTGGATAGAATAAGTAATTTTATGAGAATTAGATGTATTTACATAATATAATTATGTAGAAAAAATTACAATCATTCCGTTATACTCATCCCCCGCTTTGTTGCAGATGTACCCGTTACAAGATAATGTATATTAATATTATGAATTCCGTAAAATTTTGGCGAGCCAACTCACAACGTGTTTAATTCCTAAAAGGGTGCTTTTCCACCTGGCACCCGGTCACCAGCAATCTGGTACTTTCTTACTGTCGTACCAATATTCTCCGGTGCCTGCCTCGGTACCTACTCACTCTGGAATTTACCTACTATGGCAGAGGGTTGGAGGAGGGTTATGAGAGGACTTTTACAGTAGCAAAGAGTAACAGCGAGTATCTCAGGTATTTTAATTAAAAGTTGAGCTCTTTTACCTGTTATGCTTCAGTGACTGAAGGGTTCCTGGTTAGCGACATCTAGCGATGCTAGTGGAAGAATTAAAATTATAGGTCATGCTCAGTTCTCAGCATACGCAATCAACATTATGATGATTTGAAAAATACTATTTATTCTCAAAGCAAATCACATGAAAATAAGTTTAGTGGAAAGCCAACCATTTAAGTTCAGAAATATTTAAAAAAAAAAAAAATTGTTTTCATCGGGTTCTGTTATTTGTTTTATTGTTAACTATCACGCCCATTTTTCCGGAGGGATAGAGGGAATGGCATTCCACACAACTTTCTCTATCTCGTGTAATAATCCGATTCTTTACATAACCAGACTGACATGACGGATCGATTCGGAAAATATCCGATCCGGAACGTAGTTTAAACACAAAAAAATGTGTAAAACCAAAATTTCAATATCATTTTTCTTAGCGTTACCCCTCTTGCCACGAATCTCTTCCTAAAAATCTTAATATTAAAATAGGGGTGGGATGGAAAGGGGTTAGAAATATTTGTAGACATTATCTCGAAAGCACTTACATGTCTCCAATAAATTGTTCCAGAGCGCTTGACAATGGAACAAGAATTTTATCGCGCATCTACAACATCGTACCTTCAAAACCTGAATAATAATTTGTCCCGCATTAGCCCATGAAGCGGCGCTTATACGGAGATACAGATAAGAGAAATAAAAGTAAACGAAGGAGAAGGAAGGAGAAGGAAGGAGAAGGGAACGATAAAAGAACAGTGAGCTTTAAGCACTGAATCCTCCCCCGTAATTTTGAAATATTACTTCCGGCCAACCCTTACCCAGTTCCGGTCTCCTCAGGTAGCTCTCGTAAAGGGATGCAAATAAAGAGTGCCTTCATTGAAGGGTTTTCATGTAATGAACCCCGCAATCTAAAACTCTTTCTTTTCCAGAACAAGGTTGCGTTCGTTTATAGGGACGAGAAGTTAAAGTGTTTTTTTAAATATCCATTTTAAATGCGTAGATAAACCAGCCTGATAGTGGAAACATAATAAAGACCATAATGACATCGCATATTTGAAAGAAAATGGCGGTTACACCTTACACGAGACTTTTGTAGTGTCTATAATATAATAGAAAATGGAAAGTGGATACTTTGTACAATTTCCAAAGAAAATAACGCGTCAATAATAAAGTCTATTTTAAAACTGATTACTCAAATAAAATACTTAGTAGTCTCTTTTTAATAGGAAAATTGAGGTGTAAACGCAGAATGTAGGTTGAGGTATTATGATTTAACAATGAAAACCTGTCATTTATATTCCTGCAGGGGAGGAGCGTCCAATTTTTAAAACCTATAAAACCAATGAATTATTTTACTTACATAATCAAGTCACTGAAGAGACAATACTAAATAGAAGTGGCTTCCTTATAGATTTTAGTGAAAACCAATATCGTCTTATTACATAACACTCTTTGATTCTTGGATCGAGATTGCCAATCAAATTGACGCGCTCCATCTCACTTTCACTGCCTGACATCGTATATCGCAATTCCATTTTATTTCAATGTCAGTTAGAAGTAGTGATTACCAGAAATCTTATCGATATTTCGACCCCTCCCACGTAAAGTATCGTAACTTCAAAATCGGAATTTTACAGGAGAGTGGTTTAAAGAAGTTCGGTGTCAGTTGAGACGTAATTGAGACCAAATTTGGGACGTTATTGACAGTGAAGGTCCTAAATTTGGTGCAAAAACAATCAAAAATTCGACTTGCACCGAACTTCTGTCTCTTTAAACCAATATCCTGTAAATTTCCGATTTTGAAGTTACGATGCTTTACGTGGAAGGGGTCGATTTATTCTTCCGTATTATATGCATTGAGTAGTATCAACTACCCGTTCTAAAACATGTGTACGTCCATTTTTTAATCACATATTTAATACTTTTAAAAATCATGGCCGGATTTAGAGACATTTTTAGATTTACTTTTAAAATATTGAAATGCTTATAGTACTCTTAATAATTCATTAAAATATCTGTTCTGTATCTGTGATAAATACAAAAATTATATAAATAAACAATACTACTGGGGTGCAAGCCACTAGTGAAGAAAACCTGCACTCTCGTATCTGGCGAGCCGTTAAGCCGGTACTTATTTATAGGTGGCGACTTACTTATCGGGATGTTAAGCACCTACCTAGCTAAAGAACTATCTATCGGCAGATAGTAACAGTCTACCGGCTAAGTACGTAACAGTCAAGCGCGCTTGCATCTTATACATTGCTATAGGTGGCGACTTATCTATTGGGATGTTAGGTAGTAGGTAGCTACTTAACTATCTACGGAGTGTACCTGCTGAACAGATTACCAAGATAGTTTTTTTTTTAAGAAATACAATACGAATTACTGACAATATTTTAAAAGCTCCTACACAATTAGCGGAAAATGTTTATGGGGGCCTTAGCCAGCCAGGGAATTGAACTCACGATGCTTCGGTGGGACCCTGACGCGATGCCAACTCAGCCACTGACCGGTCTAAATGTAAAACATAAAAATGTAAGTATCTAAATGTAAAACAGACTAGAGTCTTGTGTAATATTTATAAGTGCCGAGTTATTTATAGATTAGGCGCCTACCTTGTAATGTGTTGGACAACTCACCCCGTTTCCTGAGCTATGATATGCGACAACATAGGACAAGCGACACCATCCTTAATTAAAAAAAAATAAGAAGACAATCGACCGACAGCTAGGATCTCTTGACCGCCAGGCGCCAACTTCAGTCAGTCCGAGTGACCTTGCTGAGGTGAAGCTGTTTCGTGGGTGACGGAACGATCGATTTTCAATGGCGAGTCTACTCGACGAATTGGTGAAGCATCAATATCTTTTGATTCATATTTTTATTCTGTTTTATCTTTTATATTAGTTACAATGTGCGACTTCGCGGCGCCGCCCAAATCTAAAATCTCTTGCTTATTTAAAATAATGCTAAATAATTTCTTCAAATGATTGATAACTTTGTGGCATCATTATTAATTATATAATTGAAAAAAAGAAAGAAAAAGAAACTTGAAGAAACTGGTATATACAAAGTGTATTTTCAATTATATAATTAATGGTAAATACTTTGTTACAATGTCTCCTTTTAAAATGCTTTACTAATCATTTGCCAATGCTGTTCGAGAGTGGTACACCCATGAGTTCAATGAGAGTCAGTAAACATCTTTTAAAACTTAACTAACTAATAAATATTTTTCGTCAAATAAACTTATTTTTATAACTTCTTTAAATCTCTCTTTTATTCAAAATAATGGAATGGGAGGAAAGCAGGTTACAGTCTAACTATCTGCAGGTTGTGTTAGTCTACAGCCTATCCGCCAAGTGTGTAAATGTAAAGCAAGCTTAGCGATTTATCTATCAGAATCTTGGATAGCTACCTAACAGCCTACCAACTAAGTGTGCAAGTGTAAAGCGGGCTTGGCGACTTATCTATCGGAATGTTGGATAGCTACCTAACAGCCTACCAACTAAGTGTGCAAGTGTAAAGCGGGCTTGGCGACTTATCTATCGGAATGTTGGATAGCTACCTAACAGCCTACCAACTAAGTGTGCAAGTGTAAAGCGGGCTTGGCGACTTATCTATCGGAATGTTTGGTAGCTACCTAACAGCCTACCAACTAAGTGTGTAAGTGTAAAGCGGGCTTGGCGACTTATCTATCGGGATGTTGGTTAGCTACCTAACAGCCTACCAACTGATTGTGTAAATATAAAGAGGGCTTGAATCTTGTATAATTCTTATATCTAGGTGCCTACCTAACTATCTGCAGGCTGTGCTAGCTAAGTATGAAACAGTAAGGCGGGATTGCATCTTGTACAGTTAGTTGGAGAGTTTTAATTTCAGAGGCTGTGTTGAGGGGATAGAAGGTGGCGGGATGCTGGACCTGCCCCTACATGGAAAGCGTTTTGTAGTTCTTGACCTGATTTCCAACGATCGCTTTGAATCGACTAGATTCTCTGACACGAGGCAAGTGTAAAGATCCGTGTCGGCTTTATGAGTACCGCTGTAGATTGTAGAGGGATTAAATATAAATAGATTCAAGGAAATGGAGTTCTGATGCATGTCTTTTCAGATTTATCCGGGATATATGACTTTGAAAATACCCTTTGTGGAGGTTAACAATAGAGTTATGCATGAGAATTCACTGAATTCTTTTTCTGATGGAGAATTTCAAATTACGAAAATATGCTAACCACCACAATTTTAGTTTACTTATATTAATTATTAACTTACTGGTAATACTTTTTTTAATAATTGAATGATGTTTATATCTAAAATACAAAGGATAGTGCAGTTTTGAGATAAAATCACCTCAAGGACGCTTTTAATTGAATAAAGTTTTTTTATACATTCATGACTATCGATGAATAAAAATTTCGTTGCAAGCTGAATATCGTTTCGTTAATCTTGAAATTGAAGAAAAGTTGAGCAAAATTCGTCATTTCAGACTTTACGGTTTGCAAATTTTTCTGATTGGGAAAACAGTTTTTTAAATGCAGACACACTTAAAATCAACAAATTTTGTGAAAAATAGAGATTTTGGATTTATTGAGCCTTCACAGCATCCATTAATTTAGGATACAAACCGCAACCACACCTTTGTGCCCGGAGACCGCAGACTTTCCACGGCCCCTTCGTATGTTTGCTGATACAAGACAGCCCAATAATAGCTGTCAGGTGAAAGATCAATATGTGTGTTCAGCACGGATTGTTTCCGAAGCAGAATGTAACTCGTCCCCGTTTAGTCCGCAACCCTTACACTACCCCCATGGAAACAAGCCCAACCCAACCCAATCCAACCTAACCCCACCCAACGGACGCGGTGTCAACATGGGCGCTCAACTAATTACACTGAAATCGCTGATTGCTTTCTCTATGCAAACAGGATATTGGAATGGCTGTCGAATGCATTGCAGAATTTGTCGCACGCCCGAAGGACTAAAGGCTCAGTGATAGTCACTCTTTTAATCAGATATGTCGCAGTGGAAGAATCAGTTCGCGAATTATTCGCATAATAAATTTGTGATTTTGTTCTGATGTAAAAAGATTAAAAAGGCTATACTAGTTATACTAACGCAGAAATGACAACTAACAACAGGGTGGAATAATGATTTACAAGGGGTTTATTAATTTAAGTTAACCTGGCATTTCAGTGAAGCTGACCGCATCTAACCTAACCTGACCTAATCTTTTCTAACCTAACCAAACCAAACTTAACCCAATCTTAGAGGTTATGATAAACTATAAAATAATAGTATTGCTTGAAAAGTTCAACCTAACCTAACCTAACCTAGCCTAGCCTAACCTAACCTAACCTAACCTAACCTAACCTAACCTAACCTAACCAAACCAAACCAAACCAAACCAAACCAAACCTAACCCAACCCAACATAACCCAGAATGATTATTTGGAAGGAAACTAATTACATGGAAAAGCGGTTTTTTCATATTTCTTAAATTCATTAGTATTAATATATCGATAAAGTCTAGCCAGTAGGTACTTCTCTTTATCGACCTTAACTATAAAGTAAAAATAAAAGGTGAACATTTTTTGTTCTTCTGCTGTTTTATACCATTGATAATTTAAAAAAAAATGTTTTGCACTATTATAAACGCGAATAAATGGTTTACTTTCTTTGTTTTTTATAACAAATAGATGTAGTGATATCCTCACTGGGATTTCCTGTGCTGAGAATTTCATTTACATATTTAAATTGAATTATTTGAATAATATGAAATTGCTGAATGAACTAATTATATTAAGTAGTGTTTTTAGTGCAGTTATGCGGTTTCTATTTCAGTCTGTATGTGGTTAGTATGTTTTCTATATTTTAGATCTCCCTGTGGTCTGTATCTAGCCTTTTATTTGAGTTTTAAATGTTTTTGTGCTGTTGGGATTTTTGTAGAAAGTTGGATTTTTTTATTAAGTTTAGTAATTCTTAATGAGATCTAGCGTTTCTAATGTGTATGTTGTTAATTCTTATGTTTTGTATTTGCGAATGTATAGGAGTATCATTGAATAATAAAATTGATATGATGTTAAGATTGTTGAAGATTTTTTTAGTGATCTATAGTGCTAGTTCATAAAGGGACTCGGAGTATAATTTCACAGTGGTTTTTTGGGTTTTAATTAGTGAATTAAGAATATTTGTTTTATGAACTAAAAATATTTTTTTGCAGAAAGAGTTTTGCTCAAGATCGTGTAAACTTAAGTTAGGGGATGGTACATAAATCAGATGATATGGATGTTTGCAAGGAGCCAATAGTTATAGACAATCGTTAGCAGGCATGAAGTTTGCAAGTTTACATGATTTACAACCTCCGTAGCAGGCAGTATCAGGATGCTTCATCTAATTTCTATCGCTGCTATAGGTTCAGCAAAGTCAGATATTATATAAAATAAATTACAGACAGCCTAATCAATATGTAATACGTGAGATGTATGGTAGATAATTTATCGTGCAATTATTTATTGGCCACCATTCAAAGAGCCACGCTTTATAGAAATACGATTAAATGAATTAGGAGTAGGTGGGTACGTCAAAGGTTACCGACATTGCAGTCACAATCTTCACACGCAAGTGTTGAACATGTGGCACGACTAACTGATGATCGTTGGAATCCATCATCGCAGGGCGTCTTCGTTTGGAAATAAGGGAACAAAGGTCACCCACAGATGAGATAGGCTAACGACTTGCCAACTTAACCATCTGCCAGTTTCGTAGTTTAGCACAAACAACAAAACTGGACACATTTGAGGGAGACCTACGTATGTCCAAATGATGTCAGATAACTCAAAGAGTTGAACTTGCCCTAAAAGGTTATTAACTACCAATGGCGTGAATGCTCTTTGACCAAAGGTAGGCTGTGTGTTGTTTTCAATGTTGGGGTATGAATTGTGCATTGCATATTTCAGTATAGTCCTTTTATCATCTTCCGCTGATTGTTGTTACCAAACGAACAAATGAGCGTAAAAGTTGTTACCTATTTTATACAAATTTGACGCATTTTTCTCTTCATGGTTTTATTGCTTTTCTTAGGGTAGGCACAGCTTTTTAGGCTTTATGTAAATATCCCTAGACTGTGCCTACTTGACCCATCGGTTAAAGCTATGCTAGAAAAGAAGGGCTGATCACAGGAAAAATAAGAGTTAATTTTTCTGCTTTCTAAAATATAACATTAGCAAATGGTCGGGTATTTATATAACAAGCGTAGTAAATAAAAGTTTATTTGCGCCAATGAAATTTCATTAAATGTTTGAAATATAATTATTTGTGCCTACGTACCTTTATATTATATAATATATGTGGGTAGAATAATACATTTATGATATGAATGCAAGCTTAAATCTTGACGTCACCAGTAAAGTAAAGAAGCAAGGCAATCCAATGAGTGGTTAGTTCTTTTATTGTGTTGACGATTTTATGGCTCGAACCGAGAGTTAATTAAAGTTTTACGATGAAAATAAAACATTTTATTTCTCCGGGTGTCCCGCACACCGAATGTCCCAGATTCCGGGCAACTTACAAGTAGCCGTTTTAAAAGCTCTTGTAGTTTAAACACGCGTTTACGGTTTGTTGGTAAACACAATTTTTACGGAAATCACAAAAGTGTCAACAAAAAAAGATTATTTCTTTATTGGTTTTTCCACAGAGGTGATATTTTTTTCACTCTCCAATTTTTCACTAATCAATTCGAGGAAGTTTAAATATGAGTAGGTATTTATACATCTAATCAAGTCGATTAGTAAACCTGGTAATCCTATATAAACAGCAGGTGCGATCTAATGTGAGTTTGGTAGCCATCTCTGGTCTAAAACCCGTAAATACCCGAAAAATTCTAAAGACAATTCAAACTATTATGCCTACTAAATAAATTCTTGATTTCGGGCATTAACGGTCACTTCGTTTAATAGTTTCCCCTATTTTAGCTGTTGTATTGCAATATTTGAAAATGAACTTCTGGTAGAATGCTGTTTTTATTTGTTTTACCGAAACTTCAATGCAAGATACTCCGATAAACTAGTGTAACTAATACTATCGACATCGGTGCATCCCATGGAGACACGCTAAATGTGTTCCAAACGTTTTTACGACACGTTATTATGCCCAACAACTCCATTTAACCATGTTAACTCTTTATATTTATAAAGATCTTCCGCGTGGCATCTCCAAACACGACATTGACAGTGACATCTCAGGTCTTCCATATTGATTTAATAAGTATTTTTTAAAATGCAGTACCGAAAACAGTATCACTAATGAGATAGAAAAGTAATATATATCGACAGTATTGGAAGCACCTGCCGTGCATCTCCAGCTCCCTTCACTTAAAGCTGAGAAAATCAACAGTGGAAATGTTTGCTTCGGAAAATGGAACTCCTTGAAAATTCTCGGTAAGGAATTGCAAAGCTGTGGAAATACCCCACGTAGCGTCGATATACGTTCTATTATTACGTATTTCCAATGACGTCACTTTATCAATTTACAAATAGGCACTTCGATGAAGATGTAAAAGTGTATACCCTCTAGTCACTTGAAAGGGTAATTTTCTTTACCACACTTTTTAAATAGAAGGCAATAATTTCTTTTGAGCATTTATATTTGTCTTTGCACAATAGTACAGAAAAACGTATAAAACCGTGAAAGCGGCATTTTTCTTTCACACTTTATCGCAAAGTGATGCATATTTACATTATTTCTTCATGTGGTAACCAGTTTCAGATACTTTTCTCACCTTCGAATATAATAAACTTTTACGATTTAGAAACGTTAACTTACTAAAGGTGTTTGTTACTTCGATGGATCTATATTCATCAGCCTTTATAATGTTATGTCCAGTTATTCCAAAGGTCGTGTCTTTAATTATAAATTGTTCCATTCTCGAACCAACAGACAAAACCAGGCTTAGATTAGATTGGATTAGATCTATGAAGGTGATTAGGTAGGATCAATGGATTTGTTTCAAAGCCAGAACCTTTGGATGTGGGGCAGTCATTGATGACCAACTTCAACCACTTCAAGGGGTTTATTAATAAAATAGGAGCAGCGGAATCATATCGGGTATTATTATGACCATGTAATGATTTGGGAATATTTACAGATGCTTACAGCACCTAAAATTCATCTTCTAGTTTCCTCTCTTCGGCATCATCCAAGCAACCTTAACCCGAATAGACTGCAGACCCAAGTTCAGTCAAGTAGTCTTCTTCTACCCCATCTTTCCCCTTGATGGTCGCTTTATATTTGGGACGAAGGGGTTAAAGTGTTTACTCTTTGTTTTTTGAGTCTAATTAGAAGTTATTTCCAATGGTATTACAAACGTTACTGCCGATTATGTATTTATGTGTTATTAATGATTCGGAATAAAAAAATGAGGCGTCTTTTCTTATTTTAAGATATTTTCATGTAAATTTCCAAGATTCATATTTTCCAATCTCCCGATGTTCGCTAAAAATAGTTGCGATGATCAAGATTAAATCAAATCAAAATTATTAATTCAATCAAATCATTCTAAACAATAATTCTAAACACGGGCTCACCGTTCGAGAGATGTTCTTATTTACCATTATGATACCATATAATGTCTCGTGCTCTCATGGTGCTTTGAACATTCGCCTATAGACCCACATTTCAAAAGCTAATATTCCTCTAGAATTGCGTGCAAAGTGCAAGTGGAAATGTTTTTGGTATGTGGGTCGAGATAGTCACAAACACCAGCCTCCATCGCTGGAGGCAATTTGGGTGTGCTCAAACCAGCTGGAACGTTGTCAGTTGCACTTTTGGCAGCTTACCGCTTAACGAATTCTGTATTCATGTTACGTGTCATGTTATGTTAGCCTGGTGTTTATTCTCAAATATACATGCATTTGGTGGTTTCTATGCAAGCCAAAATGACTTTGACATTCGAATGTTACGAATAATTTTGTAAATATTTACATTATGAATTAATTTCACAAATACTTTGAAATCAGTACTTCCTAATGGAATTTGCTAATAATATAAGCCATGGAAGCTATGTAAGTAACTACCTAATCATGATCAAACACACAGACAATGTTTTACTCTTTTGATTCCATAGTTAAGTCAAGGGAGGTTTTTTAAATGTGGAAATAACCTTCAACTTAATAATTTTGTTAAATGGCAGAAAAACAACAATGCAGCAACTCTTTACTAGCATTAATACCATAACAATTTAATATGTATATGCAATGTGTTCATTGTGCAGCCGAGTTAAAAGAATAGAGAGAGCAACTTCAGAATCCGCTGCATTTGAAACAATGCAAAACTTCTGCTGGAGTCCACTTCAGTCTACAGCTGCTAAACATGCTCCAGTTTACTGCTACTGCGGTCTGCGGTGAACTGTAAAATGATAAAAGTTCTACATAGGAATGGATACACAACGCGTCTAACTGTATTTATAATATTGATAACGTACAATAATTAGTTAGACAAAGTTAAGAAGCTTACGTAAAAAAATTAAAGTTTGGTATTTTTAATAAAATAAAATTTTATTAAAATAATACATTAAATGGGCGAGGAAACCCGGACACCAAACCAAACATTGACATGGAAGCGTCGATATATGACTAGTAGAATTGGCGTATCATACAAATAAGCACGACAATTTTGGCCCAACTATGAGTAATTTCATGACACAACTCTCTATTAAATCTCGTTGCCTCGTTTAGAAAGGCTAGCACGCTTCGCCTCCAAATAAGACAGAGAGCAAAGTTAACCCCATGTCGCATGATGTAATTTTGTTATGTCGTAGGAAGCTAGAAAGGCACGCGTCACAAATTTGAAGTTGAAACTTAAGAATCCAACTTTATATAATTCTTTTAAATAATTTAATTTAATATTATGTAAATAAAACTCCCAGCATGGGAAGACCCAGTGCTATCATTAAAAAAATGTTATTGAAAAAAGACAGGTAATAAAAAAATTATTATTATTTTTATGTACCGCGTCGTACACAAAGCCATTGTTGAGAATGAAGTTTTTGACGAAACTACTGTTGTAACTTGAATACATTCACACGTCATGTACCCATACATCGCCATACAACAACGGTTAGGAGAAATTTTACAATTGTTATATTTTTGAAAACGATCTGTTACGTATTCTTTTTTTTAAGTCCTGGATTGAACCTATCTAAAATATATCCCAATTTTGTATTTGAAAATTAATCCCGATTAAGTTAGCCACGCTGTTAAACTTACTGGGAGACAACCTTGCGATCTTTTGACTATAAGATAATGCACTTTCATTTTGATAAATGCTTTCGGGAACCAAGTCATTTTGGTTCGGGCATTATTTTTAAGATTCACGTGCCCTGTCTAGATATTGTTGGTCGATGCGTGGAAGATATTATAAGCTTTGTAATATAGATACATAAGTACACATTGAAAGTATAGTATAGCTATATTGAAAGTATAGCTTTTGTAATATATATACATAAGTGCACATTGAAAGCTATTGTTAACAAAGTGGTTCCCCGTTGAATGGCCAAATTTAACAAAATATATAAAGAAATGGTAGCCAAATCACGAGGAGCGACTAGTACAAGAATACCCAATTGTTAATTGATAGCAGACGTAGCAGAGGGAAATAATTTCTCTAGTTGTTCTGGGCGTTCGCCGAGTGAAGACTGCCCCGGTGATAGCCAACCTACCTACTAGAGGAGGGTACATAAGAAAAAGAAGAAAGATAACACATAAACTTTGTAATATAAATATAAGAACTTGGTGCTATTTTGACAATCACTATTTCACAAATTAACATAACTTGAAAGTTCATTTTGCCGTTCAAATCAATGCTGACAAATACAGAGCGGGATTCTCCGCACACTGACGGCCTCCATGGTCGAGGGGTAAGGCTCTCGACTAGGAATCCGAAGGTCGCGGGTTCAAAACCCGGCTTTTTTATTTAATTAATTTGTGTTGTTTCACAATTAATTAATTTAAAAATAATATATGGTATATTTGCGCACGTTCCAGAGTGGAAGATACTCTCAGTATCGCCCTGGTGAAAGACCACCATTCAGAATTGAAACGTTGCTTGAAATGGCCTTTAGCCGTGTTTGGTGACCAGATCTGAATAGCCAGGAATTTCCCCTTTTCCCCACCTCCCTCTCCCCCTTCTCCTTCCCCTCCCTAATACCTTCAGCCTCACAACATTCCCCGACTGGGAATGCCATAGTCTCACTGGCTCCAGACGGTTGGGATCAGTTTGGGACTCTTGTGCGGTATTCATGTAAAAAAAAAAAGTAATAGAAAAGTCTAAAGAATTCTGGGAAAACATCTCGAAATGTTCAGGATCAACATCACGCGCATTTTTGAGAGATTCGAATCCATAAATTTTTCCAATTTGGTAAATATAAATTGATATGTCCCTTTACCGAGCGGGATATGCTATTTTTCACGATGTAACAAAGAAAATACAACATAATTTGTGGGTAACAAAGTATAAACGATAACCATTGATATAAAATACTGTCCAAACATCAAAATCATCTCCCCAACCCCGCAAACTTACCCTATTTTGTCCCTCCTAGGTGCTTTGTTTCACGTCCCCCATGTTTTGTCCGACCACGATGATGAGCACGATGAATACCACGAGCAGCACGAGGATGCAGCAGATGGCTACAGCCACCATGTCTGTGTGGGAGCCCACGGCGGCCCCGGAACCCCGATCCGACGGAACCGGAAATGGCGCTCGGCGGTAACTACCGGTTACTTATTTAACACTGATAAAAGCCACACTTATTTCGCGTTGATTAAAAAATTGGATACGCAAACACTCAATTAAAACAATTCACAATTGTCACTTTGATATTAAAACCTGTATGTTTTCACAAAGATTAACTTATTATTGTACACAAACTAATTTTCACTTATTTTTTCGTGAGAATGTATTATTTTCACTGTCGGTTTTATCTCAAATTCGAAGATAAGTTTTTTAGGATGGCAATATAACAATTATAACAAAGCACTTAAAATAAATTCTTGTAGGAAGCTTTGGCTTGGTTATTCGTGAAGATTTTGTTTTAAGAAAATAACTTCTATTTTGTTCGAAAATAACAATAAAACGTTGACAATGGAGAGATTTGGTTCAGAATAGGAGATATTATGGAAGTTGTAGAGTAATAGGAAGGTTTGTTTATCTTTATAAAATTTATTTGATTGTTATCGGCTGTTTGACAATGTATTTGGCACTCGGATTTATTTAAATACCTCTTCACATACAAGAAAAGGAGGCTTTAAAACATTGAAGGTTTAAAAGTTTATTGGCACTGCTAAGTCTATGAAGTTTTCAACAAATATTGATGTTTTCGGAAACAGACTTGTACATAAAACTATGATATGGTTACAAATATAATGTTTCTTTTTAATAATGTTTTTCTGAATATTTCAGGTTTACGAAAAAATATTTTTTTAAATTTATATTATTAACGTCCAAAATCGAGAATAACAATTTCCCTGACACTTTTCTGGGGGTAGATATTGCCAAAAGGCCACAATCGTAATCACAGGAAATTAATCTTAGCACCACATTAATCCACTTCACATTCGAATTTAAACAAATAGAAATTGATAAAAATCCAAATTAAATGATGTACATTAAATCAATTTGATTTTAATGTACATCAACATTGAAAAATACGCAAAATCTTTACAATAGTGAAAATGGACATTGTTTTAAAAAACGTAAATCAATTAGTGACGTTCAATAATTGTGTTGACATCGACAGATGGGGTAAACAATGTATCCTCTTAAAGCATTTGCCACGTTTCATGCTCATGTTTGCATAAAAATAAAAAGCCACTACCCTGAACGTTTTATAAGTTTTAGTATGTGCTGTAGGAGCAGACACCAACTTTGCTCTTACGGACAATATGACAGTTTGAAGCAGCCAATAATAATTCGGGTACTTAACTAGAACATTGTAGGTACACCGGGCACTCAGATGACTCTAAACTGTACGCCCACCTGAGTTTATTCAGTTTACCGGGGAAAATGTGATAGAGAGCGTAAGATTCACTTTGTCGGCTCTGAACAGATGGTGCACCGTTGCCCGAGATACTAAAGGATGCTGGGCTTAGACGTTACAGCTGGGTAGGAAATAATGGCAGGTAGCGCTGTTTACGACGGTCGTGGGGAATTGGTAGGCAATTGGAAATAAACAGTGATATACTGCGAATGGACAGCATGGTTGAGTGGTTACGATCCTTGACTACGAATCCGGAGATCGCGGGTACAAATCCCGGCGTTATTCCACAATTTATTCATTTATAATAATATGTAGTATATTTGCGGCACGTTCTAGGGTGGTAGATACTGTGAGTATCGTCCTGGTGAAAGACCACCATTAAAATGGCTTTAGCCGTGTTTGGTGACCAGATCTGAATAACCAAGTTCTTCCTACCTTCCTCTTTCCCATCTCCTTCCCCTTCTCAATACATTCAGCCTCACAACATATCCTAAATGGGGATTCCATAGTCTCACTGACTTCATACGGTTGGGAGCAGCTGGGACTCTTGTGTGGTATCACATAAACAAACAAAAAAAAATTTTAAAATGTCGCGAGCCTGACATCTGATAAGAAACTCGGTCAGATTGTATTCAATTTTATGTATTGGTTTATTCCCATGATCGGTGTTCACGGTAGGCCCTACGATTAGGAACTACAGTGAACAATATTATGGATTTAAAAAATAAGTGTTCATATAGATGAATAAACGCCGGTTTTGAATATATAAGTTTTATTACATAATTTATAAATCGTTATTTAAAAGTGAAAAAAAAATCTTTTTGAAATAATTTATTGAATCTTTAAACCTCACTGTAGTGTATTTTTAACCATTGAAGATGATATTAACAACTCTCAAATCGAAACACGAAACCGAATAAAAAAGAGAGAAAGAAAATATCATCTCTTTATTTAAATTATTTCTTTAGTTCTTTAAATATATACAATCCTTCCGTTTCGAATAACCTGACAATATTTGTAAAATCTTCTACTACCATAATAGTAAGCGGAATATGTTGCTTGTGTCGTGATGGAGGACTTATTCAGCCGAGGAATTGAACTCACGACACCTTGGTGGGATTCAGACACGATGCCAACTCAACCACTGGCAAGGTATTATTGCATTCGGAACATCTGACGTCTCGTCTGAGCGTATTCATGTTCTGAATTTGAACGGATTTTTTTATTTGTCGATTTAGTTTTGTATTTTAAATGTGTAATTTTTCTTTATTTTGGTGAAATTTAAACATAATTCGGGTGCCTTAAATTTGCTTAATTATTTTTCAAGATAAAAAATCATTATTTTCGAAAGAAATAAGGTATATTAAAGGATATTATAACATTATTATTATTAATATTCTTTGAGTTAAATTTTCTAAATAGGTACACAATTTTATGACTTGTGTTTATGGTTTACTATGAATAGAATATGAAATTATAAATCTCATCCTTGTTTTGGCATTTGGCATTTGACATTTTAACCTCAAAATCGACCGGCCACAGATTTTGATTTTTTTTTAAATGCTTGTAGAATATTAACTTGGGAGTGGCCACATCATATTTAAAGTGAAGTCTTTTTGTTTCACTTTGCTCTTGTGTTTTTTTCTGGTAAGGTGAACCTTAGAATGCGCCTGGGCGGCGGGACTTCATTGACCTCAATTATTCGTCCAATCTACCTACCGCCTACCCTGAGTATGCCTGCCTGCGTAGATTAAGTTCAAAATTTAATTTGTGAGCAAGCCCGATCCTTCGCGGGAGCAATTGGAGCAGACCGCTCCGGATAGCGCGTTGCTAAGGCACCGTATTATGTCCAGCCATGTATATATAGCAGCTGCAGTGTTCTTCTACGAGAAAACTACAATTTTTGTTTATTTTTGCACTGTTCGGATGACAAATACTCGTAAAATGCGGAGACTAAAATGGAATCGAGTACTAAGCAGGCAACGGTCCGAGCGAGTGTATCTATTGACGTGTTAAACGATGCAGCGCAGAAAAAACATAAGAGGAACTTTTTGTTAATCGACTACCAGAAGAAATATGAAGCACTACTGATAAAAACCAAATATATGTTAATTTTTTTAAATATTTAATTTACTTATATCCTTTGCTTTTAAATTATCAATAACAAATTATTATTCACTTTCGTTTAGAATTGTTTTTATTATAATGTGCGATCTACATAGCGATATTATCACATATTCAAAAAGCGATGTTTCTATATTTGTTTCTACAAATATCTCATAACTGTACTTATTACTTTGTATTACTTATATTATTTTTACATACAACTACATTTTTTTCTGTTTAAATATTGATAAATTATCATAGTGATGTACACTGCTCTTTTGCACAGAAGCAAATGCTTCAAACAGAAGTGTGGTATAAATCCCGAAAATGTACAACAAAATATTTTGTGAATCATTATGTATAAAAGATTTGTTAAAGAAATTTAAAAGGAGATTAAACCGTCTAGAAAACATAAAATAGTGAAAGAACTATACAAACTTTGGCTTTGAACTGTGCATCTATTTGCAACCGGGATTATTTAGATGTGTTGCTAGATATTTGCAAGTGCTGAAAGTTTTGAAATCATCATCTTATAAATATAATCCACTGTCAATAACCTCTTGCGCTTCTATTTGCGTGTAAAATCGCACGGCAACGTAAGCGAAGAACGCAAAATGTTGGTTTTCCTCCCCTAAATTGATTTAAATATTACAAAGCGTTCGTACGCAAAAAGAGGGAGATTGAGTTTAATAAAGGGTTAGGTTATCAGACGACATTCGCACTCAGATAAGCTCCTGCTGGAGGCTGTTTAGAGAGGAGGTGTGACGCCCGTGAGTTTATGCAGATACTCGTAGGTTGCTTTTGTCATAAATACAGAAAGGGCGGATTATGGAGAAGGGTAAACGAGCTATATTGATTTTGGCTGCGGACGTTAATGGAATTGATGTCTTGGGATTTGTAATTCAAATAGCTTTAGTCAAACGTGAACTCGCTATTATATTTACCTATCATTTTTGCGATTAAAATATCAAATCGTGCTGTTTCAACGAAAAGGTTCCACCTGACTCTGCAAAGTTATGCGATGATGAACTCCAAAGTAATA
Organism: Halesus radiatus; assembly: GCA_022606495.2. Lineage (NCBI taxonomy): Eukaryota > Metazoa > Arthropoda > Insecta > Trichoptera > Limnephilidae > Halesus > Halesus radiatus. Next base: position 196,337 of record JAHDVE020010618.1, read on the forward strand.
TTCTCTAGAGACCATTATTGCATGACATTGGCGTGTCAGATCGCAGATCGAACATTATTGTTCCAAGGATACGAGATCTCAACTAAAATGAAGCAGCAAAAAGTGGGTCTGATGAAATTTGCGAAGTTCTCTGTCTGGAATGTCTGTAGATTAACGAATATTTTTTTAATGACATTCCTTTGAAATATAATTATAAATAAGACATGAGTTTTGAAATATCCATTTAATTCTCAAAAATCTATCTACAGGAAGGGGAAATATTTTTTTTCTGTGATATGAATTTTTTAATGCAAATTTATTTGAAACTCGCGTTACCTATATGTACCTCAACGCATAGTCGTTTTCTCAAATCTCATTTTCACCATGATAATAGTGATAATGCCAAATCACGGGCAAAGCCGGGTATTTTTACCTTAAAATATCTATTTTTTATATGTGGAAGACATTATTAGCAACGGATAGGTACATCCATGATTTTAAATTCCAAGCAATCCTGATAAAATTCCACCGTGTTTAGAATTGAAACCTCGGTTGCAATGCACTACGTTTAGAGACCAAGCATGCACTCTTAGATGCTTCCTACATAACTTCTACTCCATTCTACTTCTACTCCTTCATCATTTACCGCAAAACATTCCCCAACATTCGGGGGTTGATGAAACCACGAGATTTCCACCGCCGCTGTAGAAACATGATTCACAAACACTCCTTCCTTAATTAAGGCAAGAACCAATATTTCAATTTCAATTTTTCACGTGGCGCCTTTTACAATATACTGTTATTTCTGATGAATCTGTCCGTAATTTTAGAGATACGCTATTATTAATGAGATTAAATGGGAGAGATGTTATCAAATGATATGCCTCGGAATATCAGAACCTAAATTGACAGCCAGATTGACGTTTCCATTTATTTGATAGATAAACCTCCCGGAACTCTTGAGATATTAAATTGGTTCCACACACCTTCACGACAACATAATCGTCCCCTATACCATCGCGCCATGTTGGTAGGTACCAAAAAAGCTAAAGAAATTTAAAAAAAGAATTGTTAGGGAATTTTTTGATTTTTTTTTAATATAGTGAAACGTGCAGCAATGGAAAAAACGAAATTTCAACTAAACATCGCACTATTTCTCTATATCACAAGTAGATTGAATTTAACGTACAAAAATAACTCCGCCTTGACACACACTCCTTGCTTCATTCACGTTCATACATTGTGTCATAGACACAATCGTCAGTAAAAAATCTTAATACGAAGTCAACGCATTTAATACACGTCGACGACTTTTCCTCGATTTAATGTTCGATCTCCATTAAGTCTGTTTGTGTATCTAAAAAGGAAATTGTGTGCACTCTTTAATACGCCAATTATTTTTGGAAGCTTCTGAAGAAAAGCGATATTAAGTCATCGCATATTCATGTAAAACTTTTGATATGGAATGTAATCATTTAAATATAAATAAATTGTATTTTTTTGTGATTTTAAAAAGCTGTAAGCAAAGAGAGAAATGGGTTAAAATCGAATGTTTCAAAAACAACTTTAAGGGATGCCCTGTAGGTTCACGATCCCAGGGGTAATATTAAAAAGGCCCCTTTTCTATCGTATTTGGCTTACTGAAATAAAGGAAATTCTTTTTGGAACGGTGTTGGAAAATTGAACGGAATTCATTTCAACTTATTGCATTCAACTTGAAATGGCTAAATGATTGTGGTATTTAGCTGTAACACAGAGCTTGCTATAATATCGTAGGTAGGATTAGATGACTTGGCAAATGAAGACTCACAGAAGTTGTAAGATATCTTATATATATTATTGTTAAATAAGAAATACCTGACACGACGCAAAACCCTGGTAATAAGAAAAATCGATCTGAAAGAATATTGGAAATCAAAATAAATACTCTTGTTCAAACATCCAACGTCTTTTGAAAGTCTTCAGTGAATGGAAGAGATTATGCGCTCCTACATGGAGGTAAAGATACTGTAATCTTCTTTTATGACGACTCGGAGAGATGCTGCCGATTTTTCTCGACTGAATGGTGTGATATTTGATGAAGCTAAGCAAGACTTTTAGGGCTTGTGAGGTGATGAATATTTTAACGATACCTTTATCAGTCAAGACGGATCAGGAAAATATACGAGCTAAATAATAAGTCATTTACGTTTCATGATTCGACTTTTGTTATGTGTTCTGTTCTCATCTTATTGTATATTTACGGATTTTTCCATTTCGTTTTATACTCGTACCTGCTTTTATAATGATATCGTAAAATTTCAAAACATTTGGCCTATTGCACAGTAGTAGCTTTAATTGGGTTTACAACCTCTGCTATTACGTTCTTCTCCCTTATTTTAACCCCCCAAACTTTAAATATTTAAAAAAAAAAAAACAATAACTTTATATGAAAAAAAAAAAATTTAATTAAAGTTTTATTTTTTAAATTATAATGTCACATCACCAAGTTACCGATTCATATGAAAATATTTAAATATTTAGCTTTCAGTTTTACTATTTTTTATTAAAAACTTAAAAGCTTACTTGTTAAGCTCAATAAAATTGTAAAATTGGTAGAGACGTCAGTCCCGGTAAGACCAGAGGATTTGGATTCGAGTCCCAGTTGCGACCATTACCTTTTATTTTCTATTCCACATTTCGATGGGATTTGTTAATATTATCTTCAACGGATAAATATTACAACGAAGTTTATAAGTTTATTATAAGTTATTTCAATAAATTAAATAAATTGAAGTTGATCTATTTAGAGTATGAGCAGTTGAGGTGAAATATCACTAAATTGCGATGTATATTAAATAATGTTACATTTGCCATTTTTATTACTACAGATGTTTTTTGACGCTATTGGCATTTTCAACGATTGTGATTATTACGTACTGTTAAGTGGAAAATAAAACACTCTCCAAAAAGTCCGAAGGGCATTGTGACATTTTTTCTGAACCTTTTTTTAGTAAAAGGAATTCGTCTGTTCGAAATTGAAATTTATTAGAAAGCCTCTTGTGAGAGCTTGAAAGTTCGTCTGATTTTACCACTAATTCGGGTTTTCCACGTCTAAATCCCAAACTTTACCCCAAAGTGGAATATTGCTTTTAAGAATTCGTGCTCTGTGTTTTGTGTTTGGGGTAGTAAAATACTTGAAAGAAAAGGGGATAAAATAAAGCAAAAATCACTCGGTCAATTCTGAAAAGATGGCTCAAAGATTTAAGCTTGTTAGAGGATCCGCATCTCGCATATAGAGGACTTCGATATGGACCCAAACTTAAAGAAAATATTTTATGCGATTCATAAAGTTTACACCTAAATGAACTTTCTCTATTATTATTATTATCATTTTGTTTATTATTGAAATTGATTAAATTTTAATTCAATTTACAATACTACACTTCTCTTTTAAGGAATGCTTGTGCAGAGAAGCGGAGTGTACATATTACGTTTAAATGTTTAGTTTTCTAAAAGTGTTGTAACAAGAAAATGACCCTTGAAAAATGTTTACATGATAATGTAACATAGTTGGTGGTTTACATAATGGAAAAGAGAGAGGGTATAGCGACAAGTTTTTGATTTAGAAGTTATTATAAACGTAACACAATATATGTAAGTACATTGTGGCGCAGGAAATTTACCGTATAGCATAACGATAAAATCTTATAAGGGTATATGTGTGTGAGTATTGTTTTTAGTTTGTTTGATTTTCGGTGTTTTTTAATTGCATTTCAGAGTTCGTTAGGATGTTTTCAAATAGTTTATCGAAAAATGTTATTCCTCGATGTGTGTAATGGAGTTGCGCAAATGAGGTATTGCTTTTACATGGTAAGAATTAATGTACCTTTGTGTAAATCACTCAACTTTATTATACCAAATCCTATATTTTAGTTTTATTGGTTAGTTAATCTAAAGTCAGCGAAATGCTAAAACTTATCTTAAAACCTTGGGAATGCATTAGGAAATATTTTATTACATTTAGAAACTGTTTTATTACTGCTTCAATTTAATATTTATGGCCTTTCTGGCTTATTAATAATAACCTACTATTTTAAAATAATGTTATATTTTTCTTCAAATGGCCAAAAACCAGGGTTGAAAAACATACAAAATCGTAAAGATTAAATTTCAAAAATTCATGATTTTTTTTTCAGGTTCTGTTTTTCGTGATTATAACAATTGAACTTAACATAGATAAGTTAATTTACGTAGAGATTTCAGAGAGAAAAGCTGTCCAAAATATAATTAGATTTGTAGGAATTTTCACAGAAGATTTTACCGTTATATACAATTGATTGGTATTCCGTTAATTGTTTATTATTTTTATTTACTTCTCAGCAAGTTGGAACACCAGAGGAGACTGACGGACTTTTATTATATTAAAAAAATCACTTATAAAAAAAAGTTGAATTAAGTGTACTTTAGAGATATTTTCAATTATTTTTCCATTTTTACAAACAAATAAATATAACAATGATCATGTTGGCCTTAAAGTTTTCTATTTTGACAGAAAAAAGTAATTTTGTACTAAGGGAAAAGTTAATAACTAACAAAACACTGATAATATTACCAATAATTAACAAACTTCCGTCCCAGATAGTAAACCTACCCCTAATAATGTAATAAATCTAAGTTTGAGCCCACACAACACGTCCCGATGCTTCCCCGGGCAAAGGTAAAGCACGATCTGATTGGTGCCACAGCTCTATTTCTAGGCCATAAATCGGTTCACAATATTCCCATTAATTTTTATTCCGTAAGTATTCCGCCCCGGTGCCATTTCCTTTCAGATATTGGGATATAAAACTGTTTCAAACTCATAAACCACTAACAGCTTCTGGACCATTAAAATGAAACCACCTTAAATAGTTTCTGAATAAAAACCTGCTGCCTTTGAGAGGTCCACAACGACCGGAAAACAGATTTCCCGGAAAAAAAACTACATCCAGTTCACCGAGAAGAAATTGTTTTCAAAAACCAATTAATAAAGTTCGTAAAAGGAAATAATTAAGTGTGAAAGTGGTTAGAACTGCTGTTTTCATTTTCAATTGCTCGGTACTTTCGCGTTATTACGTGCTCTATTCACTTTACCGCCCGAGCTTGCAATCACTTGAAATCTACACCTTCATAGAACAGCAATCATGTTATACTTTGTAATCTTGTACAATGTAAGTTTGTAAGTAACTTATTATTATTCCAATCTAACATGGAACGATTTTAATAATTGTAAAATTAATCCTGTTGCATTGCGATAAGTTGGAAGGGAATTTAGAAAAAAATTAAAAATCGTCTACTCTTCCCAGTAATCAGAGTAGAGTAGGTAATAGATCAAATTTATAATTCCACAAGTTAGACCTTTTGTTTTCATATTTGTACTCGTATACCCTTGTATACGCGAATGAACCATATTTTTGCAGCTCGGTCAACTTTGTATATACCAGTTAATGCAAATTTTCTTTATTCCCAGTGTCGTTTCCTCCCGGAACTATGATTCTTTGAAGTTTCCATTAATGACAACTGGGAACTATTATAATTAATAAAACATTATCATAAGACGGTAAGATTTTTGTAATTAGGATAACTTAATTATAAAATAGATTGTCGAGTTACGGATATAATGGGAATGGCTATGGTGAAATAAGACGGAAGTACTGCTTTATATAATTTCATAAGAAAATAATGTTTTTGCATTTTCATCTTCATTCAGTTCGTTTGAATTACAGAGATGAAGTTCCGCTTACTTGATATGACATTACCTTCAAAGGGCAAAACGGCGGTCAACAACATAAAATTTTAATGAACAATTAAAAAGACGGAGTTCTGAATAGTCCCCTCAACCACTTTCCCCTGTCCTTTTCTCTCCCCACATTCCATTTTTTAAAACATTTTTCATCAAGATGTCGTTGTACCACCGACTATCATTGTGTTATCTTCACATAAATAGTACCTACCTCTTTTTTAATATTATGTAGATACCAAAGGTTTTTTGAAAGCTATTACTTTCAAACAATTTTATTCCGTTCCGCTCTTAAAATGCCATCTAAAAAGTCACCCTTAAAAGTAATAATTTTCGTCCTGCATAAAACGAGTTTTCCTTTACGGCATTTTTTATGGGTACCTATGGTAAACACTCATTATTTTTTATTTAGTTTATTTATTTTACAAAAACGGTTTACAATGAACCAAGAAAGCGAGAAAAATTAGCATGAATTTCAATTTAATAGAGGGTTCGTACTTAAACTTGCTACAAGATCATGTGGAAGATATCCACATTTCCTCCGAGGCAGTTAACTTACGTAATAAGTCTTCCCAGAGGCATCATCAATATTGGCATGTTGGTTCTACACCTCGCTAGGAAGTGTCAAAAGCCTGTGTTGGCAGCCTCGCGTGTAATAATTATATAAATAAGCATTAGGTACGTATCGTGAATATTTTTCAACCGTAATTTTAAAATCACGCAGGCGTAAAAATATCGACACGAATTCGTGAAAACATCGTCAGTCCATTGATTAAAGAAATGTAGGGCATCCATTCATTGGTTTTTCATTTGGGGAACTCATTCAAATGCCAGCGGAAGAAAGAGCCCCCGTTCGGGTGAAGGCGCAGCATTCTCACCCGAACGGGGGCTCTTTCTTCCATTTTTTAGTTGAAAACTATTCTGCCATTGTGGGTCGGGCGATTGTTTCACCGGCGTGAGTTGAAGAACTAAATGATAGTGGAAGCGACGCCATTAGCGAGAAGGACCCGTTGCTTTATGATCCGCCATTGTAGTTGGTGAATGCCGGAGACAATGCTCAGTTCTCAGTTCTGCACGTCCCACGCGACAGAACTGAGGATTGAAGTGGACGCGTTTGGGAATTAATTTGATTTATCATTGGGCGGATGATTGCGCGAGTTAATTAAGAATGGACACAGGGAATTTATAGGTATACCTCTCAGTGGCATGCGGTCACGCCCGTTATTTTCAATTATTTATCTTTGTAATATATTAAAGAAACATCAAATCAATATCAGAACATAATGAAATGTGCAATGATCTGTAATGTGAGGTCAGGACTCGGATAGTATAGTTTCTGAAAAACAGGGTTCTTCGAAATAATGGAAGTTCGTACCGCTATATTTCCTGAATTATACGTTATGTATGAATGATCAACATTGCCATTGAAAGAAGAGGTCCGAAAGTTTGAAATCCCACCGCTAGATCGCTCATAGTTGCACAAACGACCGCTAGAATATTCGCGCCGCCAAGCAGCCATTTCACGTCAGTTGTGAGTAAAATAGCTATTATGCAACACAAGGATTTCTTCATTTGTGACTTCTGTAAAACTGAGTTGGCAACAGTAATGCGGCGTAGATTTCATTTTCATTTTCACATTGAACCTCAAACCAGAAAGAGCATTTGTCTTTAGTATCACCAATTTGAGCAAACTGGATGACTCTATAAAGGAAAAAGCCCGAGCCGACCGCGTGTATCAGAGGATAAAGTTCGAAATTGGGTCCATCATTTTGAATAACCCCGTACAAAAGAGGCAATAAAATACTTGGAAAACGATTATAGATTACCAAATCCCATGAGCTTCGATGTTCTTAGAAACAAAGGGGAAAGGGTATAAATCATGCACGCCACTGATACCCCCTGGTACATTGATAACGAATACCCGTCTACTTAAATAGACTGATATAATCAGTGGGGTAGTGACCAGCTGGGCAGAATGGGCAACCACCTAGGGCCGTTGAGTGGACCTGGCGTTTAGGGAAACGTTATTAATCCCATATTCATAATGATATCATCATTAAAATTGCAAAAATATTTCATGCCATTTATTTATTGTTAGGCGTTGTTAAATTAGATACTTTAGGTGTTAACGCAAACAAATTTATGCAAACTTACAAAATGTTCCATTTCAAACCCAACAGAAGTTATCAGTAAACTTACTGTGGATCTCAGTTTAAATAATCCCGTTTCATACGGTACAGATTAGTGCATAGTAAAATATCTCATAAAGTGATTACTTGTAAATATTAAAATTTTTCCCGTAAAGAATCGAGACATTTTCCAAATTAATGACAGTTTGTTCAAGATGGCGCCCAGTTTGGCTGGCCCATCAAAACTGGGCATTATGTAACTAACTACGTTCCAGATTGATAGGTGTCGTTTGTAACGATCTGAAAGGGGTAGACTTTGGTAGTACAGGGATTCTCAAAGGGGGAAGAATTACAAACTTTGTTTTTTTTTGTAAAGATCATTTTGGCATCTCCTGCTAAACACATTTATTGAATAATTTTATTATACATTTATTTTATTATTTTTAATTTTTATTTTATTTTTTTATTTTTTATTTTATTATACATACATTTATCTGACGGCCTCCATGGTCGAGGGGTAAGGCTCTCGACTACGAATCCGAAGGTCGCGGGTTCAAATCCCGGCGTGCGCAAGTAATTTTATTTAATTAATTTGTGTTGTTTCACAATTAATTCATTTAAAAATAATATATAGTATATTTGCGCACGTTCCAGAGTGGAAGATACTCTCAGTATCGCCCTGGTGAAAGACCACCATTCAGAATTGAAACGTTGCTTGAAATGGCTTTTTAGCCGTGTTTGGTGACCAGATCTGAATAGCCAGGTATTTCCCCACCTCCCTCTTCCCTTCTCCTTCCCCTCCCCAATACGTTCAGCCTCACAACATTCCCCAATTGGGAATGCCATAGTCTCACTGGCTCCAGACGGTTGGGAGCAGTTGGGACTCTTGTGCGGTATACATGTAAAAAAAAAAAAAAAAATTGAGATGTGTAAACTATTTCTGTTATTACGACATGTTTTCATAAAACTTAAATGTTACTATTGTACCAAGAAGAAGTACATTACTGCTTACTCTAACTATAACTTCTAAATTTCCATTACATATGGTTATATACTTTCTTTCTGCTGCACTACTTAAAAAATATATGTTCAATTACACGTATTATGTACTTATTTTACCCACACACAGATACTGCGTGGGTTCCCATTTCTTTAGATGTATGTATAAAAATTAATTATGTTACATATGTGCTATTTTTTGGAAGATCATGAGAAAAAATAAAGAAAAAAAACTCGTATAAAAAAATACGGCTTTTGAAAAGATTATTCGTGTCTTATCTTATATTTTGATAGAAACGTGATGATTTCATATCTCATCATTTTGTTCGAAATTATGTCAAGAACAAAACATTATTTTTCAACTGATCAAAGTTGCGTTAATCTTGAAATTCTGGACAGAAAGTCTGCTTTTCTGCGATGTTTGGTCTGAATTTATATGCATTTCGAATTACCAATTTTTTTTAAACGTTCGCTAATTTTCTCAAATATTCCCCCTTTTGCCCACCGTTAAGCAGCCTCTGCATGAATGACATCCCTTGGCTGGTTGTATAGAATGTCAACCTTATTTTCTACCCTAAATAGACAAAGACACAACATGTCGTTCCTAATTTAATAAACCGACAAACTACACATAGGTACATATATACTGTATTGTGGAGGTTTACTTTTGCGCTTGGTAGTAGCTTGCTTTGGCTAGTGACTTGAACAAAAGTTAAGCGAATAAAGAATAAGAAAAAAATAAAGAAGATGTAAAGATTAGGTACTGTTTGTTGTCCGGAGAGTAAACAGCCAAGAACGGTCAGAATTAAGGTGGAACTTTCTTGGAAGTTATAATGAAAATTCGCAATAGAAAATGCGACAACGAAAGAAAAAATAAGCAAATGAACCTTTTGAAGCCGAAATAGGATGATTTTTTTGCTGGCTGCTACTCAGGGAGACCGTAAAAGTTTTCTCCGTTGTATACCTTTTCCGCTTATGCTGAACCTTTTTTTTTTTAAATATGAACATTGCTTAAACTTTTCATAATTTATGGATGTAATGCTTTTTTATGCAATTGCCCGATTGCCCGGGATAGAAAGGTTGAGAGAACTTGGATTTCACTATTCAGGTTTTACAAAAATATAGCTAAGGCCATTAAGCAACGGTTATATATGAGTGTTGGTCTATTCACAAGACTGACTCTAAATGTGCTTTTTCTACATTATCTGTTTTCAGAGATCACTAAATATACTCTTTCTACCAGAATTATCTGTTTTCAGAGATCACTAAATGTGGTCTTTCTACCTGAATTATCTGTTTTCAGAGATCACTAAATATACTCATTCTACACGAATTATCTGTTTTCAGAGATCACGAAATGTACTCTTTCTACCTAAATTATCTGATTTCAGAGATCACTAAATGATTTACATGTAAGGTATATAAATCAGTAGCGTGTTGTGAATTTTCTTCCGATTTTACAAAACAAACAGTTTTCGGTTGCAACTTTTACAGACGAAAAGATATATTCTTATCAAATTCCCACTGTTTGTGGTAAAACCTCTCTAGATATTACTCTTTCGGGAAGAAGATTACACATTTTTTCATATATGAAAAACGCCAGAATTTTAACCAAAATAAAGTTTGTTAGGATAAATCGCGAAAATGGGAAAATAAGTCTCGAAATAACACGCTGCTGGTATAAAGGTACCTTTAGCGAAATTGTTTTAAAGCAGATACTTTGTAATATTTACGTTTGTGGGTAATAATTTTTTTTTTACTTATTAGTTGGAACTTAACCACAGAAAGGGGAAAAGTCGCTTTATGTTCATTTTAATTTTATAAACAAGCTTTATAACCCCCGGCTTCGCTCTGGTTTCGAAACTCCCTTATCTACGTCTTTATTTTTATAAAATATGTAACAAACCACGTGATTCCTTGTTTTTTACTGTTGATGCTCACGAATATTCCGATCTGAAAATAGTTCCCAATAGTGTTCATTTCATCACGCCAGAAATCACCTTTCAAGATATTTAACTGATTCATACACAGCTTTTTCGTTTTATAGCTATGAGTTAAAACAAACACAACATAAACAAATCGAAACACACTACTTATCACGTTTACCAAAACATTTTTTTTACTAAAGTGAAAAGTTTTGAAAAAGGCGTTGTAAAAGCTCAACAAAAAACCCGTGTTCGAATAAATCCATGAAATATAGACATAAATATTTACCGCTGGGCTTCGCGAGCTTTTATGTTTATGGCCGGCCAAACCCCTGGCAATCATAAATCTAAAAAAGTTCAGTATAATATGATAATTGTATCAGCACAGAAATCAAGTGTTTGTTTACATTTGATGAATTACGACTGTGGTTTTCGCTAACCAGGTGAATGTTTTGATGTTTTTTAAGGAGTTAACTTAGTAGAAAAAACAGGAAATCAAACAAAAACTTGACGTGATCACATGAAAACATGAGTGAAGTTCGATAAATTGTAAAAATAATCTAAACATTTCATAAGATGTTTCTGTTTTGATCTATAACAATGATTTAAATTTGAACTGTAAATCAAAAAATCTGTGTGCATGCACCATGAAAAACTCAGCTTAGCTTTTTATATGCGCATACCTTTTTAAGTCTGGAATTTAGAATTATTTTTAGCCCACAACTTAATTAATTAAATACTATATTATAATTATAAGTATCATGCTATCGGTCTATGACCAAAGGTTGCTGTGTGTAATTTTTACAAGATTTTTTCTATTCGAACTATGGCTGTAAAGCATGGAAAAAATATTTTAATTACATATGTGACAGTATTAGCAACCCTACGGCATATTATAGATAGGGAATACTCATAAACCACAATAAATCGATGAAATAATAGAAAAGGAAATAGTTTAATGTTATAAGTATTAGGTAATAATTTTCGCCAGTCAAATATTTGTTAATTATTTTTTTCTTCCACAGATGTCGGCACCGAAAAAAAACTTTTTCTTCCTTGCCTTTAGTCTAGTGGTAGTGTTGTAAACTAAAAAAAGTGGCAATTTATGAAAAGGGTTAAACCTTTAGTGGAGAGATTACATTATATCAATAATTTCATAACAAACACTTTTTCAATATGCAAAAATGATTATCAGTGCACTTTTACTATTTCACAGCTTTTAGTGCAAGCAGTATAGTGATGCGGAGTCACATTTATTATCATATATCTGGCAAAAAAAGTATAAATTGGTCAAACAGAAGCAATTTATTTAACGATAGTGACACAAATTTATGGAAGAATATATTTTAATAAGAGATTTATCGCAGTTTATTGAAATATTTTTTCGGTTTTATAAGGTTAGGCAGAGCTTTTCAGCCTTTATGGAATTCACACCACTAAATATGCGTAAATAAAACTTGCAGAAGTCAAAGATTGGTCACATATTTTTCATTTGTTATATAAGAACAAAGAATTTGTTAAAAAAAAAGTGAACAAAATAGGGCGAAAACGAGCAGGGAAGACAGTAATATGTAAAATGTTGATTTCCCATAGATAATTAATCTGCAGTTGACATGTTGTGATCGTTGAAAAACAGAATGCTTGATTTAGAAAAGCATTCAATGGAATAGAACGTGTATTACTAAATACATTTTTATTTGGGAAATTGAAAGACTTCTTATTTGAGTACACATAAAACATGATGTATTGGCGAACTAATGTATTGTTTGATTTGTATACATTACGGTGAACATTAACGAGTTCTAATCGTTTCTGTTCTGGTATGTTCTCTTTTGTTCCGTATGGCTATGACACTGATGTATTCTGGACCATATAATACATTATCTCAAGGCTACTGGAACGCCCCAATGGCAAAAAGGGACAATGGTTTGGACAGCTGTTTTTTATTCCCGAAGCTTAACGGTGAATTTTTATTGGTGTTTTAAAGATATTGTCAAATAAAGTAACACGGATCGATAACATAAAGTAGATCTGTTTTTTGGAGAAAGTTTGCGAATGTCACCGGCTGTGAATACTTATATATAAATAATATCTTTCCTGTCATCTCCAATCAATAATAGGTACCGAGTTACGTTACTTTTTTCCCTGATCTTTTTCCGAGGAAAGCAACGAAATCAGTTAACTTATTTAAAAAAAAAACTTAACAATTGAGGCTTTTAAAAACCTGTAGAAAATACAGATCTTCGATATAATTTTTTTCCAACGTTTAATGGTGTATTAATACGCAACAACCGATGCAATGTATTTTAGTTATACTTGTTTGCGTTGTTTTTGGCGAATTTCGCGTTACTTTTGTTAATATTCGCGTTATATTTAGGAAAAGTGGTTATATTCCTCAGAAAAAGCGGTGGTATTTTGAAACAAAAGTGGTGTTATGTTTCCCTTTTGTGAAAAGTGGTAATTTACAAAAAAAAAAATTCTTAAATTATATATATTTTGAAAATCATTAAAGAATAACATTCTGCGGCGTTTTCGACATGAAGTTAACTTCTTTCCATTTTATGGCTATTCAAGCTTATCAAAACCATAGACAATTAAATAATTTGAATGCATAATATTACTTCCTTATTTTAAAATATCAGAATATCGCGTGAAAAATACGAAAATTGGGGTGAAAATGGCAAAATTCACCTATTTCGCGATAAAATGACGAAATTCACGTAAAAATTCGCGTTATTGCGAACGCGAAATTTTCACGTCTCTAGTTACGCATTATTAACTATCAACTTTCTGTCAGTTTTTCGATTCCACGTCTGAAGAAAGCCGGCGGTTTAAAAGCAAAGAAGTGATTAAATCGTAGATCCCATTTGAATGTTAACATCTGCATCTAAATTGAATGAAAGCCGCCGAAATTCACTCAGGAATATGGCCCCAGCTATTACTTTGATTATCACCAAAATGTCGAGACAGGGAGGCTATTTCGGGAAAATAACATTTCCTGCACGCCAATCCAAAGGCTACCTATATTATGTTGACTTCCCCAGAAGGTAGTTGCGGGGGTAGACTCTGTTCAATCCCTCAGTCACTGTCTTTTCACAGTTACAGATTCATTCATGAAACGAATGCTATTTTTATTCAAATCCCTTTCTGTCCCTTTTCTATTATTTGGTTTAAAAAAAACGACAATGTTTCGAAAAGGAAAAAGTAACACGTATGTTTTTAGCACGAAAGAGAATGTATGCTTGTAAGTAAAAGATTTAAAATTTATTATATCATTTTACGTAGGTATCTAATTTGGTACAATAATATTTTGAAACAGTTCAGTAATGATATTTCCAAATCAAATTAAATTGACGTTGCGAACTGGAAATTGTTGCGTTGATCAAGACCTTACATGCTCACTGTGCGAAAATTTCACACAAACATATTTTCTATTTTATGCCTATATAAAAGATTATTATAATTATTTTGTTTACGTAATAATAAGGTTTAAAAGATATTTCATAATGTTTTAGTCCTCCTCACTAGCGATTCCTGTGCTGAAGAGGACATTTCGTTAAAAAGTTTATAATTTTCTTTACTGACATCTTGAAAGTAGATAGGCACATTAGCGGTGCAAACATAGGCCGAGTCTGAAGTACGAGTATAAGAGGTTTAATACAAGGGACAACACTTTAACGGAAACTTCGTAATTTCTTTTGAACACTCATTTGCACATACATTATGGCAATAAAAACTTTTCTTTTCTCGTGGCGGTTTAGTTAATAGCCTTTTTCTTACGAACTTTATAAAGGAATAGTTTAAGATATGAAATTATCTTGAACCATACATAAGATAAAATTTTGAAAGCGTCAATATAATTCATAAGAATATGTCATGTCCTGCAGTGGGATTGTGTTTACTTGTCACGAAGTAGCAATGGTGGAAACTCGAATACAGCAATCAATTTATGTTATTAGTTGTTACAAACAAACAAGTATGGTTATTTGAAAGAGTAGATAGCCCTCATTTTACAACTAACATATCTTATTTTTCTGTATATATTCACGCAGCTCTACTTTGCACGTGTACAAGTACATATACATACATCTATCGCGCATTTTGTCTGCTGAACATCATTTAATTTAGGAGGTAATAAACGAGCACCTGGCCTCGCCGGCGCGCAGATATTACATTATTTAGTCGCTTTTGCGTTTCACGTTATTTTGGAACTCTGACTCTGTGAAAATAAATTGAAAATTGCGGTTAATCCCCATTCTTAATAGCCTCCTGCTATCCTGCTCGTACCTGAGGGGTCACCCATTGAAATATTCCCTGCCAATATTTGTGTCTCCTTTTCAGCTTCATAGCGAGATTCTTGGAATTTCGTTTTGTGGCGAACGTACACTAAAAGGAAATATAATTATGTATGGAAATTGCAGACCTGTCCGGTGTAATAATTATAATAATTACACCGAAACAAACTGCTTTGGTCTTACCTGAATGGATCCATATGATACCAAAGTTGGTCCAAGAGTACGAAAACGAAAATTACCTTAAATAAATAGGCATGAAACTCATTCGTTGTGAAAGAGAATCGTCGGTTCGGAAACCGCAGCCTCCCGATTCAAATGTATAGACCACCACTCTGTAGAGGCCGCCATTAAAGTATGGGTAATGTGAGTATTTCGAACGGGTTCTTAATTGTAATTGGATCTAGAACATGAATTTGTGTAAGTTCGAGCTCATTAAAGGAATTCTAAAATGTTCTGACATGAACGTGAAGGCATCGTTTCAGCTAAAAAGTACTATTGCTCATTAGTGGATTACACTTTCTCCGTATACCTACAGGCAGTGGCGTGCAGTCCATTAAGGCTGAAATTTTATTTCTACCTTAAGAAAATGGAGTGTTTTAATAAAGAAAGACGAATTTGATTAGAACATGCATAATAAACTTTTACTATCAATAGAAGATAAAAATTAAAACGGCATTTTTAGGCGATAAAAATGTGCAATGTTGTGCAGTTACAATCGAAAAGATTTCAGCCCAAACCTTAGTAATAGGGCAATATTCGCCACTCACTGCCTACATGAGATGCACAGATTTTAAATGAATCTAAAATTTTCTGAATTGGTGACATCGTTTATGATTTCTTAACGGATTCAATAAAAAGGAGATGCGCATAGATTGTAAATAATGCTTAACTGATTGAAACGAAGAGTGTCTTTTTATGAATTGTGCTACTCGAAGGTACTCATTAGTAGGTTAATTATACGCTAGTAATATAAGCATTAAAATAAATTATTGAAAATGGCGGTATTCTCCAGTTCACTAAAAAAATATGTTTCAATTTTTACCTTCTAACGTGTCAGTAATTTTATTTTATTTTATGTTCGTTTTCAAACTGGATTTTGTATGCCGAATTCGAGACCTTTTTTATACTTGCATTTTATCTGCTTTTAATTGACGAATACAATGTAATATTTCAGCATCTGATCACTATTGTTTTTGCGGTGTAAAAAATCTTAGGAATCACTGGTTAAAATTTGTCGGATACATGCTGCTACACAAATTAGAAGAAAAATTTACGTGAGGCAGATCTAAAATGTCTCTGTTCAATAGCAGATTCTATTGCGCATTGGTGGATTAATTTTATTATTAATTGGAGACATTTTAAGGGTGTTTTATTATTAATTATGTCGCAATATATCCTCCCTTACGTCGGCTGTTTTGTAGTAACGGGCGACCTATTTAATTCTTATCTACTTCTTTCCTCCCTTCTAACGTGACCTATAAATCAACCCTCACCCTGTATCCACCTGCCTACCCTCCAGCAGTAGCCGCCCTATACATCACGGTTCGGAAGACAAATCCTGATTCGATTATGGGATGCTAGATGGGATTTTTTGTGTTTATTAATCTGGGAGTTCAGCAAAGCGGATAGAAATAAATTATTCAAAAAATAATATGAAATCTATTTTCAAAATGACAACTTTTTTCATCTTTCGCAACCCATAGGGGGTCGGAAAAAACACCCGGAAAGCACAAAAAATACATTTGTTATACTTATTTGTTTAAGAATTTGAGACGTACAAAAACACATATTTGTTTGTTTTTTTCAACAATATAATATAATACAACAATAAATTACAATCATCATACAAATGTAGGGCAAAATTATTATATTTAGGCGCATGCATCTTGTGATGTACATAAGTTGAAAAAAAAAATTAAAGAGAAAAAAAAAATTATAATAATTAAAGAGAGAAAATAGATTAACTTAATTTCACAGGAAGATAAACTTAATTATAACTGAAAATCTGCATATCAAGCAGCGAAAAATCAAACGGGGAACTCTGACGTTACAACATTTTCACATGATATAATAACACACATATGAAATTCAAAAACATTTTCACAGTTCTTTTGCGTGGAATTACTAGGTAAAAGTAATCAATTTAAATTCGCAACATAATATTCCTTAAAAAGGTTTAATATATATATACAGGTTGTCAGACCAAAATTTCATTTACATGTTTTACTCGAAATAAATAATCTGAAATTACTGGTTAAAGTAACTCAGGTACGTCTTTTAACACCCTGTATAGCTTAAAAGTATAAATTTATAAACATATAGTCATATGACGCCATATCATTTTTTCCAAATTTTTCAAATATTCAACAGGAAATGGATTTCAAAAAGGATTGAAAATCTCTTGGTAGTAACTTGCTTATACCTACCGGTTTTGTTGTTGATTTTTTTAACTTTCTGTAGAATTTAAAAATATTAAAAAAAAAACTTATCTTAACGTCAGAGCAAAGATTTTTGCTATTCAGCACACAAATTTTCTACTTTGTGGATAAAAAAGTTAAGCTCGATTTATTTTCGAATAATTCGAACTCATAAAATAAATAAGAACACAAGAAATGCGACGTGGGCGTTTTTTATGATTCAAAAGTCTGTCCATTCGGGTAATAAATATCTAATACAAAACATTATTACATCATTTCATTTCGATCAAATGGAATGGCAATATATAATGCAGGCAGTGTGAAAGAGACAACGCTATATTTTCATTGGCTCTCCCGGGGCTACAACCAAAAGTACATATAAAGACACACCAGTTTCCATTTAAATCTACGTGGAATACACTTATAGTGTGATTGTGTTGTTTTTTGATTTGTTAAATTGTGAGTTTATGGCAAAAGAAATGACCAAGCTACCTCCAATTGAATATATTGTTCCATACAAAAATACATGGTTCATACAAAAACACGAGATGAAAAGCCTCACATCGTACGAACATTGAACACGTCGCAAGCAATTTAGAGGAGGCCTGGACATTTGGGGATCGTATGAATAGGGGATGTTACGGTTTCGTACATAAAACAAGCCTGAAACCCCTTTCACCAGGATAAAATTTTAATTATTTCAGTTGACGAAGTATTCGTGTATGATGCCACGTCATTGGACTTTTTATTTTGTTCTTTTTCAACTAATTAATCAAGGAAAATGAGGATTAGAGATGCCAAGTAAATGATGTACGAGCAGAAATAGAAGAAAAAAATCGTTTTATGAGAGAGACCACTAGTGAGAAACGAGTGTACGGACGTAATAAACTTGTAAGTATAAAATAAACTTCCAGGTAAATACGTACGGACGTAATAAACTTGTAAGTATAAAATAAACTTCCAGGTAAATACGCACGGACGTAATAAACTTGTAAGTATAAAATAAACTTCCAGGTAAATACGTACGGACGTAATAAACTTGTAAGTATAAAATAAACTTCCAGGTAAATACGTACGGAAGTATTTTAAGAAAATTTTATGTTATAACTTTTTTTCATTTTTAAAGCTTTGCAAGGAAGAATGTATTTTCAAATTTTATTCGTCGATATAACTATGCATTAGATATTATTAAATGAAAAACAAAATCAAAGTCACACATTAAAACTATAAATAAATAAAAATAAAAATAGCTAAAAACGAATTACGATGTTTTTTCTTTTTTCTTTAAAACAAATTGTCAAACGCGAAATGTGAAAACGTTTGAAAAAAAACTTGGTGTTGCCATAGAAATGAAATTTTGTAATTCCAAAATAATATATATCTGCAATTAAATGTCAAGCTATATATTTGGTTAGTATGTCTTTCTCGGATAGAGGAATGGTCCCGAGTTCGAGTCTAGGTCGCAATATTATCATTTTCTTTTCTGTGACTTTACATATGGCTTCAATGTAATTAAAAGTATTTTAATATTTTGAATTCGTTTGAATTCGATGATTTCATTTGAATTAAGGTGCTGCTCATCTGGTAGTTATAAAATATACAGTTAAAAAGGGATAAAACGTTAATTAAATTTAACTTATAGTTGGTTAAATTACTTTTATTTTATTTAACTGTTCTTATTTTTAAAAACGAAACACAAACATTCCCAATGTGTTTGAATTCCTTCTAAATGTTGCTTGAGCAATAATGGATTTAGCTAGCATAGAATTAAACCCGCAACGCCAGGGTGCGAACCCGATGCTTTTGACCACCAGGACACTAACCGGTAAATTATGGAAATAATCTTTTTTATTTTTTACTTTTTTTTGTATTGAATAAACAATATGACATATAAAGTTGAGACAATCAGTTTCTATCCAAAAGTTCCTACCTATCCCCTAAAAGCACGTAGTCTTGTTTACTTCGAGAATTCATCTCCGAGGAGTGAACACTACTTCCATAAAAAATGTACAACTATTGGATATATGTTTCCATCATTAAATCGTATTCCACCTTCCACTCTTGACTCACCTAAATTCGCAATTTTTTTCCGGAAAATATCTTTACTATGTGCTACCTAAAAATTTTCAAAATTTTTTTTTATTCTTATACGCAATGTAAAGCGAAGTTACTTGGTATGAAATAACATTATGTAAGTCAATAAATAGTTTTGTTTACGTTTAGTTAAGGCTTTAAAAATAAATTTAATAAAAACTTCGGGAGGTGATTCTATATACATGGTAGTAAATTTCAAAGGTTGGAGGTAATTTTTAGGTAAAATTTTTTATTTGTTTGTGTAGAAAAAAAACAGTTGAACTTTTTTTTTTTTTACTTGTACTATCATATTGAATCATCTCCCGCAGTTACTGCACTCCATTTTACACCCGGACTTTATATTATGCGTACATAAAATAAACTAACTTAACACCTATGGCAGATTCACGAAATTTTTCATAAGGAACCCCTAGTTTTTCTAATAATTGAATTAATTAATATATTGCATACGTTGCATTTTTCAACGACAACCAATAAACATAGGACAACAAAAAGTATGCTGTTTTTTATACCTACGAGCACTTGTTTTTGTTTGCATACCATTTTCCGCTGGTTTCACATAAACGTTTGTTTGAAGGGGTACGCAAGCATTCCACCCTTGCATTCGATCAGCTTTAGTTCCAATGGAATATTTATTCGTTGTTCACACAAGGCTGTCGAGTTCAAACCCATATTTTCAGCATTTTTTAATTGGGCGACAACTTCTACTAGATTATGCCAATTATTTTTGTGAATAAATCGGATCTCGAATGTGGTAGTTTAATCCAATTAAATGACAGTTGCTTTATTAATTTCATTTGGCATAGATGGTTCTGTAAGTTGTCCCTTCAATTTAATTTAAAGCCGACCATTTCAAGTATCCCCATATTCAAATTGGAAATTTCTCTCGCATTTTGAAGGCTGATAATTATATTATAAAAAACTCCGATTTGGGTTCAAATACATACATATTATTGCGTAATAATCCCACGCTCTAAATAATACGACGATGTATAAAACACTGTATCTATTTTATGTTTCCAGAATCTAATCTAACCTACCTGGGTCCGAGTGTACGTACGATTTTTTTTTTAATTTTCTCTGTTTCAATTGAAAAAAATAAGCAATTTTTTTTTGGTTTTTATTGTTATTGTTAGATGAATGTTTAAAAGCTACATAGCTCACGTTGGAAAGACAAAAACAGTTACGTTAAGGGTCAGCACCCAAAAATATACACTTTGTAGGTTGCTAAATCAAGAAACAATACAATTGATAAACCTATATTTTCTATACGGAATTTTGGGTATAACTTTCAAAATTGCTTTCACTAGTTTTTAAACTGCACCCGTGTTTGCATAGAATTTAAAGATTTTTGGTTTGAGGATTTTTGTCTTTTGAAACCTTGTACATTTTCCTAACTACCCATATAGTATTTACAGAAAATCTTTTGTCGTATTGCTTGAGTTGATAATCTGCAAAGTGATGTTCAGAGCCATTTTTGAGTGCTGGCTCTTAACCTAGAAGAACCACACCAAAATACTGTGCAAAATTTCATAACGCCAGAACTCACATTTTGAAGGATTTTGTGGCTTCATCGCATAGATCTTCAGTTTCATGTTGTAGAAAGCTTCCAGAATGGTTTATCAGTCATCTCTATAGATAGAATGGACTTAAAACCCGAATAAAACGTTAGTTCGAGTGGGGTTTAAAATTACTTTTACTATTTAACTAAAAGTAATTAATTGAATTAGGAAACGTCATATTGATTCTTTCCCCGATAATTTAATTCGGTTAGCCCCCGAATGGTGACTAATTAACCCCGGCTCACTCACTTAGGGCAGCTGGGGGCTAATGGCCATTAGTTTCTTACTTTACTGTTTACCTAATGCGCCTCACGACTGAGCGTCTATTTCGGGGCCGAGTAAAAACATGTCAGCACGTAACTTGCCCCAAATTAATGTAGCCTACGACAGAGGAATACAAAAAACACGTGAAGGTTTTAACAAGGAAACAAGACAGGTAATGGCAACATTATTCATTTGATACATGTTTTCTTATAGTTATACGTACACAGTGGCGGCTCGTGACCGGCAGTGCCCCACCTACCATCTAAATCTTCATACAAAAAAAATCATTTTTCGAAAAAAAAATATAAATCATTTTCGGCTTCAACAACATCAATAACGTCGTATTTTTAAATCTTAGCACTCTAACTCACTCAAAAGTCACGAGCCGCCACTATACGTACTTCTGCGCATTTGTTAATTTTTTAATGGACTAGGTTTCCATAAAAATTGTGACTTATGATTTTTTCTTCTAATATTGCTTACAAAGAGATTTTAAGCCTAATCGGTTACCGGTTAGTAGCTGAGTGGGCCAATACGCCGGGTTCTAAGTATAAGCTAAGTCCTCCATCATTGCACAAGCGACAATTTTAACGTATAATGATAGCAGTAGGCGCTTTTCAAATATTGTCAGGTTATTAATATATTTTGTGACTGGATAATTCAACGCATGTATGAATCGGCACACTGTTTATTAGTGATATAAAGTCATTAAAAGTACGAAAAAAAAACCAGCCCGAAAACCTAATCTCAATTATCCATTTAATAATTAATAATAACCTGCTTTAATTTAAAAAATAAAATTAATAGAAAAAATAGGTAAACCGAACCAAATTAATGTAGGTAGATATATATTTGAAAATAAATAAATTTGATTTTGTATTTTCAAATAATTTTCTTTTACATATCGTTTTTTTAATAATTAATTAGTTTTTGGTGAGATTTTCCTGCTAGTTTTATTTTGGTACTTTTAATGACTTTACATCACTTTTAAGTGTGCTGATTAATACGTGTGTTGAATTATCATGGACTAAATATATTTATATTGTAGTGATGTCTAATCATCGTATATATTCGCACTGTAAAACTTTGAATACGCCACGAAAAATGAAATAGAAATCTTTTTTTTTTGTCGAAAAAAAATGCTTTCTCACATTTTACATTATTTTTTGAAGGATTAGATTCCCTAAAAATTGCTGTTACATGTGTTACACGTGTTCTATGCCTGAACATGATTATTCGAATCATTTATTTTTCTTATAATATTGGTCACGGTGAACTTTTACTCCTAGTTCGCGAAGTATGCAGGACATAAAGCGCACTTGAAGTGAAATCACACAAAACTGCGCTATATAAATGCTTTGTTATTATTTGTTATTATTATAATCTTATATTACATTTGAGGGGTATAAAATTAAATCTCACAAACTCCACAATACACAAAAAATTCTATATAATTTATTTGTTCTTTGTTTCCTACCTAATGATGAATTTTAAACCTTAAACCTATAAAACTAAAACCTTTTTAAACAAAAATCAAATTTCGCGGTATAATTTTTTTTTTCAAAACTCATTCCACATCTGTAGGTTTCAAATATAGCATTCTCCGGTTTCCGCCAATGGGAGCTGGTTATTACAATGAAAACTGTCATGGCCGCCGTCAGTATTAATTTCATAAATCACAAAATCCTTGCGAAACTGACAATTTCCTACATTCATTTGACGATTTTCTCTAATTAAAGTATTACTTGACATTTTTTCTAATCAACAGTATTTGTCGGTTTACATTAAAAACAAAGAATTTAAAAAATGAAAATATTGATGAAAAAACTGTTTTTTTTTCTCTATTTCTCACAATTTCATGTTGGTGGAGTTTGTGTGTTTTGATTCTTGATTTATAATATGGTAGGGACGTGCAGTTCATTATATTTTGTACCCTAGAATAAAACTGAATTATGCAAAAAAATTGTGAATATCACGATTTCGTATTAAACATCATATTTTTTACTACTATATTGAGTGGTAAATAGTATTAATTCCCATGTTAAATACCTTCAAAGATTTTGTGTTTTAAATAACGTTAAACGTATATTAAGACTCAGCAACGGAGTAAAAAATATAGCGTTAAGTACAAAAAAGTTTAAAAATCCAATATTATAAGTTAATACAGTTTGATTCTAGAGTACAAATGCAGATAGTAAAACTGTACATGTCTTAAGAAAAAAAAAGAGAGAACACTACTTTATCATACCCGAATTTCTTTTTTTGCCTTATTTTCTTTGGACATACACAAAGTTTCAGCCTCTATGCTCAGTACTTCCATATGATATGCTTAGCTACGTATTTATAGATATTTAGTGATTAATAAAAAAATAAAACAATGCTCATTTTCGTAATTGCAAAGGTTTCCCAATTTTTATTTAGATTTCAATGTTGTTGAAAGAATAAATATTTTATTACTCTCACCATAGACGAAAAGAACCTCCGATAGACAATAGTAGAATTATTTTATCACTCAATTCAAAGTGCAAATCAAAATGAAAGCGTCGATCACCTCCCTCGAAAGCACAGACGCGTCCCGCCAAAACTCTCAAACGTTTCGAACGCGACGCAAATTCGAACTTCAAACGCACACGCGGCGCGCAAAACCAAAATACTAAACTTTATTTTTTTTTAATGAAAGATTTTTTTACGAAGAAACTTTCGCAGATTTGCGAATCTTTGAGAGTAATCGCTGTAGAGAGAGATGACTGAGTTTGTTTGTTTGAGGGCGGAGTAAGTAGCGACCAAGCGGCACGGCGGGCGAGAGCGGACAGGCGTCTCTCAGCGTCGCGGCGCTGCTGGCGTCCGCCCTACCCCCTGCCCCTACCTCCCACCTCACACCCCTCACCACATCCCCTGCTTTCCTCCGCATCCCTATACTAGAACAGGTTTTTAGATCAATGATTAAAATGATCTCCGCTGATCTGGCGGTGTGATAAAGTGATAATGATATCGATGGTTTTTATAGACACAATTTTCAGAATCAATCTTGAACGAATCTGAGAAACTCTTTTGAAACCGATTTCATTTAATACCAAATTTTTTATTACATTAGGCAAGTAGATACCCCTACATATATATATATATGTAAAAATCAACTGAAGCTGGAATAAAAGTGATGTCTGTAGTTTTTATAGAGATATTTTCAGTCTAATCTGATAAATTCACGAGATTTTTTTTTTGTAACTCAGGTACTTAAAATAAATTACGTTGTAAACGCACTAATTTACTTGTGAATTTAAGCACTTTATAACAGGCCTTTCAAAAGTTTATTTTAAATTTGTAATAGTCCTTCCAAACACACAGCGGCCGCAGTGAAACAGATGTCAACCGTTCAATAAAATAGAACTTCGATATCATATTTGTTTTATTGCTGGTTATTTGTTTGACTAAAATGTTACCACATATTTTTAAACTTATTACAAAAATATTATTATTAAATAAAACAGCACTTTGTTTTAAACCACCATTTTATTTTTAAATTAACTCCAACCGGTTTCGTTTATCTCAAGCCTCATCGGGGTAAAACTTAAAACTAAACAAAGATATATAGAGTGAGCATGTATATATTTGGTAAGGAGACAAAAAAAAACGAAGCAATGAAACAATGAGGCAGAGATATGCTTATATGTAACAGAATGGGACAAAACATAAAAAGACAGAGACAGAACATCAAAGGATTATGTGGGAAATTTTGAATTAAAGGGAAATAAATCTAATATGAGACTGATTAAGTTCAAGTTAATTTAAAAATAATTTGGTGGTTTAAAACAAACTGTTTGTTTTATTTAATAAACATGTCAAACCACAGAGTAATTGACTTCTACGAAAATATAAATATTTTTGTTTGGCTAGTTTTTACAGCGCTGTTTTTAACGATAATATCCATTTATATAGTTTTAAAGGTAGGTACGGAAATAGTAGTCGTAACAATCTAATGCAGTATTTATATGCTAACAGAGTTGCGGGCAGTGAAGATGTTCAAATTTTGTAATGGTACATAAAATATATAAAGGTAAGTAAAAGTTTATGACAGGGTGTCCTGTTACGAAAGCGCGATCTCCATGTTTTGCATTTTGAACTTTACTTTGATTCTGATCACCCCCTGAAAGCCGATGACATCACTGATCTGAGTATTCTTTTCAAAACTCTGTAATGTTTTGATGACATTCACATTTATATTGTTTGTTTTTATAGTAAACAATAAACTAAAAAAACAATATTTTATTCCAGCCTATAAAAATATATTGCACATTTAAAAGATTATTCTAGAACTTATCTTGTCGTCTACAGAAAGAGTTTTATTTTTAACCAAAACAAAACATTTTAGTAGGAGACAAGGTGTATG
Source organism: Halesus radiatus (assembly GCA_022606495.2). Lineage (NCBI taxonomy): Eukaryota > Metazoa > Arthropoda > Insecta > Trichoptera > Limnephilidae > Halesus > Halesus radiatus. Next base: position 222,149 of record JAHDVE020010618.1, read on the forward strand.
AAAACAAATGTTTTTGTGTATGGTTTGTTGTGTAACGTTTCGAAAACACGTTCTCAGAAGACGTAAGATAAATTATGATATACCAGTGGCGTACATTATTCTGTGTGCAAGGTAAGCTATGTGTAGTTTTTCAAATTCAGGCAAGAATTTTCAATTTGCATTGAATGTGTAATAACGGCCATATATAAATTATATATGTAAATTTTATTTAATTAATTTGTGTTGTTTCACAACTAATTGATTTAAAAATAATATATAGTATATATGCGCACGTCCCGGAGTAGAAGATCCTATCAGTATCACCCTGTTGAAAGACCACCATTCAGAATTGAAACGTTGCTTGAAATGGCTTTTAGCAGTGTTTGGTGACCAGATCTGAATAGGCAGGTATTTTCCCACCTCCCTCTTCCCATCTCCTTCCCCTCCCCAATACCTTCAGCCGCACAACATTCCCTTGGGAATGCCATAGTCTCACTGTCTCCAGACGGTTGGGAGCAGTTGGGACTCTTGTGCGGTATTCATATAAAAAAATATAAAAAAACGGCCATTTTATATGTGATATAGCGAGATATAGGGTATATTTTTGGTAAGTGTTAACATTTTATAAAGGAAAAACGATTATTTCATTAAAAAACTCCTCAAATTCATAAAAAAAAACATCAGCAATTTATTGATTTTTTTCTAATTTTTAAACTCATTTTTCTTAGGGTAGGCATAGCTTTATGGGCTGCACGCTACTGATATTTACCTACTGGAAATATTTCATTCTAAAGGTGGTCTAAGTAAGAAGCAGGTTCATTCAATTTTATCATTACAATAAAAAACTATATTTTATAACTTGATAAACGGGAACATAATATTCGAGGAAACATTACGGGAATAAAACGCTTCAAAACTGGAGCCATTATGGCAGATTATCCGTATTTATTACCCTAACATGACTTTCGTGTTTAGAAGTATATCGAATCCAGAGAGAAAGAAAAATAGAGTTGTATTCTTACTACAATTATATTGGTGTTTCCACTTGAAAAACAAAGTTCCTGGAGACATACAGGCTAAAAATATTTAAATTGACTATTTTTGCTTTGTTCAGTTAAAAGTGTGTCAAGGATATCGTCCTGTCAGTAAACAAAGTCCTTATTTCCCTTTGTTTGCGACTATAAATCATTGGAAATGTCCTTTATTCTTTGTCCGCCTTCCTTCCATCTTTGGCAAATTTCCGGTCTCTTTTCGTCATGGGAAAATATTTGAATAAATAAAATCCAGGGAAATGTCTATTAAAAGTAACCTTTAATTAACATACCGACGTTGATTGAATACATTTTAAAAATATAACACGGTTGTTTTTTGAGATGGTATGTTTATGTCATCAATTTAACAGGAATACCCGAGGTGAACTGTTTTTTTTTAATATTTATTTACGCTACAATTTTTCAGAATTAATGATTTGGATTAACTACTGCCTAAAATTTTTGGGTTTTTTTACGGACTTTAAAAATGAAACTGATTTACGGAAAGATGATGATAAATTACCAGCTTATCTCTTAAAACCTTTTGGCCGCAAGTATAATCTTAAATAAGTAGTTATTTACCTAAAATACAATATTATCTAGGGAAATTTTTTACCACAATTTAAACGAATATCTTTTTTAAAAAACACATATTTGCGTAATGTTTGAAATCTTTTAGTAGATAGGTAAATAAAATGAACCTGAAAGACTTTACCCAATGGTTATTTTTAATGATTTATTAAAATCATCTAAATGGTTCTGTGGATAACATAATACGAAACTATATAGATAGTGGTTATCAAATTAACATTTTAAACTAGCTGATGTGTACCCGGCCTTGTTCGGGATTTTTTTTTAAATAAAGTTATGTAGTTGTGAATTCTTGTTTGTCGTTTGGGTGCTGCTATAATTGATTTTACGGCAAAATTAATGCATTGTGACGACTATTACTATATATAAACAAAGAAACATTCATTTGAAAATTTTATTTCATTCCAAAAAAAAAAAAATTCGAAATATATCTAAATAATAAAGTTCTGAAGTAATGGTCTAACCATCATCATTTTCTTTTAATAGAACCCTGGAAAATATTTTTTTTATATGCATAACTTTCATGCTAGAAAAGCTTAAGGGAGCGACATCTATCGACTTGTGGAGAGTTTGATTACAGTGAATTATAATCCAATAATTTTTGATTCATAAAACTCGTTGCAACATAAAACCACGAGATGGCAGTTGGAAGAAGGCGTTCCCTCTTATAAATAAACATCACAGGATTGGGTCAGATCAACGAAAGCGTTACCAATCAAACGAGCGTTTTACATAAACAACAATTAGTGGTGACAGGACAAAGGAAATATTAATTATTTATGTGAATCGAAAGGGTTCAGATCGACGGCCTATAATGTAAATATTCCACCAGAGGGCGAGCAGGACGAGAGAGGTCGTGAACTTTAAAGAAAACAATGGGTAATGCAGAGATGGATAACCATTGAAAAGTGAAAGCAGAAAGAAAAAATAATACGCAAAATGTTAATTACAAATAAAAAACTACAAAGTGATGATTTATCTTGCACGGGGAAAGGTGTGTTTGCATTAGAATTTAGACAGAAAGACGTGTCATGTAAGGCTAAGCGGAAAAACAACGAATTAGAGAAAATAATTCAGAGAACAATAGCTTCAACAGATGAAAAAGGGAAGAAACAAGAATTATACAGTATGGAAACTTCGGCAAACTTAAGAGGCGATTTAGGCGGGACTAATGCGAAATAGGAGTACAATTTTCTAATTTCAGGAACGTAGATAATTACAAGGGAGTGAAACTAGACTGATTTTAGGTGATAAAAGGTATTAATTGAGTAGATTCGGGACATCAGATATTATGAAAATGTAGATGAGAAACGTATCGATCAATTAAAAAATTTAAACTGAAGGAATGCAATAGAGATCTTGAGATATATGGACTACTACTTTTAATATAGTTCGATACATTTAGGTAAAATTTTGAGGTTGTCAATGACTAATGTAAACGGGGCGGAAAAAATTGTGTATTTAAGCGACCAGATGAACATGAAACTGGCGTAATAAAGAGATAAACAAACAATTAAGGTTATACAGGGAAGATAGGAATATTTATTTAAGGAAAAGTAATAAAAAATAATGTGTTTTCGATGAACATTGATTTATATCGGTTTTTTGTAAAAGTAAGGGTTATTACCCATAATAAACAATAAGCTAATGTGATATTTAGTTAGAGTGAAATAGAAGAAGGGGGAGTGGCCAGGGAAGAAGTTGACGAACTCATATCCACCAGGGTTGGGGTTGGTTAAATCGCAGGTAAAAATACTAATTAATTAATACATAAAATTATTAAAGGTAGTGAAAAATCAATTAAGGATGATATCAATCGACCCGGATGAAAGTATAAGCAGACGACAGGTACATGCAAAAGGTGTAATACAGCTAGACCAGGAAGAAGCAGTGCAACACATTGAAAAATCATTCTGGAAAGGTATATTTATTAACTCAGGCAGGTGAGGTGGGGAAGTAATTATAAAGTGTTTACACCAATATTAGGATCAATTGAAAATTGCGCGAAAAGATTCGTTAATCGAATATTCACATGTTAGATCAGAGAAAAATCATGTTACCATCGGAAAATTCACAAATAAAAAGATATCGCGTATAAAGACAACCAGGGACTAAGGGAATTTCTATAATTGAACGATGTGAAGAAGGCGCTTCTTTAAATAAAATTCAATAAGGACATAATGGCTATAATTACGAGATACCCGAGTTCATAGGCGACCAAAGAATAAGCGATGGATAATATTTTCAGAAAAAAAACATGAATCGAAATTTCCAATTCTAGAATAAGGAATAGCAGGGCGCTCTGAAGGGATTAACTAAATTCGATCCTGGCCGGAGTGAGGAAAAGTGATAGATGCGGAGGCGGACCAGGTGTTATCTAAATATTTACATTGAAGAATTACATTCGAAATTAGTATTACTTACATATAGGTTTACGAGTTAATAGAGAACATAATTTAATGAAGGTATGGAATGCAGTTAGAGCCTTTTGATTTTAATCTGGATATATAAGAGAATGTAATGGGAGAATAGGGGAGTTAGTCGCGGAATACGTCGGGCGAGGAAATATTTAATTACGTGCTGACCGATTTTAAGTAATTGTTTGGATTTTTGGACTTAGAAAATTTCATTTGATTTGATTCTTACAATTAAATAAAGTTTTAAATAAATTCTTTTGAATAGTTGTTGGATTGATTCAACAATAGTTTGATTTAATTCAATAATAGTTTGATAAATATTGAAGTTTCTAAAATTCATTATACTTAAGTTGATACTAAAAATTACTTCTGTGAATTAATTAAAATTGGTGGTTTTAAGTGAAATTATAATAATCGAAAGTGTTTATAAATAAAGTGTTTGAATTGAAGTTGATTGGAGTTCGTCGCGAAATAAGTTGGAAGAAATAGTTGATTACGGGCGTATCGGTATTTAAGTAATTAAGAGTGGGTTTTTCCTGGACTTCAAAAATTTCATCTTAAAATAAATAAAATATTTGTGTTCAAATTAATATTAAAGTTTTCTTAAAGACAGTTCGTCTCGAGTTGATACGCCGTTAATTGCGTGCGGAGTGATTAAAAAGTGTTTTTCCTGGACTTCAAAAATTTCATCTTAAAATAAATAAAATATTTGTGTTCAAATTAATATTAAAATTTTCTTAAAGACAGTTCGTCTCGAGTTGATACGCCGTTAATTGCGTGCGGAGTGATTAAAAAGTGTTTTTCCTGGACTTCAAAAATTTCGTCTTCTAATAAATAAAGTGTTTTGAGTGTTCGAATTAATATTATATTAAAATAAATTCTCTTGTTGATCTAATACAATAATAGTTTCATAAATAGTGAAATTTCCTAAAAATTAATAATACTTAATTACGTTGAAGATTCTAAAAGTTGCAATTAAAGTTGATAACAATATATTTGATTTAATTTTCTCAAAACTTTTAGTGCAGTGTGATCATGATAATAATTTAATAAATATTGAAAATTTCTAAAATTAATAAAGTTATTTGTTTAAAGATTTTAAAAAAATTGCTTCTGTGAATTAATAAAAATTGTTTAAATGAAATGTGATTTAATTCATATTTTGTGTTGAACTAAATTCATTACGAGTTTAAGAAAAATTAAATATAATTGCGTTTAAAATAATTTAGTGAAAGTTTAAAAACAGCTGAGTCTTAGTTTCATATATTTCATTTTTAATACCTAGCGTGGGATTAATTTCGTCAAAGAAAGATAATAAAGCTCTAAAATATTACCAAGCGTTCGGTTTACGGATTTAATTAATAGTTTGTAGAGAGAATTACGTGAGTACAGAAGCAATAAATTTTTTTTTTAAATAGACAAAATATTTATAGCGAAAGATATTCAAATTCAAATAATTCAGTGAAGATAGAATTGGTAAAATCGAATTTGTTCCGTACGTCAAAGTGAATAAAATAGGAAAATAAAACAACAAAAATTAAATATTATCTAATAATATTTGGATTTAGAGAGATCATTAAATTTGAAGAAATAGTACAAATCGGTAGATCACGAATTGAAATTAGGTAACGCTAGATTGTTATTAAGTAAATATTTCTAAATTAGATTAAACATACCAGGCAGGGAAGTCCAATGTTTTCCCAAACTTCATAATTGGCGTGTATAACCCGTCTGGAAAAATTATGAAACTGTCGGAGTTCAGGTGAGTCAGTCATTTAATATTCAAGTTTTCAGGTTCTCCCGGGGAAGGCGAGGACGGAGACATGAATTATATTTCTAATGATGTATAAGTGCACATATTATATGTATGTATATATGTATATATATATATGATTATATTTAATGTTTAATATATAGGTCAATACTATACGACCGTTATTTATTATGAGTAAATGTTTTGTATACTTGATCAAAGCCGTTCTAATCAAATATTTGTGTTCAAGTACATTTTATGATACCCAGCGGTACATCTACCTTCATAAGATATTTTACGATAAGCCTTTCCTTTCGCATTGAATTATAATTAAACGAGTACTAAAGATAATTCAATTGTCTCACTCAATACCAGTACTTGACTTTTAAATATTCAAAAATACCTATTTTTACATAAATACATTTAGGTATTTATAATAATTTCCGGTAGATACCTACCTGTATGATTGTCTTTATCGAGTTAATTCATAGTCAACAACTTCAGAACATCCTTTATAGGTATTTCACTGTGTAGTGAAATAACTTCGGCTAAAGACTTGGCCTTTACTAAGAGTATGTATGGGTGTGTATGGGTATATATGTATGTATAAAGCGTATAATGTATCTATCAAATCTATATGGCCGTTATTTATTTTATGTTTAGGTATATACAATGTTTAATATGTATATATATAAAACCAATTATTATATTTATGTATATCTCCTATAAAAGCAATTTATTTTATTAATATATATATTTTCCCTAACACCTAAATTCGAAAACTAACGTTACTAATTATCAACATCCCAAACGATTTTTATTAATTCAAAGATCGTTATCATTCTAAAATAAACTAATGAATCCAAATTGTTATGCTTCCTGACGGGGGTCTCTGACACTTAAATATACAGTCGCATATCTCAATGACACACATCCTCGACTGTTATTAAAACTAGGTCAACATTCCAAACCACACCCTCCTTTTATCGAAGTATGTAGATACGTATAAGTATGTATATATATTCGAATTTCAGTACATCTTACGAAGAATAAGTACCTTAACAAACGTCGACATTTAATTGAAAAATAACTATCATCTTTTGCGATGAACTATCATCTTTTGCGATGAACTATCATCTTTTAGAAATCACGTATTTGTAGTTTGCGTACATACATATTTTTATAGCGCCATTTTCATGGAAAGATTCAATTCAAAGGCGCTCCACACCCGTTCGAACATATTGATGAATTCAACAGAACAAACAAAAACCCACATTACTAGAAATGTCAAAATAAGCATAATCATTCGTCGACAATACGTTCCCAAGTTATGTTATAAAATTAATTTTATCTTCGACTTAGGTTTTCAAGGTTCAGGCCTTGCAAATTTTGGGCTTTTTTTGAGTCCTACCTTTTCTCCAAACAAACAAAAATCAATCTACAGTTAAATTCAAACTACATGAGATAGCAGGGTCTCATTAAATCAACCTGTCAACCAAACCAAAAGTAATCTATTACATATATTGTATTATCACTTTCATGTATGTTCATATGTAGTATATCTGAATATCTGGCACAGATTCACGACCTGTGTTGGAGATGTCAGATCCACAATTTTCTGGGAAAACTGGAGTATTGTGGATTATAAAAACTCGTATTGTTTACATATATTTATAATTTGTACCTATCGATTGGGCAGAAATAATTGCTGATTTAAGCGTGGTTATCTCTGAACTCTTGATGCGGGGGACGGCCTTTCAACCCGGACTTTGCAAAAAAATCGCAAGTATCTAATGCTGTTTGACGAGGGGACGGAACCGGTTTGATCTCCTTTAAATGTAACTGTCGGGAGGACGGGAATTCGGAGGGTCTCGGACCCATGGATAAGGAAGGTGCTCTTTCCGTCGCGGTACAGGGGATGACCAATAGCGCAACGAACTAAAAGAAGAAGTTACGTATACCGTTTGGTCAGGCTGTGCGTCTGTGAGGAAGGGGTTACCAACCGGAAACGTGGTCATCTGAGTACTTTAGGGGTAGGTCTGGAGCCGAATTAATTGCAGCGAAACAAGCCGTATTCGATCTCTCGTCATAACAAAAGCTGTGAAAACTAAAACCTAATCATGTAATTTTCCCAAATTTAGGAGAGAATGGAGATGGCGCCAAAACAAGTAAAACTGTACCTTTTAACCATGAAATTTATTGAAACTAACCCATGTAGAATAACACTTAGTACGATGAGGAAAGGCGATAATACTGTGATCATTACATTTATGTATACCAAATTTAAAATTGAAACTACGTCGTATTATATAGATCAGGAATAGTGCAATTAGTATAGCCCAGAAGCTAAGTTTTCCCATTAAAACTCACGATAGAAAAAAAAATAGAAAATTTAGGGGTAAAGTTAGGAAAATGCTAGTCTTCCTATAGGAAATTAACGTAGATTGCATAGTAGGATAATAATAGAGAGTTCAGAACATTAAAGTCTAAGATAGGAGTAATGTTAGGAATATGAATTCTGTCAATGGTATGCGAGAGTCTGCCTACGCTACAAAGAATAGGGGTTACCACAAAAAAGACCTTGTTTTTCCAATAGTCTGAAACAAAAAACAACACAACGTAGACTCGCGAAAAGCTTGGCAAATTGACCACATTCCAGTGGGTAATTTTTCGCAAAAATCATGAAAATCGGAAACACTCGAATGTTAGCATAGGGCTAGACGTTACACGCTGGCCAAGGAGGAGAAAAACCTCAAACTGAAAGGAAAACTACAAAGAGTCTTCCGATCACATTAGTTAGGAAAATTTAAGGCAGCAGTAGAGGAGTCATCTTAAATCGGTGGCGCGAACGGAAGTCTATTGCTAAATTAAATCATAAACGAAGGAAGGACGGGCCATCACATCTTTAAAGGTCAGTGGGGGGGGGGCATCTCAAGTAGGTACCTACTTGTGTTTTCCACTTTGAAAATATTGTACCCAAACAAACCTTCTTCTTTTGAATATGTAATTTGTAGCTAACCAAAGTGGTATATTTATGGGCTAACCTCAATACAACATGGCGAGTTCAATGTTTTACATACTAATTTAAAACCTTATAGCAACAGTTTTAGATATTGGATTTCATTCAAACTACTTTCTAGACCTTCCCGTCATTAATAAAAACAAACTGTGCTATTTTCAGCGAAATCGGTCAAGTTATTTTCGATAAATCTGGGACAGACAGATACACAAACAAACATTCATATTTTATACAGAGATATAGATTAGGGATTAATATGCACAAGGCGCTCTTGGGGATAATCCACAAATAATGGCAGTATGTAAATTAGCTAAGCATTTTTTTTACATTAACCAGACATGAGGTCATATGACAACTTTGGGGATGTTGTGTGGATGGTCTTATTAAAGAAAGAAAGTTCTGGGAAAAAAAATATATGAGGGGTGGGTAGGAACGTGGGGGTTAGTGCGCCCAGAAGTGACAGACGTATGAAACCATCCCTCCCATTGCGGTCCAAGCCGATGATAGGTCGAGAGACTCCAGCTGGTTAGCTCAAAGAGTCTCCCTCAACTGGCCTTTCCCGATCCTGTCCGACACGACAAGACTTGCACAAACCTTACCCCATGAACCCGGGCACCCTGCGTGTCACCAAACGTAGCGAACCACTTGGGGTGATCTATGGCAGAGGTGTTGGTTACCAAATGAATGGTTCCCGGGGCAGCGGTACCCATATCCGCCTCCCAAAGTGAGATTATGGTACTCGTCTCTTTTTTACTTACAACGACATTCAATAACATTTTAATGATATTCTATTTTTATGATCTCCCAACGAATGTAAAAGGATTGTGGCCACGGCACAAATGCAGTTTAATACTCGTATACGTTTGTAAGGAATATATCATTATGAATGTTGTGTTCAACATAATCTGGGGTTTCTACTTCTGTATATAATAAAATAAACCTTGAAAACAATAATATAACGACGGCTTCGATGGTCGAGGGGTAAGGCTCTCAAACTCTGAATCCGAAGGTCGCGGGTTCAAAGCCCGGCGTGCGCAAGTAAATTTTATTTAATTAATTTGTGCTGTTTCACAATTAATTAATTTTAAAATAATATATAGTATATTTGCGCACGTTCCATAGTGGAAGATACTCTCGGTATCGCCCTGGTGAAAAACCACCATTCAGAAACGAAACGTTGCTTGAAATAGCTTTTAGCCGTGTTTGTTGACCACATCTGGATAGCCAGGTATTTTCCCGCCTTCCACTTCCAGTTCTCCTTCCCCTTCCTATACCTAATACCTTTAGCCTCACAACATTCCCCAATTGGGGATGCCATAGTCTCACTGGCTCCAGACGGTTGGGAGCAGTTGGGATTCTTGTGCGGTATTCATATAAAGTAAATAAAATATATTTATATGTAAAATACAAATTAAACATGACGAATCGAGCATTAATTCAACAACACCTCGGTTTGCACTTATCCTTAGTTCATTTAATCGCCACGATTGACTTTTAAAGCAGATAGAACCCGTTAAATAAAATGTTTCCGGGAATTGCCTCCCGATGAGTCCGATGAATTCCACGAACGCGCAGAACTACGACCCGTGAGCTAACGTACGAGCTTTTCATTCAAGGAGTAGTGATTCACTGCTCGGGTTTTTCCAAACACGCTGAGAATATAAAATTCTGCAGATGTATTGCCAATTGAAAGAGAATTTTTTAATTCGGCGGGTACGCTTTTGACGAAGGTCTGTGATCGTGTTTTGGAAACTGAAAAAAAATGTGTTCAATATTAATTAATACTACCATTGTGATGAGCAAACAATGCTTTTTGCTTATGTATAGTATGCGCTCAGTTGATTGGGATGGAATGATAATTTATATTATATCGATATACTTAATAAATATTTTAGTAAATAATTTTTAATCTATTATTATTAAAGTAACGTCTGGAGTACCTCAAGGTGCCCATCTGGCTCCTCATCTTTTTAACATATTTATTTACGATATTGCCGGTGCATTTTAATACTCGCGCCTTTGGCTTTTTGCAGATCGTTAATATAATAAAACCTTACTATGACTGTATTCTTATCCAGCTTGATATTGACTCATTTAATGATTGATGTAAAACTAACTGCCTAGAACTAAATATTGATAAATGTAAACTTTTGTCACTTTATAGAGCAAATAAACCGATCCTGTTCGATTACAAATTAAATAGTGTCTCCCTATCTACCGTCAGATCTATTAAGGACCTTGGTGTCACCTTAGAATGTAAGCTTTATTTTCGTGACCACATCAATAATGTCACTAATAAATCGCTAAAACTTCTTGGCTTCATCTATAGAATCGCCTGTGACTTTAAGAATATAAATACCCTAAAAACTCTCTACTGCTCACTAGTTTGTCCTCATCTTGAATATGCCAGTGCCATTTGGTCTCCTTTCTATGCTGTTCATATTCATCATATTTAATCTGTACAATATCGCTTCTTATGTGGAATTGCATGGAGATTAGGGCGAGAAATAGGCGATTACTCCTATGATGAAATTGAACAAACCATAAGCATTTCTACATTAGAAAAGCGTAGGAAAGACTTTGATCTTATTTGCGTATTAAAAATAATTAATTGTCATAGCGAATTGCTTTTCCTCAATAAACACTCTACTAATTATGGGTACCATTCTCCACTATCCAGAATGTCGAGATTTGTTAACTCAAGCCAGGGCCTTGAAATTTTTGGAACCAGTGTTAATGACATTTGTAGGGCTTTACGAAATTAGAAGTCGAAGATTATCATTTAGAATATCTAAAATCATGGACTCTACTAAAACCATGTTCAGGCTTTTACTTGAATGTTCCCTCAAATTTATATTTTTATCTTCTTTTTGCCATTGCTTCATTCTTGTATTATGTATGTTCTGTTATTTTTCTGTGGGTCTTGTTTATTTCATTTCGTGTTACGTATTTTGTGTAATTGGACATTGGTCGGTAAATAAATAAATACTTAACTTCTCAGTCGGTGAGATCGCTGGTATAGATTTTGTGGATACAAGGTATAGATTTAGAAAATAGTTCGTTCGTTCTTTAATTCTCTTTTAGCCGCCTCCAAAGTTAAATCTGCTAAGCGGCCAGTGACGGTTTTCTCTAAAGTGCGTTTGTGCTGTCAATTCTCATAAAAAAGATAATATAATAAGGTTAAACAGTAAACAATAACTATACAATAATATAATAAACCTGTATCATAATTTTACCACACTTTAAAACAGCATGCTATTAAAATTCCGTGCTTAAAAAATCCACCCGTCCGCATTAATACTGCTCGAGAGCAAGTCAGAAATAAATTGGCATAAAAAATACAGTATTTTCGATTGTTTTCGTTTCCAAAATCTGGAATACATGCAATACTACTACAAAAAATTATTGCACCAATAAAGTACCCCATAATCATTTTTGAAATTTTGTTTTTATACATTTTGCTAATGATGACAATATTTCAAAGCAATTCTAATTAACGGATCGATCCTCTGGAACGAAATTATTAATAATATACGAATAATGTCGACAGTGAAAATTACGACATAATATTCGCATCCGCATTTATAAATTATTTTTTTAATTATAATAATACAAAATTGCTTTCCCTCAAATCAGTTATGAGTTGAGGTTTGTAATGAAAAATATTTGTTTTGATTTTTTTACTGCTTTTTGTATTATAATCATTTTTTTTAAATCACGGAAAAATAATGATGTCCCTAGGCGCCTATGTCACCTTCATGGATGCTGAGTGAAGGGTAAAAAAAAAGCCAACGGCACGCGGTGTTCCCATGTGATCACTCATCCAAATACTGACCGCACCCGATGTTCCAGAAGATGTTGCCTGACGTGTCAACATGGTAGCCCGCTGGCGAATAATCTAACCGGGAATAAAATTGATAAACGATAAACAATATTATGAGAACGTCTAATTGCATTGTGTTAATAGTATCGCCTGTAATAAACCTCATACGACGTTCGGGGTTTCAAGATGAATGGTGATTATCAACACCTGCAAAATTACAGCCTACCCTTGGCCAAGTAGCAATGCACGCCACCGACAGTAGAACTGTGCTATTTTTTAATGATTTATTTTAATTACGTACTGAGTTCCCATTTTTCCTATGATTTAAATAAATACACTACTTTTAATTCGACATATTCTAAACATAAAATTTCCTACTCCAACCCAATGATTACAAGTAGTGACAAATACTTAATTTGATGACTTAGATAAACAAGATCAAATACAGTACGTATCTATAGTATATCACAAGCAATCAACAACATAACCTGCCTAATTGAAATTCAAATTCAGGTTAACCGTTGTAGTTAATTAATATTCACATAGTTCAATAGATTGACATTACGGAACACGTGACTAACATCACTACTCACTGGAAAGCCAATATTACTTACCTCATACTATTATTAAATTAGGGTGAGGCAAGTTTATTTTCGTCAATATTGCCATCAAGTGTAAACAGAAAACCTTATTTAAGATTTGGTAACGATTTCCATGGTGAGCTTTTTTATGATAGGCTTTTTCTAAATCATTTTTTTTAAACAGTGCATTGTTTAAAAGTTCACGAAGTCATTATAATATTTAATAAAAGCTGTCATATATTATTTTACCACTTTTTTACATTTTCCTTACACAGAGTGGAATTAACAGATCGATATTTGTCAAACCTCACGAAAAAACCTTAACAAAATCCCTTATTTCGATGTTATACTAGGGGGAAGATCGGTATAAATTTGAAAGCTGGTGATTTACGATTATTTCGTGATTTTTAGAAAATGAAAACAAATACCATGTAAGTATATGCACACCTACGTACCGTTAGTTACTTAATTTTAGAAATAAAACCAAATTATTTTATCGTAATGTAATACGTATCAATAAAGTCTGCTGATAATATTTCAATAAAAGTGAATATACTCAGTTTTGTAAAATACATAAAAAATAATAAGAAAAACTAAATAAAAATATTTTAAAATTTATACCCCAATTATGAGTAAGACGTTTTAAATATGAGAAAATTTTATGTCACAAAAAATATTGGAAATCTGTTTGTCACGCAAAATATTGTTTCTTCTGTGTAATTATATTGCAACAATTGTGTGTAATTATTTTGCAACAACTTTTTTTAAATATGTTCGACTTTGGAAAAACGTTATCGTTAAACGTAGGTTCTTTTGTCATCGCCAGAAGTCATGCCATCAACTTGAGCCGTAAAAGTTTAGGTATCTCGAAAATGGATCATTTAAGCTTGAAACCCAAAAAGGGACTATAAAATGTCGATAAAATCTAATAAACCATTTACCAAGTGCTTAAATTTCAGTATCGTTTGTTTTCCGCCGAAGGAGGGAAGGGGGGTGTAGACAAATAATATTATGAAGTAGAAACTTGACAGGAAGCTTAGCAGAATGGTTACACTCGAGAAGAAACTCTCCAACGTGATGAAGCTACTTTTAAATTGAGTTGCAAATTATTTTCGGCGATACGACCGCAAGAACGGTAAAGTTTAAGGGAAATCTGCTTATGGGGTTTACAGTCCAGTTGATAAAACCGCTTAGCACTTATCTGCGGCGACCGTGACGGGAGGTAGTTTTGTAAAGCTTTAATGCCATTTTTCCAGCCATCTTGAAAGAAAAGCTTAGTTATAGGGGATGGGATGGGAATTTAATTTATGATACCTTTTTTTGCGTGAGAAAATAATAAGGAAAATTGGGTTTGTGAAGTACAGACCTAATCTGGTCTAGTCACTAAATGCAGTAAAAGTAAATTAAGCAGCGTTTATTTTTTTAAACATTCCCGGCTTACGAATAACCTAACAATATTACTAAACTTCCTAGTAACATCATTAGTGAAAATGTTGCTTGTGCAATGATGAATGGCCGAAAAAAGTAAAAAAAAATATCCTCGAGATTTTGCTGAAATTCTCGATTAACATTTACAAATATTTATAGTTATTATTAATAATGACGAGGACTGTAAGTTTCAATTTTTATTTAAATTACTTTAGGTAGATACTAACCGGCTAGTTTCGCTAAGTAGATTGGATATGCAACTGTACCATTCATGGATATGACGAAGAGATGAGTTTTAAGAGTGGAGATTTTTGAGATTCTATGAAATATGGGAGCATTTAAATACGCCGGTAATAAGTCTTGCCGCAGCGTTGAAAACGGATTGTAATTTGTTAATTTGATAGTTGGGGAGATTTTCATATATTCCGTTACAGTAATCTAGACGTGAAACAAAGTAATTAGGAGAACCCCGTGCTTACAGTTCTGTTGGATTTTAAGGGAAAAATCAGCGTCGAGATTGATACCAAGTAATTTGATATATGTCTTTGGAATAATGTCACTTCCTGAAATAGTTATTGGATACATCAATATTATGCAGGCGTCTGCTTGTGGCGGTCCAGAGAAACTCAGTCTTTGACGGATTTAGCTTCAATCTATTTGAGGTCATCTAACGTGTAATTGCTTCTGGACACTCAGCTATGCGAGTTTTTAGACTGTCAATTTTTCAGGCAAGCGGTAAAAGTAAACTTACTGGTCATTAGCATAGCAGTGGGGTTGAAGACCAAACGATTCGATTATTTTAGCGACGTCATTAGTGAAGAGGATAAAGAGTAGTGGGCCCAGAACAGACCCCTGGGGTACTCCAGATGAAAGGGTTGCATAGTTTGATTGGTGCTGCCCCGATATATATATATATATAATAATATTTATTTGAAACACACATTATTTAACAAAAACATTTAAGAAAGCTTCGACCGCCCAACTAGGAACAAATCCCGTTTTAGGACAGTCAATATATCATAATATAATATATATATATATATATATATTATTCTAACAGCAGAATATTTTTTTAAATATAATCTCCTGTGCTTTGACATTACCATTTGCCTTCAAATAAATTCCCCCGATAAATAGTAACAACTTTGTTCCTCTTATTTATATTGGATGGCACTGGTATCATCTTGTTACAGACATTTTCAGACTACGGTATTTTTTTTAAATCATAATTTTACAATATTACAATTGTGAACACAGTCTCAAAAAGATAACAATATCAATTAAATGATTTCGAAATATTTTGTACTATTATTCAATAAATAAATATCAACGTGTTTCAATTCCAATGGTTCTCTCGTCAGGATACAAAGTAAACTAAAATACGAAATATATCTCTTAATCATTTAATTGAAAATGGTGCACACAAAGTGATTTTCCCGTAATTGAAGAAATAGATAATATCGTTTATATTTGGTCGAAATCATATACCTGTGTTAGAAACACGAGGTATTTACCTATTTCATATTATTATCTCGATGTAGAATATTGACATAAAACAATCTCATACCAAACCTATCACACATGTAGTCAAATTCTATAGAAGTTCCTTTGCTGACTTACTGCTCTGTGGCTATATTCTTATCTCTTTGACTATATTCGTTTTTCTTCTCGCCTGCCATATCCGGTAAAACATACCAGAACAGACGCCTGAAAGTTTCGGCTTGTAGGATTCCCTCCGGACCGGCTCTACTCTGGCATTGCGGCCAGCTGAACTTTAACTTATCTTGACAGTATTTTTTTTAAACTTCGTTGTTTTTCGACGCCAAGTAGAATAGTTTTTCTCTTGATGTGATGAAAATAAGTTAAATTTAGTTATTTATGTAACAATAATTTTAGCCAGCCGCTATTTTTACACTCATTTCATTGCCGGCAACCCGGGCGTTTATTGGCATAAAATTTAAACATTTACATGTACTTTACCCGTCTCACTAGACGATGTCTGTTCTGAGACGGGTAACAATACAAGCCTACCGGGGCCATACACGCCTAAAATAATTTCAAAGCAACGTTTTGATTCTTAATAGTGATCTGTCATTACTTTGTGATTATCTGTCCCTGAGATTATATGCTTCTGAGATTATCTATCATTGATTCAATCATATGGAAACTTGTCAAATCATTTTTTCAACGCGAGTTATCATTACTAACTGTTATCGTTACTATTTGCTATCGGTACTAACTGTTATCGTTACTAAATGTTATCGTTACTAATTGTCATCGTTACTCACTGTTATCGTTACTCACTGTTATCGTTACTAACTGTTATCGTTACTAACTGTTACCGTTTCTAACTGTTATCCATCTATACAACTTATATTATATAATTTTTGGGAAAAGCGTTGTTATTTTTCGGTGAATTTCGCGTTATTTTGGGCGAAAATCGGTTATTTTTCAATTAAAACGGTGTTACTTTTAAACAAAAGTGGTGCACGTTTCTACAATAAAACACTTCATCAGAAACGTATTTCATAATTCCACATCGACATATTCTAGTTCACAATGTCATTACCATCATGGGCTATATAGTTTTAAAATAACGCTGTTGTGAATCAAAAAATGATGTAAAACGCCATATTGCATGTTTCATATTTTTCATCAAATATATTTTTAAGAAGGCGGGTGAAAATAATACTTTTTTAAAAATAAAAATGTAATACCTTACGTAGGGATTGTAGACACTGTAACTGTATTTTAATATCCACATGTTGGACACAAATAAGTACTATAATATCGATAGTCCCAACGTACGGTGTCGAATCTGAATTTTGCAAAACAAAGTACGATTCTACTTTCTACGCCGGATGCATTGTGCAGTTTCTATCATGTTCATTCCAAAAAAGAACCATTTTTAGAAAAACCCTACTTTTTTGGCACCATCCATAAATATAGAAAAAATTGGATAGTTTAGGACAATAAAACGAAAATCGTTTTTTTTTTTAGATTCGACACCTTATGTTGGGACCTTTGCTATATGAATAATAAAAAGGGTTTTTTAGTTTTGAATCAACACCCTTATTAGAATTTTTTATTCTTATCGTACGATTGAAAACACGGAACAAACAATATGGCGTATATATTAATAATAGTACCTTTCGACAATTAAATTTTTATTTTATGATCGAAATTACGTTTAAATCTGAAAATACGCAATCTGACTTAGAAATTCAAGACTAAAAAATATGTGCAAAGTGCATGAGAGTTTTTGTTGCTATGGAAAAAATAAACTTACTTTCCGCTTCGTATTCAGGACTTTGTATTTTTATGAACGTTTCCGTGAGGCTTTTATATTTCAAATAAGTAAGTATTTCTATTATTGAAGGTGATGTAATATTGTTAAATTGAAAGATAACAAAACAACATCAACAGGAGGTTCGTCTATTATTGCAAATTGATTGCAAAACAACCACATTTTGCCACAGAATATATTTCAAACGAAATACAGTGCAATAAAATAATTGAATAGAATATTTTATTATCATTTCTCAAACTCGATGGAACTTCAGTACTCCTATCGGCGCTTTTACTAGCCCAGTTTCCCAATGTCACCAGATGGAAAAATGGCTGACACTCTCTGTAGGTAAAGAGTGAAGGACGGAATCGAGGTGAGAGGTGCTCCACTGGAGGGGACTTGACCCCCGCAGCCTGCAAATAGGGGTTGCAATACGTAGACAAACCAACCCTTTATTCCAAGAAAAATATTATTAATTAAACCCTTTCAATCTATTTGATGAAATTTTCATATCAAAGATCTCTATGGTTACCTTTTTTTTAAATTTGCTTACTTTATTTCTTTACAGTAAAAAATCATAGCATGATAAAGGTATTTCCAATCCCCCCAATGGAGGAAAACTTCCGCGATTTCTTTTTATTTCCCCCGGAAAATATCAGTTCAGATAGTTACTTCAAGTTACATAGTATATTAACAAATACCTAAAATAATTAAGAAAAAAATAAGAAAAGTGACATTTATGTGAAAATTGATCAGGCTTCATAATACATATGTTTACATTTTCTTCAAGGAAAAATTATTTAAGTGCTTATTAAATTTTACAAAAGTTGGTAATGCTCGATTTATTTTAGTATATTACGCGACCTATCTTGTGTAGATTCTACATTCCATATCTAGGCAAGTTAACGTAATGTAATTATAGTATGATAGGCTTATGTTGTTTAAAGATGATTTGTCTTATGATTCGATTTGTTAAATTAAAACATATTTAATATTGATTACGTTGAATGTTGCATTATTTATAACATGACAGTTGTAATGTCATATCTTGAGGAAGATATTAAATAGAATTATGTTTGACTGGAAATATGTCTTTCTAACTTGTGTATCCCACATATAAATAAAAAGCTGTAGCGCTCGGTATTTTGTCCAACGCACGTATTCGAATACTTTCTCCCTCACACGCATAGCGCCGTTTCGCTCAGCAACTATAGCCTCGCTGCCCGGCCGAAAGGACACACCATCGGTTCAAGCTACCCCCACCCTCCGTGAAATTACTTGACGTGCATCTTTTGCCCAACTATCGCGGATCCTATGTTGGAGTGTTTAACTAAATACGCTAAGTGTTAGTGAGGACAATCGTGATCTTTCTTCCAAACTCTCAGTGACTATTTTGTTCTAAAAACTGTTCTGTACTCTTTACTAAAATTATAAGCTGTGAACCCGATATAAGATAAATAAAATGGACATTGTGAAAATCGACTATTTACTTATATTAATACCCGCCACAAAGCTATAAATAAAGCAGGAAAAAGTTTTACATATACACGAGATTTTATAACATCACGTCAGGTGGGAATGCTGTCTTCGTTTTACCGGTATTTTAATGGAAGATGCTCTGAGGAACTAGCGTCAATGATCCCTTCGGCACCGGTGCATAGTCGGGAAACACGCCAAACGCGTGCCCAACATTTGCACACAGTAGACATTTGTCACATGAGAACGGGTCGCTTTTACGACTCGTTCCTGTGTTCAATAGCTCGGCTGTGGAATGATCTGCCGGCCTCTGTGTTCCCTCCATCCTACAATATGGGTCTCTTCAAGACCCAAGTTCACTCCTTCCTATCCTCAAAAAGACCCTCCACACAGCATCCCCAAAGATGATATAGGCCTTGAGGGAAATTATTTCCTTCAGGGAAATTATTTCCTTCAGGGTCTCCTGTGTGGAGTTACCGTAAAAAAAAAACTTTAAAATATTTTACTTTTATTTCATAACTGTGTTGAATCTTTGAAGGTTATTTACATTCCTAAACACAACACGAATTATAGCGTGTTTTATTATTGAAAATAATTTATTTATAATCAACGAATAATTTGTAGAAGAAAGTTGATAATGATTATGTAATTAAAGTTACGAGTAATTCAATCCTTTCTGAAAGCTCACCTTTCCAGGTAGGTTTTTCTCAGGACTCATTACAATAATTATTCATCTCTTCCGTAAAACGAAACCTTTTAAAAATATTTTGCTGCAATAAAACATTTTAGATTGCGTAAAGTGACTGAGGGCCGTTTTTCACGAAGAATTCCTTTAAAGTTTAAATGCTACTGAGAACGGTAACGGGTGGTAAAAAGTTTAATTTACTGACTTAAGAAGCAGTTCAAAGAGAGATGTAATTAAGATGAAAGAATGTCGAGTGCACAGTCTATGAAAGTTAGAATTTCATAATTATTTATATTCATATTCGTCAAAAGAATTTACCTTGTGGCTTGCCATAATTATGATATAAACACATAAATTTATTTTGAACCACGTCAATTTATTATAACGTTTTCAAAAGTACCCCTCTTTCGTCAGGACCATATTAAAACTAACCTAAGATACAAAATAATGACAGACATACATAAATATTAAATGTGTTTAAATAACAATAATTTTTCAGAGTTTGCTAATCATCTCATTTCAACCGATCACATCTTTAATAAAGACACTTCAAATTCTTAATAAAAGCAAAAAATTATATAATTTAGAAGCACTTAAAATTATAAAATCCCTTAATATTATTTTCAGAATATTGAATAACCAAGTAAATTTATCGTATGGTCCTCTTCTAGGTATTTTTTTCAGCGAACCGCTTGGTTCCTACTGAAACACCCTAATTACCTCTTCCCCTTTGGTCGCCTCCCACTCCAACACCTAAATATTCATGTATATATGTCAATATTTTGTAATTTATGCTAGTTTTAATATAGTTCTGATAAAGTAAGGGTAAACCGGTCAATCATTATATTAAATTGAAATGGTTTAAAACAATTTATCTATCTATATTAACTTTACATTCAAGTTATCTTGATGTTATATAGCATTTTTATCGTGTGTAAAGAAGACTTGCTAAAGCCTCGGTTATATAAAGCGATTTCGCTGCTACATTGTCGCGGCGAGTGATCGCCACTTTTTGTATCCGCTAGTAGACAGTCACATAGAGCTACTGAAACTGAAGTAGTATCGAGTGAAATGTCGAAAAATACATGAAACAAACCAAAAACATTCGACAACCAGTGACTAGCGACTAACGATTTGAGAACTTCTGAACAATGCCCCGGTCGCGCCGAACACAAACGGCATTAATGTAACTCAAATGCTGGCGGGACGCGGTTCTTTTACGGCATATCTAAAAAGCTTTTTGATAATGGGTGACGAAACAAAACAAGACAGTAAATACCTACTAAAAAGGTGTCCTCTCTTCGAAAAGGAAAGATTTCAATTGCAATGCCAACCAAAGAAAAGACGGATAATAGAGAAAACATGAACGAAATCTGTGAAAATAAAATAATTTGTACACTGTACATGAACTACCAGCCAAAAATAGACAAAAATTTTTTAAATAAACGAAGCGGAATAAAGACCTAAAATAACTGTAATTACAAGAAAATATCATAAATAGATGATCAGGAGAAATTTAATGCGTAACAGGCAGGGTATAAAAGAGGAAGCACTCTAAATCCTAGCAACCAAACTTAGTCTAACAACTGTTATTTAATATATTTCCTTTTAATACTTGCCTATTCATTCTGATTCTTAAAATTAGTTTTAGGCACAGAGCAAATAATACATAGAGATGCCCTAACGTGCAAAGGGAAGAATCTAAAATTAGGGGGGCGAGGGGCGTACTTAGGGGTGTCACATTTGATTTGAGAATAAATGCATCCCGACAGGGTGCAGGCAGCTCGCATTGCACTTCAAAGTATTAGTATTTACTCTTTGAAAAGAAAAATCTACTAACGATCAACTCGTTATTTTTACAATTGTGCGGAATTTATGCCAAATCTCTTTTTTCCCGTAGCTGTGCTAACAGATTTCAAACTAACCCAAACCACCGATTTAAGTAAAACAGTAAATAAGTAAAAAGATTCGGCTTTCACTAAAAAAACGCTTCTTTTTTAATGCTTAATTGCATAAGAAACGATAATAATCGTGTTATTTATCAAAATCTTCGAACATCACCTGTTGCCAAATTTAGGATGTCACGTAGTTTGCTTCCAGCCGTCAAAATGGTAGGCAAATTTGCCTATATGGCATGTCTATTAATTCTGACGTAAGTGGTTCTAGATCTGGTTACAAAATTTTTTGCCTACATTATAATATGCAAAATTTATATTAGATATTTCATTGGATATAATATCACGGTTCAATGAATTACCGTCATAAAATCCAAGACTATTCGCATTAATAGCAGCGAAGTAAACCTGTTAAAATAACATTAAAATTAAATAGCACATAAAATTTTACGCTTCTGTGAAATGCAATCCCATCCCTACGTCACTTGACACTATAGTGATGCCAGCGGAAAGTGTATTGCCATGAAAATCAATGCAGCATTTTTATGGCGGATAAAATCTCGTTACTCCGCCTGATTGAATAGATTGAAGTAGATTGCGGATGAATCAATGTGGAGCATTGCCCATTAATAACAGCTACCGCTCGCTGCTGGTGCAATGTAGTTACGGCATGCATTACTAATGTGTTCGGCTAGTTTATTATAGTAAATAATGTCTTTCAAATAGATTTATGCATCGGAGAACTGTGCCTACTGAAGTGGGTCAGTCCAGGGCTAAATACGGATCTTAACTATACGGCAAACATTATGATTATTTATTTCTGTATTTGGTAAATTCACTGCACACAATTCACAGTGGAAAATTCACGGAATGAATTTTATCATGGGAAAGTTCACCGCACACAATAAGCGACGTGGAAAATTATGATTGTTTTTTTTTTCCTGAAATAATTTGGCCAGTCATGGGCTGAGTTAGAATAGCATCTGAGTCCCGCCAAGGTGTCGTGGGTTCAATTCCTCGGCTGACTATGTCCTCCATCACGATACAAACAACATGTTTCGCTAACCGTGATGGTAGTAGGAGATTTTCAAATATTTTCAGGTTATCCGTAACCAGGGAATGTTTGTCATTCTTTTAAATAAATGTAAAAAAAAAAATAATAACCCAATATTAAAAAGAAATAAATTAAACAGGAGTTCTGTTTTCTGTTAGATTATGGTAGGTTAGTTTAGTTCAGATTAACTTGTTACTATTAATGTATTACATTCATTCCTTACCACCATTCAGATTTTTTTTATCGATTGTATGCGGTGAACTTTCCGAGGTGAATTGTTTATTTATTGGTTTGTCTATACCATGGATTAGAACATTTTTATCTATCACTATTTTTAGGCCAACATAACCCTTTTCAACTCGCATTATCACTCCCATCGTGATCTATAAAGCTTTTCATATTCATTTGACAGTTTGAAAGTAAGACATATTGGTCGTTCCATGTTTGTCATTTATGTAATTAGGAAAATATGTGTTTAAATAATATTATATTTACTAGATATGTAAGTTTTCATTTGTGTGTGCTACCTGATCCATAGAACAATTGCTTGTTCATATTAGGTATTTGAAATATAGGGGGCGGTGGAAAATGGTGAACTTTGGGTAACTCCGAACATTCATGTTCTAGAAGATATCTCCGCATTCATACCGACCGGACTATGCAAAAGCTGCTACGCTCGTCAGCACCGAGCTGCATTTCATAGAGGGGAAGTTGCGCCCGTCATTGAAGGAAAGAACCGTTATATATTTTCATTCAAAATTATGTAATATTTGCAACGTTCTTAAATGGTGATATTTTTGTTCATATTACAGTATAGTGCTGTTACATTTTAGAAACGTAACTAGCATCTACATATTCATACGGTGTTTGAGATCAAAGTTTGCCGTGCGGATTTATTATTGGCGCGGTTGTGCTTCGGATATTTCCAAATGGCTGAAATTTTGTTTTTAATTCAATGTTTTAAATTAAAATGTGTTTTTATTAATTGATAGACTAAAGTTCTTAAAAACTTAAGACAAGATTTTTGTGCATAGCGCAAAGGGTAACAATTATTATTTTTATAAACAATAATTATTAATCTAAAACACTCATCCAAATTGAAAAACCTTCCGAGCAAAGATAAATGTCGCCGGCAGGACTCGAACCCGCAGTAATTAAAAACAGTAATTATTGAATGAAACACTAGTATATATTGATTAACTTGGCGGGTTTGCGATAAGCCGACGTAGCTCAACGGTAGAGCATCTAACCGGACATTAGAAGGGTGCGGGGTTCGAGTCCTGCCGGCGACATTTATCTTTGCTCGGAAGGTTTTTTTCAATTTGGATGAGTGTTTTAGATTAATAATTATTGTTTATAAAAATAATAAAATGTGTTGTTTTATCTCAAAGGAAAGATATCAAAGTTTGATTTATAATAACTAAGTTTTTAACATATTTATACAAATTGTTCTTCATTATTTTTAGTTTTCCCTTAGCTGTTCGCCATTACCCCACTCTGTATGTTAACATCCTCGTTCATGGTGTGTTTCTTAAAAAATAATATGACATTCGAATAGTACGCTACTTCACTCGTAAGTATTATATGATCACGATATTTAATTGAAAACTATATTAATGGCATAACTAATCAATGATGGTATCACGCGTTATTTATCCACCCACTGCTACCGTGTTCTACGTAATTCATGACCAACTTCCATAGGCGACAGGAGGGGATGGGTTTTATGATCGGTCTACCTTAGCGTTAACTGCTGAAGAGAATTGCCTTATTCGAGTAAATTAATGACACGAGATATTATGCACCCTGTTTGGAGAGAACTGGCGTGGTGACGTTGTGTTTTTATTCATGTAAATACAGATATATCTAGTGTTAAATAATTTATAGTATAGTTATACCTGGCACATTATTATTTTTTTTTATAAATTAAATGAACAAGGAAACAATGAAATTAGTCGAAGTGGGGTGAAGAGAACCAACTGGGCTATCCATGCTCTTGGAGATTAAGGCGATCCAATGCGAAGTAATGCGAAATCATGCAAAAATCATGTGTTTTTGGTTTGAATATTTGATTGTCTAGAAATATTATAAATGCTTTAAGTAAATACTGCGAGCAGAACACATCTTGGCTTTTGCAGTAACTGAGGATTTTTTTTAATAAGTCAATTTATAAGCCTAGAAAATAATAAACTATCAGGCCCATAAAAACATTTTTAATTGTAAAATCCCCTACTTACGAACGTTTTTTTTTTAATTTTGTGTATTATAATAATGTGGTAAATTGTGTTTTTTACACTATGACTGGAAAACATTTTAATATTCAGTATCTGACAGTTGGGTGATGCCTGTCTTTCAAAACGTGAATTTCGAAACTTGAGTAAACGTCAAATGGGATTCATATAAAAAAGTAATAGTGCGTGTTAAGATTTCAAGGAGCGCTTTCACTGAAATAAAAAAGCTTTTTTTGTAATCGTGACCTAACAGAATGGTTCGTTTCCAGGGTTTTGAAATGATTATATGGTTTGTTCCTGCCGTGATGTTGGTTATCCTGTTTCTACCTTTCCTTAACCATCACTTCTTGTTTTGAAACGGAAAAATGTAATATAGTACAAGAAGATAGAGCAAGTTCGAGGGTTTTGTTTTTTTTTAACTAAATAAAGAAACAAGATCGAAGCTGGTTGGTGTTGTTCCTTGTTAAGGAAAATATCGTTTTTCCTCTTGTATCTGTCGTCTCTTCGTTCGTATTTACGTGACATTACCGATAATCTCGATACACCAATAAATTCTAGATTTATCCTATCAGCGGATTAAGATCCAGAGCGGATTATACGTATTCCATTGATATAAAATAATACAAATTTCTTCACTGAAATTTTCAGAATAAATTATCTTTATCTCATTTTAACAGGACCCAGGTAGGGGGGCAGTGGTGTAATGGCGAACAGCGGGTAACTCCGAACGATCGTGTTCAAGAAGGTTCTGATACCTTCAAATTCATACCAACATGGTCATATAAAAGCCGCTTCGCTCACCAGTGGTTGTGATTTTGCCGAAAACGATGATGTTCGCCATTACCCGTATGCTTGAATTTCTATTTTGAATACACGTATTTTTTATTTTAATAAAATGTGTTGTTTTGTCTTAAAATTAAATTTAATTTATAATAAAAAAGCTTTATTTATACGATTTGTTCTTCATTTTTTGTCATTTTTTTCCTTAGGTATTCGACATTATCTCACAGTTGGGGTATTGTGAGATTATGACACCCTCAATCGGAGTTTCTTGTATAAATGGATTTCAGCAAAGTACCGTCTTCAGTAGGCAATTAATCACGCAATTCACTATCAGGAAACCGAAGATGTTAAATTCAAACTAATAAATGTTGAACAACTAAATATCACAGGGTGAATAAAAATAAAGGTTTTACAATACATTTATCCATTTTGTTCCGGCATACTTTTACATATTTAAGAGGACTTAAAACAATTACGTCGGAAGACTCTCAGTTATCCATCTAAGCCATAATTCGTTTCATAAATTATAATTTTCCGAGTAGTTGTTATCATCGTAGGGCGGCTGTTCTAGCATTTTATATATCATTGGAGCAGCATATCACATTAAACGAGGAAATGTACCCCAGCCCCCGACATCGTAGATATGGATTAAACCTTCCAGTATAATATACACACCGAGGATGAAGTTCGTTGATGAAAAAATATTTTTAAAAGTTTATTTTTATTGGTAACACAATTATTTTGTGTAACATACCTACATCATGTTTTTTATTGATTTAAAAAAAATGTTTTATTTCGTGCATTAAAAAGTGGTTGGTACAATACTCTTTCGACCCTATCACAAAACATATGATTTCATAGAAGATAGACAAAAATATTAAATCAAAGTAAAAAAAGTCTGAAACTTCCGAAGGTCGCTGGTTCAAATCCCAACGTGCGTAAGGAAAATTTATTTAATTAACTTGTGCTGTTTCACAATTAATTCATTTAAAAATAATATATAATATATTTGCGCACGTTCCAGAGTGGAAGATACTCTCAGTATCGCCCTGGTGAAAGACAACCATTCAGAATTGAAACGTTGATTGAAATGGCTTTTAGCCGTGTTTGGTGACCAGATTTAAATAGCCAGGTATTTTCCCACCTCCCTCTTCCCCTTCTCCTTCCCCTCCCCAATACCCTCAGCCTCACAACATTCCCCAATTGGGAATGCCATAGTCTCACTGGCTCCAGACGGTTGGGAGCAGTTGATACTCTTGTGCGGTAATCATATAAAAAAAGAAGAAAAAAAAGTATACAATTATTATTTAAAAATAAGAGCTTTTATGTGGGTGGGTACGGCGCTTGTTAGAAATATCATAAATATGGATGAAACAAATACTTATTAGCACATAACAAAATAAAAATGTTGTGAAATACTAAGAAATCGGAAAAAAATTCAAATTGATCTTTCTAAATTCGTTATTTAACTCCCCAACCAACATCTTATGGTATAGTTCATAATCCCTGTACTGTACTGCCATTATAAAATTTCTTTCCAAATGAATAAAAAAAATAACGTTGATAATTAGATAAAATATCACCTCCAATAACATGCATTGCGCAGTGTTCCCAGTATTATGTCCTCTGCTTGCAAATTGTATTTCTAAATTCGTTATTTAACTCCCCAACCAACATCTTATGGTATAGTTCACAATCCCTGTACTGTACTGCCATTATAAAATTCCTTTCCAAATGAATAAAAAAATAACGTTGATAATTAGATAAAATAGCACCTCCAATAACATGCAATGCGCAGTGTTCCCAGTATTATGTCCTCTGCGTGCAAATTGTATTTCTAATAAATTGTATTAATCTGAAGTGACATGTCATGTAATTATGTTTCTGTATATTATCTGCCTGTACATAATATACCATAAATTGTATGTATATTTTTACGCGGCATCACCCTCATTGGTGGTACATTGTACATATAGTCCGATGACCTGACGGATGCAATCTTAGCCTTAAATTATAAGTTGTTGTAATACTCGTAGATTATCCATAGTTAAGAGTAGGAAAGAGGCTTGGAAAAATTAAAAGATTATTATATAGAACTAGACATATTTGTACAACGCCCATGATGTGATTTTTCACAAAAACGGCGAATCATCCAAATATTATAATTATTATTTTAAACTAGTTAACTTTGTTATTTTCACTTTCAATAGAAGCTTTATCTACGTATGAGACGGAAGATTAAAAAAAATCATATACCTATCAATTAACAAAGTAAGGTATACTCAAAATGAAATATGTAAAACAACAGACGATGAGGTTTTAAGGCTTCTTTAATTACTTCGTCATTGAGTGAGCCATTTAAATTGAAGTGAAGAAATATTATACTTCTCATAAATTGACTTCAATATTATTAATGGTCGTTCCGGAGTGAATGGAGAAGCTCGACGCTGTCACGACTAACCCATTACGGCTAATTCCGGTAAATAAACGTTTCTTAACTTAAGCGTTCCTTGACTTAAATGTATTTGATAATAAGCCTTAATTAACAACGTTAGACCAATTCCCAGGAACAGATCCAATCATTTTTGGTGGCTTAGAACCGCGATACCACCTGACTATATGGCTCAATTTATGATGCCAAATATCGATTTCCATGATATTCATTATGAGAGATAAAAGTATCAAAAGTAGCACTTCTGGATCAAAATGTACGACCTAAGTTATTTTCAAGACCCAGGTTTCTCTTCAAGACTCAGGTTCTCTTCAAGACTCACGTTCTCTTCAAGATCCAGTTTATCTTCAAGACCCAGATTCTCTTCAATACCCTGGTTCTCTTCAGTACCCCGATTTTCTCCAAGAACCAGATTTTCTTTAAGACCCTGGTTCTCTTCATGACCCAGATTCTCTTCAAGACTCTGGTTCTATTCAGTACCCCGATTTTCTCCAAGAAACAGATTCTCTTTAAGACCCTGGTTCTCTTCAAGGCCCAGTTTCTCATTATCTTAAAGACCCAGTATTTCTTCAAGACCCGGGTTCTCTTCAAGACCCTGGTTCTCTCCAAGACCCGGGTTCTCTTCAAGACCCTGGTTCTCTTCAAGACCCAGGTTCTCTTCAAGACCCTGGTTCTCTGGAAGACCCAGGTTCTCTGAAAAGTCTATGTTCTTTTCAAAACCTAGATTCTCTTTAACACCAGGTTCTCTTTAAGACTCAAGTTCCCCTCATCTCCTTAAAAATAGCCCCCCGCACGGTCTTCCCAAAGATGACATGAGCACTGAGGGGCCTCCTGTTTAAAGTTAAGAAATTTCTATAGTAACAGCGTGAGTTTATTGCGATAACTTGAACAAGAATGTCTATGATACCTCATAATATTGGGGAAACGGTGAGTATGAAAATGTACGAGTATATTTAGATGCGTATCCTGAAACCACTGCAATTCTGTCGATAATGGACGAATACTTACAATGTTAGCTAAGTGAAAGAGTCTAAGATGATAGAGCAACCGGAATGAAGTTGAGGGGGTTTGTGGTGAATTTGTGTTTTAAATGCTAGAGTTATAATTCTAGAATAAGACTAAAAACAGATTTTCATGTAGTCTAATTTACGAATGATAAATAAATAAAGAGAAGCACCAGCCTTTGTGATTGAGATTTTAGTTCGCACTTTATTAAGATACGTTTCTCTGTAAAACTTAAAGGGAAGCCACTATAGAAACTGCAAGTTTTATAATAATCACATATTTTCTATCAGAAGTATTCTATTAAATCTCTAACTTTTGTAAATGAGGAAGCTTTAATAAATATACGAGTATGAAGTTAAACAATATTAAAATTAGTACGAAGCGCGTACAATGAATTATTGTTCAGAAGTGAGGGAAGGATTTCCAGGAAAGCCCGATGTCTACTTAATTCACCGAAAGACTTTAAGATTTTTTTTTTATAAATCACAAACCTCCATAAAACTGCCTTGTGGACGATTTATGAAAGGGCTGAATATTTTTCCGGAAACGGGCAAAAAAAACTTTACCATGTTTTACCATTTTGCTATTTGCACCATTTCAAGACCATGTTAAGGCTCTCAGCAGCCTGGAATTCAAATTTTAAATGAACAATTTTTTAAATCTTCTTTCTTTCTTTTCTTTTCTTTTTTTAAAAAGAAAGACAAATATTCCCTGGTTACAAATAACCTGACAATATTTGAAAATCTCCTACTACCATCACAGAAAGCGGAAAATGTTACTT
This sequence comes from Halesus radiatus, assembly GCA_022606495.2. Lineage (NCBI taxonomy): Eukaryota > Metazoa > Arthropoda > Insecta > Trichoptera > Limnephilidae > Halesus > Halesus radiatus. The sequence continues at coordinate 252,422 of JAHDVE020010618.1, forward strand.
GTGTCGTAAATGGAGGACTTAGCCAGCCGAGGAATTGAACTCACGACGCCTGGTTGAGACCCAAACGCGATGCCAACTCAGCCACTGACCGGTCGAATATTCTATTATATAAAGAAGCATATATCCCCGGGCGGTGTGTATTTGTGTTGTATCCAAATCTACAGTTATATTCCGAGCTTGATGAAATTTTGCACACTTGACCTTCGAAACAAGAAGGTCATTGTTTACATGAGATTAGGAAAAACTACTCCATCCCCATTTCCCGCCACTTAAAGTTGAATTTTGGTACTTCTTCATGAAATTTTGCACATTTGACGTTCAAAATAAGATGAAAATTACTGGATAGATAGGGGTAACACATGACAACCTCAAAAATTTACTCAAAACCATTCGTATCCCCGGGTAATGCCGGGTACTCCAGTTAGTATAATATAAAGGAGAGTTTTCTTAGAATATCTTACAGCTTGGCATTATGTGAACTATAACACCCCCTTTTGTTTGAGACATTAATTTTTTTTTAAATGTCGATAATAAAATATTTTTAACATTGGCAACATCGAAATTAAGGAGGTAAAGTGGAAGACATAAAAAAGCAGTACAGCTACCTGTACTACCTGTTCGTGGAAAATGACAAGAGGAAAGGAATTTCATTTTACTTACAATTCAAAATTGTTGGAGCTAAGGAGCGCTTGGATCAGAATTAAACCATTCGCAAACAGATAAAGGTAAACAGCTACCTCCACTGGAATAACCTTCATAGGCCAGTAATACCTCCTACCTATTTCGCTATACTTAAAATATTGTTGAGCACTTTTCTTAGTCGTAATTTGTAGACAATTTATGTTCAGTACTACGTAAATATTGTAAATTTTGTAAAAGAAATTAATACAAAATGGATCTTCTCACTATTGTCCTGGTGAAAGAGCATCATTCAGAATCGAAGCATGGCGTTACATGAAATGGTTTTAGTTATGTTTAGTGAACGGATCTGAATAGTCTGCCACTTTCCAAACCCTTCCCCAATTTCTTCACCCTCACAACATATCTACCCTAAATTGGGGACACCATAGTCCTACTGGATTCGGGCAATTGTGAGGCTAAATGACAGTGGAGAGGGAAAGGTGATGGGAAAGTGAAGGTTGGGAAGTACCTGGCTATTCAGATCTGATCACTAAATATGATAAATGCCATCTCCAGCAACTTTTCAATTCAATCATGATTTCTCACATTGAAAGTAACTACCGCGCCTACTAGCAGCGCCCTTGAGGTGATTTTTCACAAAACGGCACAATTCAAATTATTCAATTATTATTATTACCACTCTGAAATGGAGAACAAATATAATGTACTATAATGTAATATAATATATATATTGGTAGCCCTACTGCTAAAACTGTACAATTGACAAATGACAAATTATACATGAGAGCGATTAAAAGATTTTGTTTTTATTTGAACGTCAATGAACGTATAAAATATTTTTTGTTTTCATAAATTTGTCCATATTTGTCGTAATAAAAATGCCTTCGGTCTATTAAAAACAATTTTTTTTTTTTGGAATTTTGTTAAAAAAGGTACCACATAAATTCCAAAATACTCAACTTTAGTCATCTGATATCAATTAGACATTTTTAGCAGACATGTCACTTAGAACTCAATTATGTAAAAAAAAAAAAAAGATTTTTTTGCAGTTATTCAGTTTTAGCAGTATGGCGACGATATGTATTTTAAATAATATTTATAAAATAACTCAAGTATCATTATTCAATAAAATTTATTTGCATACACCGAGTTTTGAACAAATGTTTTCATCCCCTACGAACGTGAAATCTACGCAATAGTTAGAGTATGTAATTAATTTCAGGCAACCTTCTCGAATTTCTATTTTGGGATAAACAGTTTTAAATATTCCCACGGGCACGTGAATAAAATCATAATTTAGCCGGTTCATCTCCAAAAGTAGCATTTACGTTTTATCACCTCTTACCGGAACTCGAACAAAGCCACCCTCCCGTAAACGTATAAATATTCCACGTGATGCCTACAAATTCCGTAAATAAAATACAAGCTGCCCCCTTTGGTCGCCGTTTCACCTGTCGTGCGGTGATGAATAGTCCGGAAAAATGATTTCGGAAGCATCCTATCATGAAAGATAAATTATTAAATATGCAATTTAAAATAGACCCATCTAAATCCAAATGAAAATGACGCACTAAGTGAAAATGTATTATGTATTATTAATTGTTTTTGTGTTTAATACGTAGAACTCCATTTAATTTTTTTTAAATTTAATAATGTTATTATTAAGTTCTGCAAAGTATTTTTAGTTTTTTTTTATTGTTGTGACAGCTGTTTCGGCGTTCAAGGGCAATTTCAAACTGCCCTTGAGTTTGAAAAAGGCCTTGAACGCCGAAACAGCTGTCACAATAATAAAAACTAAAGATACTTGCAGAACTTAATAGCAACATCATTAAATTTAAAAAAAAAATCATAAATGACTATATTTATTTAAAATTAGTATTATGGAAAAAAGTACGACAACTTATTGTTAGAGACCTGAAAATTTCGCGTTTGTGCTAATGCGAAATTTGTATTTTTTCATATTTGTCGTGCGATTTTTTGGTATTTTTAAATATTAAAGTAATATTATGTTTCAATAATCTTGAATAGCCATAAAATCTAACGTAGCTAACTTCACGCCGAAAACGCCGCATACTGTGTCCAAATATTTCTAAAGAAAAAAATTTACCGGCACTCCGCCACTTTGTTTGCTTAATTTTTAAATCATTAACACAACATCATTTTTGTCGCAAAATATCACTGTTTTGATAAAAGATAACACAATTTAAGATAATTTTATTTCCCAACTTCCACATAAAATAAAGTGAATTTTGCCAAAATTAACACGAATTTCGCCGCAAAATAAAGCGAAATTTTCAGGTCCCCGCTAATTTTGAATGAATTCGGAATTTTGAGATATTAAAAAATATATTATAATTTTTATTTATAGTTTTAACTAGCTATTACTAATCTTACTATTTGGCATCGCCCGGAATATGTTGTACTTATATCTGAGTATTTTATTACGATATATTATATTTCACAAATAATGTGCTACCAGGAAAAAATGGGGGACGTTTGAACACATTTAAAAAAAAATCTCTGTGTGTTCCACTGAAGAGATAATCAGATAGAAGTGGGTTGCGGGCGTGTCCGTGATCACGAAGTAAGCCCGATTTTTCCTTACTTCTGGGGAAACATATCGATATCAAACATTTTTAAATGTCTACAACCTTTCTTCAATAGATAATCATTTGCACTGACGTCTCCGGGGTCTAGGAGTCGAAAGGTATTATGGAAATTGGAGTCATCAGTTTTCTATCAAACAGGTATAGATCACCCTTCTAGGAATTATTAAGTGGTATGTTATTTAAAATTCATTAATTGAGCCAAAAAGAAAAGTTAGGCAACACGACACTTTTTAATTTTCTCTATTAACGGTCAGTACCCAAAAATTCACTCTGTATAGTCTGATAACGCAAGACATGCCATGAATGATTTATCCGTAAATTCTATACGAGTAGTTAGGAAAATATATAAGGTTTCAAATGACAGACATCCTTAAACTGTTATCATTTAAAAACGATATGAAATACGTACTGAAATTTTAAGAAAAAAGTTCAAAATTGCTTTAATTAATTTTCAATCTTCACCTGTTTTCAGAGACATTTTGGTGAATATTTCATAGAATTTAAAAGACTACAGTTTGAGGATTTTCGACTTTTGTAGCTTTATACATTTTCCATATAAATTATTTGTTGTATTGCTGAGTTAGCAAACTACGAAGTGATTTGTTTTTGTTTTTGAGTGCTTTGACTTAATATTTCAGAGCTCCATAGCTCACTATGAAAATGACGCAGTGGGAAAACTGATGTGTTAACCTTGCGAATCTAAACTGAAAATCTGGAATCTCAAGGTTTCTCAAGTAACCCCAAAAGATCTACCGTACATAGTTACGTCATAGTAGATGTAATAATCTGATCAATTACGTTTTATCACGTAACGCATTGCTTAGAGGAAGAAAATAAGATCTCCACGTACAGTTTGGCATTTAACTGTAGATATTTATTGCTTTGGAACTACAAATTACTATGGCAACACCAAGGTACTTACTTCGTCTTTGAAATGTGTTCTTCACATCCAAATGTTTTCATATAAAATAAAATTTTATGTACCGACCAGAAATACTAAACGATTTGCTACCGTTTTCTGGGACAATTAAAAAAGAAAACTAAAAATCGACTGATTATTTTGGTAATATATTTGGAGATTCCGCATTAGTGCTGAAACGAACTCAACATAAATACTTTGCTGAAATATACGAGTTTTCCACTCCACATTGTATACTTACCTAATTTTGAATTTATTTTAATAATTTATCTTTATAATTTATTTCTATAATTTATTTTAATAGTTTATTATTATAATTTATTTCTCTTTACATTTCACAATGGTTACATATCTAATTTGGTAATGTTATTTTTAAGAAGCGTTTTTTTGTAATTTCACATCTTATTATAGTTTGTAAATCAATACCACGTACTTGCTCTACCATTGCTGTACAAAAAATAGTTGACATAACTGTATTGTATCATTTTCATATAACAACTCACTAGGGCGTAAATAAACAAAAAACAATCAATTTATTTTAATAACTTATTGAAGCTTATAAACCTCATTGTAATATTTAATCATTGAAAAAGAAAATTGAAAAAAACACTTGAAAAAAATCACATAAAATATAAAGGTTATCAGTCGCATCTGGGAATCGAACCCAGGACACCTTTTTTTCCGTGGTTTGTTTCTTTTTCGTGTTTCATTTAAGATTTTTTAATATTGTTTTCTTCAATAATTAAATAAATAATACGCGAGTTTGACAGTTCATTTTAAAGAAATAACGCAAAACATCATAAATAATGTTTTTAAGGTTATTTTTATTTTTTATTTATAGTTTTGATCTGTGAATTTGATTTAGTTTTTTTATTTATCCAACATCTAATACTTGACTATTCAAATACATCAAATTTCTAAAATCCAAATGAAAAATCGTCTTTCCGTGTAATTATCTTCCTTGCAAGGCGTTAAATAATAATAAAAAAAGTTAATAATAATAAAAAAAATGTCTTAGAATATGATCTAGAATCATCTGCTGTCGGAAAGTACCACTAATTTCTGAACACGGTTTAGTTAAAGTAAAACTTATGCACTTAGACCATTGAGTGTTTTTTTTTAACTTTAATTATTAACCTATGAGCCATCCTTGTTTTGCTTTTAAAACCTTCTAAACGATCGCAGCGCCCGCAATTTTTGTGTACTTTTAAATGTCTGATTGTAGTACTCTGTTTAGACTTCTGATCGGTAGAAGTTAAATCGACGAATTTAGCGTTCTATTTGCATTGCGTGCAAATCCAGCCTATTCATTTTGTGGGAAGAAAATCCAGATGGCCCCAATTCTCCGCGTTCATTCAAGCGTGTCGGTTGAATTTTAGTTTTCAACTTTCTTCTCTCTCGTTTTTTGTATAGTTTTTTTTTTATATAATCGTAAGTAACATTGTGTCTAAGCTTCAGATAAGATTCTTTCAATCAATCTCGATGTTATCGGTTCGTGAAATTAGAGTTAAACCATTATTGGACCTACGTTAGTGACAAACTTTAATTTTGTGACTGAGCTTATTCGGTGTAAAAAATGTAGACGGAATTTTGGTCCCGGGTGTATTCATTCAAATTCAAACGATTTGTTTTACTTGTCGTTACTGGTCACTTAGACGAGAAAGCGTCCGACCCTAACTGTTCAATAGAGGTACCTACTGTGTTTTACATATTTTTAGGCGAAAAAATATTTTTTTTTAAATGTCATCGGAGACCAAAATAAACTAAAATAAACTAAAAAATCACTTTCAAATTTGTTGGGTACATCCTAATACAACCTGTATACGTGGTTACTTGGTGCGATATATTTGTTGGGCACATCCTGATACAACCTGTATACGTGGTTACTTAATGCGATATATTTGTTGGGCACATTCTGATACAACCTGTATATGTGGTTACTTGATGCGATATATTTGTTGGGCACATCCTGATACAACCTGTATACGTGGTTACTTGATGCGATATATTTGTTGGGCACATTCTGATACAACCTGTATACGTGGTTACTTGATGCGATATATGTGTTGGGCACATCCTGATACAACATGTATACATGGTTACTTGATGCGTTATATTTGTTGGGCACATCCTGATACAAAATGTATACATGGTTACCTGATGCGATATATTTGGACAAACCACTGAATGCTGCTCTTCTTTATTCTATGGGACATACCTACTCATAAAAGAAACATCGGTGGTGTTTGGAAATAACGTGATAACTGCATTTTCGGTTATTATCTGTTAAGTGTAAAAATACGTTTACTTATGCTTTTATTTTAGATTAGTAAACTTCTGATATTTGTGTTCAATTTGAAAAACCCCTAAACACCATGATCATGAATCAGAATCAGAACGGTTATTTTGGTTAAAACACGACAAAAGATCTTCACGTACTAAAATACCGTTTTGCACTTATCATGTCATTCCTAAACACCGAATATTATTTTGAAAAGTTAATGTGAAAATAGTGATGGTAAGAGCATAAAAAAAATATTTAAAAAAAACGCCCCAACTCGGTTAGGTAGCGTGGGGGAAATTAACTTATAGGATGGGAATTGTTTTATCACTGGTGTGATACGAGTATACGTGAGACGAAATATTAACACATAGATAGTAGCATAACATGTTTATTTATAATGCTCAACTGATAAATGCATTTTTTAATCAAATAGGGGAATGCAATAATTCTGCAGGTTTTTCCATATTCGTTCCCATATTTTTATTTTATTTGAATCGTTATCCAAGCAAAAGCAAAACAATTGGATTACCTTGGGTAAAACACTAGTTTATGTGAGAAAAACAACAGAAAAATGTAATTAATTTTAAAAATTGTAATATTGTGATAAAAGTGTTTGCTTCTTATGAAAAGATAAATATGCGAGTATGGTTAAAGAAAATGTTTTGAGATAGATTTGAGGTTAAAATTCTACTGTTAAGGAAATGACCAAATAAGTAATTTCACTATAACCACTTACATAGTACTTACCCACTTACTTCTTTTATACTTACGTAATTACATGGAAAAGCTATTTTCTGTATTTCTGAAAATGTATACATCGTAATAACCATGTATTAGATTTTTTTAATTTTTTTAATTAGTTTCTATGTAAAGGTTGTACATGTATGTGACTTTAGTAGCACATATTAAATATAAATTCACAGTCCTCCTCACTAGAGTTTCCTATTTTGAGACGGCCTGCACATCTTTTTAATAAATATCCATTTGTTTTAAATTGTCTTTATATAGTTTGCAAGTTCATAGTCACTCAGTTCTCTCAGACATGTTTTGACTTTATTTTTAAATATATTCATTTGATATCTTTTTTTGATTGATTTGGTAAGGCATTATATAGTTTCGCAGCATGAAATTTAATATTCCACTATTCTGTGTGAATGCTCAAGGCAGATCCCCAACCAGTTATCCCATACTGATTGACACAAAGATAATAAACTTTTTTTTTTAATATCGTTTGTGTTGAGATTGAGGTATGTTAGATAAATTAAAAACGAAGTCAAATTCACAGATAAAATTATAAATAAATAAATTATATTGATATACCGCCTTATTTCTTTAACGAACTGTTAAACGCGAATATATGAAAACATTTTAATGTGAAGCACGCATTTCAAAGACAAAGTCAGTAGCTTGGTGTCGCCATAGTAATGACATTTTGTAGTTCGAAAATAATAAATATCTACAATTAAATAAGCTAAGCTAAACCATTCGCAGTTTAAAAAAAACAGGTCACCGATTATAGTATCTACCCTCAATTTATAGATATTCTTATTTCAGTGCGTTCGCTTTAGGACCGCTCGAGGTCTTGATTATTAATAATACATCCTTATTAGAGTCAATTAATCAGAAGAGTGGGATTTGCGGCCAACGGGGTGGCGTTAGACCCCTCTATATAAATGCCTATCCTACCAGCGCCTTTAGCCACGGATGCGGACACTTTACTTTTTTCTTCCCAATGTCTACTTATTTTTTATGAATATGTTTGACTGCACGTTATTAATATTAAAACTTCAATTGTTTTATTATACACTAGATGTGTACCCGCCTTACTCCGGATTTTTTTTTAATAAAGTTATGAAGTTGTGAATTCTTGCTTGTCATTAGGGTGCCATAATTGATTTGACAGCGAAAGTAACTATCTCCAAATAAAGAAACATTCATTTGAATATTTTATTTCATTCAAAAACGTTTATTTTTTCAAAATATCTAAATTATAAAGTTCTTAAGTAGGTACCTACTCATGTTTTCCATTTTGAAAATATTCTACTATTTGTGTTATATCTATGGGCTAACCTAAATAAAACATGGCGAGTTCAATGTTTTTCATACTAATTTTAAAACGTTGTAGCAACAGTTTTACATATTGGATTTCATTCAAACTACTTTCTAAACCTTCCCGACACTAATAAAAATAAACTGTGCTATTTTCAGCGAAATCGGTAGAGTAATTTTCGAGAACATCTAAGACAAACAAACAAACTTACATTGATTTTTATATATACTCGTATATATCTCCATTAATGACGACCGACAAACTAGGCGGTTAATGTTAAGAAATTATATGTGAACGAGATACACGGCCATCTTGGCTTTCGGTAGTTGGGCATTTACATAGGAAGGTTTTGATGACGTGCATTAAGCAAACTTTTTCAGCGGTCCATAAAGATCAAAGCTGATATTATGTTTTAAAAATGATTTTTTTTTAATAAAATAAAAATCTTTTTACCAAATTTGTTGAATAATAGCCCAGACGCCTTACAAAACAGTAATAAATTGCATGTTTTAACCCTTAAACTTTGAAATGAAAATCTACGTTTTCGATTAAAATAATGATTCTTACGACTAAAGTAATAATTTTTATAGCTTTGATTATTGTCAATTATTGATATCAGTGTATCTTGTGATAATTATTAACTAAGTATTCATGTATTCCTACACCGCAACGGAAACACGCTAACGATTAAAATCCTTATCACATAATATTATTTAGGTGGCCACCTAGTATATAATGCAAGAAGTAGGCCTGTGTACACGTTATCAATGATCGCGATATTTACGTTTCTTTCAAAACAACAATATGATAAACCGAAATATGATAAACAGATACGTCCATGGTATTACTGAATCTGTTCGTTCTTTTGTTCACAGAAAAATCATCATGACGTATAACCCGCTAACACAAGAAATATCGGGTATAGAAATCATAATACAAAAAAAATTGAACGATGAAGACAAAGACGAGTTTGAAAGAATTCTCTGAGGAAGAAGTGGTATTGACCAAGAAATTGATATACGAATGGCCACGTACGAGTATACGGATTATTATCATTGGGATGTTCAAAGATGGAACTTTACATCGACCAAGGACTCCTCAAAACAAATAGCTGAATGGGGAAGATTGGAGCCATCCAGAATTCAATTTGTAAGTTTCCCTCAACCAACATTGCGAATCATATAAAATCAATCTATGAGAGGATTGGTGGAATTATAGATATAGCAGGATCTGAAGATGTCAATGTCTTATGTCTGCAAGAAGCTTTGCCCTTTGCGTTATGTACCCGTGAGAAGCAACCTTGGTGTCAGTTTGCCGAATCAGCAGGGAAAGGACCTACATGGTGATCATCTCGCCAATTCTCGAACGGGATGACGCTCACGGCGAAACTCTCTGGAATACGGCCGTAATGGTAAGCCACACTGGAGAGGTGATTGGCAAACATCGCAAGAATCATGTTCCTCGGGTTGGGGACTTCAACGAGTCCACCTAATACATGGAGGGGAACACAGGCCATCAGGTGTTTACTACCAAGTACGAAAACATCGCTGTAAACATCGGCTACGGGCGACATCATCCACTGAACTGGATGATGCTTGGAATCAATGGCGCTGAGATCGTGTTCAACTCTTGTGCCACAGTGGCAGATCTAAGTGAGCCGTTGTGGGGAATTGAGGCTAGGAATGCAGCAGTGGCCAACCGTTATTTTACTTGCTCAATTAACTGTGTTCATTTTGAAAAGTTTCCTGATGCGTTCACTTCCGACGACGGAGCTCCGGCCTATAAAGTGTTTGGACGCTTTTATCGATCTTCCTACGTTGCAGCTCCTGGCGGTTGTAGGACGCCAGGGTTATCCAGGGTGGAGGATGGCCTCCTGATGGCGGAGATTGACTTAAACCTGTGTCAAAAGGCTCAGGCCAAGCGGAGGTCCTGGGAAACAGAGCGTCTTGATTTATTTTCGGAAATCCTCAACAAAGCCATTGAACCATCTTTCAAGCCGCAAATAATTCATTAAATACATACTTTTTAATAAAATGAATGGGAAATATTTATTTCAAACCAACATTTGATGTATTTTAACCCCTCATTTATATCAATGTATATTAACCCCTCGAGTCTTTTTGGGAGATATTTCTCCCAGAAAACAAATAGCCGTAGAGTCTTTGGGGGAGATATTTCTCCCAGCCCGAAACGGACTCATTAAAGTCCCGTTATCTCATTTTGTAATATAGTGATGTATATGATTTAAACTGTATTAGAAAGAGAAAAAACACTCTTTTTATTGCCATTTAAAAGTTTCCCATGCGCACTTAAGAAAAAATATCTTATTATCAAAAAGCTCGAGGATTTAATACATAAATATAGTATATTTTGCGTTTCTTAAAAAAAAAAAAAACAAAAAATGCCTTTGAGTTAACTGAGATTTTAAAATTTTATTTTTTTCACCTCTAACTCGAAGAAAGTAGACATAAAATTAAAGTTAGTCATTAAAAGAAATCTACCGCATATTCTGACAGGCCTGTATAGTACGATATCTAGTGTACCGCTGACGTTTCATTTGAGAAACATGAATAATCAAATGATAACAATGAATAGATAACGGTGTGAGGTTGTGTACCAGCTCTTACTAGTATCACTTATCAGTCGGGTTTCATTACTCAAACAGTATTCTATTGCAGCTGGAATTAGTACTTCAAAAATGTCGGACAAACGAGAAATATCGAGTGTTGAAGATATTATTAACAAATTAACCGTCGAAGATAAATCAGAGCTGAAAAGAATTCTTTACGGACGAAGTGATGATAACGTCATAGAACTGCAAACTAAGACTAAAGATTTTGCCGGAAAGAACGATACCGAAATATCTGCGTATTCCTTCACCGCTTTAAAGGAACAGGTTCGATCAGCCAGGGAGGTGAATATAGGAGCTATCCAAAATACTATAGTTCTACCAACTTCGGAATGCATTGTGAAACAAAGAGATGCCATATTTTCGAAGATCGGTGCTCTTATTGATATAGCTGGATCTGAAGGAGTCAACGTTTTGTGTCTTCAGGAAGCGTGGACAATGCCATTTGCATTCTGCACACGCGAGAAGCATCCTTGGTGTCAGTTTGCTGAATCGGCAGAAGATGGACCTTCAACGAAATTCCTCAGTGGTTACTGCAAGAAATATGATATGGTGATCATCTCGCCTATTCTCGAGCGCGATGATGCTCACGGCGAAACCATCTGGAATACGGCCGTGGTGATAAGCCACACTGGAGAGGTGATTGGCAAACATCGCAAGAATCATATTCCTCGGGTTGGGGACTTCAACGAGTCCACCTACTACATGGAGGGGAACACAGGCCATCCGGTGTTTGCTACCAAGTACGGGAACATCGCTGTGAACATTTGCTATGGGCGACATCATCCTCAAAACTGGATGATGTTTGGAATCAATGGAGCCGAAATAGTGTTCAATCCATCTGCTACGGTGGGAGCCTTGAGTGAGCCGCTGTGGGGAATTGAGGCCAGAAATGCCGCCATAGCCAACAGTTATTTCACTTGTGCCATTAACCGTGTTGGATCTGAAACGTTTCCAAATGAGTTCACTTCTGGAGATGGAGCTCCAGGGCATAAGACGTTTGGGCACTTCTATGGATCTTCTTACGTCGCAGCCCCTGACGGTTCTAGAACCCCAGGTTTGTCCAGAGTGAAGGATGGCCTCCTGATCGTGAAAATGGATCTAAACCTGTGCCGCCAGGTCAAGGACAAGTGGGGCTTTAGGATGACTCAGCGTTTGGACCTTTATGCAGAGAGCCTCACCAAAGCAGCGAATCCTTCTTTTGAACCTCAGATTATTAAAGAATAATTATAATAAAGTTATCATTGGTTTCTAGTGTAAATACGAGCACAATTACTTATCAAGTTATGTGTACCATACAGATGTATTGAATGGCTATGTTATTTAATAAACATGAAGTAAGTTGTCATTTTACGAGCGTTTTATTTACAATAAAATAATACTCTTACTTCTAAAAATATATTGCTGAAGTGTAAACATTATTTTGGTGGATGATTACTTAGGTAAGTACGATGTCAAAATAAAATCGCTATCTTCATTTGACGACTCTTTGGGCGAGGAGTTTTTCCCTGGAGAAGTTTAATTTGGTTTTACATTTTCCCAGGGGAAGATAAGGCGAAAAGAATGTAGTATTTACCCCCTTAAGCCTTGATCCTTCTATAAAAACACCGTAACTTTAGATAAAGTTATGGGCTATCGCTTTTGAAATGGCTTTGTTTTGATCATACGAGCGTGCGTAATCCAATAAGGTGGTTTGGATATTACACGTTTACGCACGATAGAACTTACCTACTTAAATCAAAAGTCGGCGGAAAAGGTATTAGTTGCTGTGATTTTCTTCACATTTTACGAATTTCTATTTATTTATTTAAGCATCCTTGAAGCAGCAAGGAAATCCCGAAGGGTGAGCTTTGGCATTATGAGCCTTGAACGGTTTCTTTTTGTCTTTAATTTGTGGGTAAACGACATTATTTCAATCTTGGGAAGCCATTTCGAATATGAACTATGATATTTATTATAATGGAAATATAACTATAAAAAAGCAAGGCGGAAAAACTTTAACAATTATGTCTGCTATTGTAGCTTCATAAACCAGGAAAAAAGTAGCTACGCGGCTTTACCCGGGTTCCAATACTCTTTTTTCTTATCGAACAATTATAACTGAAAAATATCATAGAACAAAAAATGTGGCGTGACGTGTTTTTGTTTTGTTTTTGCATAACACTCTGCGTCCATTTACTATACACATGAACAGTAATACAAATACACAAAAATACATTCAAACATGAAAAACAGAATGAATAAATTAATAATAATAATCATAATTGACGGCCTCCTAAGGCCCGAATCCTAAGGTCGCGGGTTCAAATCCCGGCTTGCGCAAGGAAATTTGATTTAATTACTTTGTGCTGTTTCAAAACTAATTCATTTAAAAATATATATATCGTATATTTGCACACGTTCCAGAGTGGAAGATACTCTCAGTATCGCCCTGGTGAAAGACCACCATTCAGAATTGAATCATTGCTTGAAATGACTTTTAGCCGTGTTTGGTGACCAGATCTGAATAGCCAGGTATTTCCCCACTTTCCTCTTCCCCTTCTCCTTCCCGTCCCCAATACCTTCAGCCTCACAACATTTCCCAATTGGGGATGCCACAGTCCCACTGGCCGCAGACGATTGGGAGCAGTTGGGACTCTTGTGCGGTATTCATATAAAAATTAAGAGACATTTTCGTGCCTCTTAAAATTTTCAAGGTTTATATTGAAGATATCAAGAGAGATGCTATTTAGCAGCACCATACCCCGTGTCACGTTGTACTGAGTCAACACGTCTGTTCTGCCATGTGGTATGCATAGAAGATCGTGGTGCCGCCCCGACAGTAGTTGTTTGGTACAAATAACTTATAGAACTCTGGGAGGTATAGACTTTCAAAATTATAAATCAAATTATGTATAATTTTGTACGCTATTACTCAAGGCAAGGACTAGACTGGAGACTTTGGTAGCGCGTCTCAGAGAACAAATCGCCATCATGCATAAATTGGGGGCACTCGTCGTGTATTCTCATATACCTGAGAAATTTTGAAAGCTGTTTGATCCGTTATCACCAACTTCTTCAACAAAGTAGACATTTATGCCTCAGTATATATTTCAGCAAAATGTTCACGAATTTCTTTATCTTCTAATAGTAAAAAGCCGATGAAAATGCATTCGAATAAAGTTGACTGTGTTAACAAAAAAAAACAACGTGTCTTCAGAGTTCATTCACTAGCTCGTGGTCCTCTCGGGGGATGGAATATTATTGATCTGGCTCCTACGGCGAGTGGTGGGCGGGTGGTGGGGGTGGGGGGTGAGGAGGAAGTGTGACGCAAGGGCGGGGGCGGCGGAACAAACCCCTTCAAAGGCTCGCCATTTCTTTTACAAGAGTCGCGCTGAAAGGCCGCCTGTAATGTAGCATTTATCCCACGATAAATAGCTGTACTCCATTCCATCCATCAACAGCTCCTATCCAACGGTAACTAACTAACCATCATGCCATTTCTCAGAAAGGATAGACAGTGAGGATGGACCGCCGCACAATAATGGTTTGGAAATTTATAAAGTAATTCATGACACTAGATCGAATCAAAATAACATTTTTAAAAAAACAGTCCATGTTCTAAAACCACTTTCAGACAATGAAACTAGATTTACAACCAAAATAGACAACAGAATAGCTGTTTTTCTCTCACAGATACATAAATAAACACCCTTCCCCCAGATACAAAACTAATAGAAAAGTTTAATGAGTACATGTCTGGCTGAAAGAGGTCAATGAAATAACATTAAAAATAGCACTGGAAATGACATAGAATATGCAACTTATTAAATAACTTTAGTCCTCCTCAGCACGGGACCCCCCCCCCCCCCGTGAGGAAGACTAAGAAAAAACACAAAAATATCAAATAGTTTACATAATACAATAATTAGTATAACATTTTATATTTTAAACCGCAATTCTGGAAACATTTTTATATTTACATCATATTTTGTATTTTTACATGCTTATTTATATTGTAACTAACAAAGAAACTTTAAAAAAACTACACTTACCGATATTAAGCGTCCTGGGGGTGATTAAATCACTAAGCGATGCTATGTAAAGTTGTCATTTTTTAAAATTATTTTATTCTATGGCACCCACCTATTGCTTTATTATTTCGACCTAAGTATTTAATTTACTTGTATTATATTATCGCCAGTTATTCGTTTACAATAATTATTTATGACATCTCTCCGACGTGGTATGCAGAGAGAATGAACCGCCACACAACTCTGCCTTGCCCCACGTTCCCTTCTTCAATCAAAATAATACTACTTTCTTGACACTATCTGACGCAAGTATTTGAAAAACATGGTAATGAGGTGTTGACAGTGCTCTTAGGGCGTTCCCGACGTATTTTTCCATTTACGCGCGATCTGTATTATATTCTCGCGGCACTCATTCTCGTTCTAATATTAACCTTGTTCATTACACTTACATCGGCCTTTTTATTGTTTTCAGATCGTAATGCAGTGTACAAGGTTAAACAACACACACGCCTCATTGATCTCGATTCTACTTCCTATCTAGGTTAGGTTATATTGGTGACCGAATAATTCAACACACGTAAGAATCGGAACACTTTTTAAAAGTGGTACTTTATACCACATTAAAAGTACGAAAAAACTATCCCGAAAACCTAATCAAACCTAAGTCAATTCATTTTATTTTTCCCGAAAATTAATAAATTATAATGTTTTTTCATTACTAGACTAAAACAATTTTTTTTTGTATTTCTTGGGTATTAAGTATGGAATCATTTCTAGGCATTTTGTTTTTGAGGAGGTTGAATTTCCAATGAACTTGTTGCCAGATTCGTGCATTCCATAGAGACAAGCACTATCTACCCCATGTTACTCACTTAAAAATATTAATTATTTTAAAATTTTACAAATTATTGCAAGAAATCAAGCTACACGTTCAAAAATACACGCGAAATAAACAACGCCGCGCGCGCCCCACCAACCGCCTACTTACAATACGTGTCAAAAGCAGGAAATAAGTATGCAAAATAATCCACACGTCATATTCAAATGATGACTGTATTCTATACAAAATGCACATGTATGCATAAATGAGCATTCACGAGAAGACTTTGTGTTAGTGTCGAAAAAGGCCATACCTTTCGATACAAATTGTAAATGTGATAAAAATCAGTTTCACCTGTTGGTACCTGTATTAATTACTACAAATTTACTAACGAAATAATTATCATTTCTTTCGTGAGGTCGAAGAAAATAAAGAAATTTTCTATTTCCAGAAATTTGGCTTATAATATGCATCCACATCAGGTAAAGCCAGCAGCTCAGTCATTCTTTGTCAAAACTTACCACCTCTGTGGTAAGAACTCTTCTGCACGCTGCTGCTTGGTATCGGTTTACCGGTCATTCACTAACGTTCTTAAAACTAACTTAAATTGTAACAGAAGGCCCAATAATTAGTCGAATACTTTGTATACTAATTTACCAAAAAGGGTTTATGGTTTGATTGACTTTCCGAAGCTACCTGCCTTTTACAAAATTCTTAAGAAATACATGTTTTCTGGTTTAATGCAATGGTCATGTTTCTACGCGTTACGGTTTTTTGTTCATTTATACACGGAGTATTTCTGGCTACGCTATGTTTGGGGGGAAGAATGTACGCGGGAGTGTTTACATTCCTCGTGTAAAGTATGAAAACAGAGACGAGTATTTTGAGATGCTTTGAGCGTGCGAGAGCTATAGTGGAAAACGCGAAGGTGTAGAATTTACCTGAGTCATGGGTTTGTTTAAAGCTGAAATGTGTCACTGGCGACAGAACCTTATTTCTTTGAAAATAGGAAGAGATTGGCCGTGAACATTTATCACAGTCGCCCTTAGAAATAAACGATTTAATTAATTTAGTTTTAAAATAAGAAAAATAGATCTCAGGATCGGCAAGATAAAAAAATTCTGACATTTCATTCAATTGGATGCAATTACTTAGTTAGATCGTTTTAAGTTTTATAGTTTTGTACGTACATTTATTCTCGGCTCGATATCATTTCGTTATAGATTGATATGCAGCTTTGCTCTGAACCCAGAGGGGTGGGAAAATTTGTTTTTTAACATTTCTCATTTATTATCACTTTGTTCCAGGATGGAAGGAACTCGAGGGTATCGCCCTGGTGCGAAAAAATATGTTTAATGACCAGATCTGAACAGTCGAGTATGTACTTCCCAACCTTCCTCTTCCTCGTGTCTGTCCAACTTCCCTTAGTCTCACAACATTCCCTAAAAAGGATGCAATAATTCCACTGGCTCGATGAAACTCTTGTGAAAATAAAATAAAATACCTTACAAAAATTTCTGGATAAGTCTTTAATATAGACAATAATATATATAAAATAAATTTATTTCTATGTTTCGGTGAATAAAAGTATTTCCGCGATTCGTTACTGTAATAAGGATAATATAAAACGGTGTTAACTTTCTTAGTCTTTCAGCGGAACTGAAAAATACTCGAGACCCTTATAGTATGAAATCGTGATCGGAAGACATTCGGGAAGATAACTTTATGGAAACAATGCTCAGTCGTCACCGCCACAGCGATGGAAGTTGGTGAAATGGAGGAAATACTAATCAATTCTGATGGAAAAGGCAAAAATAACTCTCAGCAGTTTTCCGTTTGAAAAAGGGGGCCGTGATTTTTCCGATATTTATTCCCAGAAGACGAAATATGGTACTGCGCTCTTTTGCGAAGTCGAACAAATGGGTATTCCTCCCTGAATATATACATTCCAACGATTGACGAACAAAAGAGGATAAACTTTTGGAACGACTTACTTTTGGGTCTCTATTGTTACTGTTGTTACTATAGTGTAGTTCTTCTTGACAATCTATTGTTGGGAAGATTTCATTTTACAAGGCTATGTCATTTCCTCGATTTCCCATCATAAAATATATATCGTTTGTTATTTTCAGACGTTACCTACGGACCCTATATGACTTTTTGTCTCTGTCAGACTTGACCTGACTCTATAAAGTTTTCTTCTAAAAAATATAGAACATTTAAAAGCATCTCTTTTATATTTAAATAGTGACCAAAGAGATATTGCTCCATATATTTTATTCCAAATTATGGGGATCCACTTCATGAAATTCGAATGAAATCACGCACTCCTTATGCAGGTGGCGACAAGGTTGATATTCCCGCTTAACATCTATGATTTGTGCAAAAAAACATAACCGTAAACTTAACGGTATAAATATTAAAATGTTTTTCAGTCATATTCTAAAAAAACTTAATTTTCCACAATTAACAAATTGACAATATCCGAAAAGGGGTTCTTAAGTAGGAGATAAAAAGACTCACGATAAATGCCCAGTTAAACGAAAGGCCAAGGTGTGTTCTATTCGCAGCATTTAATTAAATCATATATGATATTTCTAGGCCATCAAATTTTGAAACCAAAAATACATGGTTTTTCATTACTTCGCCTTAATATTAATACACCATCAAGAAAATCAACAAGGGGGAAAAACATTTCCTATATTGCCTTCAGTAGAAATACGGGATATTTCTTTCCTTTACCGCCGACATTAAGAAATTACAACACTATGACACGATTAAACACTTTTAAAAAGTTCTATCGTTAATGTTAAGTTCATACAGTGATGATACCCTTTATTAGACACTCAATATTAAGTACCGAAACAGTATGTCATTAACACAGGCGCCAATAATGAATATTTTATTGAAGTACTTATGTTTTCTACCTCTTGCTTGTGTGCCATTTTTTATTCTTTTTTTTATGGTAGACACACATTCCCGGGGTATGAATAACCCGACAATATTTCAAAATCTCCTACAACACTAAGCGGAAAATGTTGCTTGTGTCGTGATGAAGGACTTAGCGAACCGAGGAATCGAGCTCACGACGCCTGGGTGGGAACCCCACGCGCTACTAACTCAGCCACTGATCGGTCAGTCATTAAGTTTATTATAACTTTTACTGAAATCATTATTCATTTTTGGTAGTGAAAATTCGTGGTGGAATTCCATTATAATAATTTGTTAAAAGCATTTAAAACTTTTTTCCATTTTTTTTTTTAATTTTGGACCTTACCGGTTACAGCCTATCATAGCCATCTAATAATAAAATATATATTAATAAATAAATAATAAAATAAAATTAATAAATAAATATATTAATAAATTCAAAATATCTTAAGGCTCTGCAAAACAGAATTTCTATGGATATATTACAAATATCCCTTAAAAACTGGAAGTTTTGTGCACTTAAAAAAAATATTTTTTTAAAGATAATCTCTAATCAGTCAATGTAATTATATGAAATTCCCTTGATAGAAAAAAATCGCAAAGTATGTTCCGAAAATTTAAAAAAAAAACTGTTTTTTCTGTTATATGTTATAGGTTTGAAAAAAATCATAGTGTTTCTTTAGATGCTACTTAAGACATTCGTCTTGAGATTTTTGATCTATTTTAAATATGTCGTGTTTTATTAATATTTTTAGAATTGTCACTTACGCCTACTTATTCTAAACGCTCTTCACATTGGCGCGCTCTTTCTATCTTTCGAATGATCATATCTGCCTTTCAACAGCGGTCAGTCGAGATTCAGAGCCGATGCTAGACAGACCTCTCGCCTAAATCTAAATTCTCGCGAGATTAATGCGGGGCCTTAAACCCTATAGTATGTAAAAAGGATATAGCAATACTGATTTTTTTTTAAATACATAAAGACATTGTTTACCATCCGCGACACGCCAAAAATTGTAATAGTTTTAGGGAAAATTATACCAGTTTGAAGATAGCTGATAGATAGATTTGCTGAGACCGGTATGGTCCAAAATAATAAAGAAATGGAAAAAAAGTTTTAATTGTTTTAATAAACCGAGATAATAATTATTGTTGGCTGTACTTATTAATTATTATAATTTTTTAAACATTTGCGAATTTAAGTGTAAGGTAGGATATAGTTGCCCGTTTTATGTACTAAAATAAATAAAATATATATATATATAATAGTAAAGAGTGCGAAAAAGTAACAACAGATACCCCTGTGTTGTGAATTTCAATTCTAAAATTAAATCTCGGTTAACCTCAGACCATTAAGGGCCAGCACTCAAAAATTACTCTAAACATCACTTTGCAGGTTTCTAACTGTAATCTTTAGATTCTATGAAATACCTCCCGAAATGTCCGAAAATAGGCGCAGTTTGAAAACCACTGAAGGTAATTTTGAACGTTTTATTCAATATTCCACTTACTTATTTCATATAGATTTTGAAGGATTACAGTGTGAGGATATTGTCTTTTGAACCGTTCGGTGTGAGTTCAATTTCTCGGCTAGATTAGTTCCCCATCACAAGCAACATTTTCCGTTAACTGTGATGGAAGTAGGAGATTTTCAATTATTATCAGGTTATTCGTAATCCTGGAATGTTTGTCTTTCTTAATTTAATTTTTTTTAAACTTATAAATTGTCCAAATAAAATTTAAGATAAACCATTTATTTCTCGAGTTAGCAACCTGCAAAGTGTGTATTTTTGGATGCTGACCGTTAACATCAGTTACAATGTGGCAATAACGAGAAGCAGAGTATTGATTATGGTGAAAGGATGAAACGATTGATGTTTATTAGAAATTGGATATTAAAAAAAACAGGGTTTAATTAGAAACGAGTAAAGTGTTTGCTTTAAATCAAGTGTTCTCAGACCATCAAGCATTCTTCGATGATGTCTTCGCTTGGGAAAAAAAAAAACATGTTGTTAATAGATTAAATGGACTGACATGACAAGAACTGGCTTCGCATGGATGGAGGTCACTAAGAATCCGCAAAGCTGGACATATTTGATGGGAGGCAAATGATAGAGCTGAACTTCAGAAGACCGATGAAGAATAGAAAGAAACAAGTTTAGAACTGGACTAAAACGCTTAAACTTGGGCTTTACAAGACCAACTCGAGTAGCAATTTTTCAGTTAAGTTTGAAACATTTATTAGATTGCAGAAACAACTTGTACTTGATTTAACGTTTAAGTTATCGAAGCCCTCGAGGTGATGTTTGACAAAATTGGCACTATAAAAGTTAAACAAGTACTCTTATTACCGATACGCCACTGTTCTGCAGACCGTTGTATTTTCCACGGTTGTACCCTCCATAAATCTTTAATCTCCCAGTTTCCAAGTGTATTGGTGCATTGTACCAATGTGGGTGGGTTCTTTTTAATTTCCCTAGCCCCGCCACTGGGGCTTAACCACCGCCAACCCCGATAATAATACTGGCCGACATTTTCATAATCCTCGTTGAAAAAATATTCCCATTCTTTCCCAGGTATTATTAAAAATCGCACGGGTTTTATTATTTCTACTCGTTCGTGAGATGTGATAACACGAAACCAGCTGGTTAAAAATGATAAAGTGATATTCTATTGTGTGATTATTACACTGTCCCTCTGCCTGGAGAAAGTATATGAAGACCTTCATTTCTGAATGGTGGTCTTTCATCGGGGTGATACTGAAATCATCTCCCAGTCTGGCCAACGTGATGCTTTACGCCGTCGAATTGGCTAAAAAATAATTGAGGCTACAGTGGACTTTATGGGGAGCCAAGGTTACGAATGTATTGTTTCTATTTGTTATTGTTTCTAGGCACCAGAAACTGGCTGCAATTTCTGATTTGTTAATTACATAATTAGTAATTATGAAAACATTCGAACCTTTATCATCACAACCCGTGAAACTAATCTGATCTATAAATGTCGAGTACCTATATAAATTGTATGTTTGTTTGTTTTATTATTACGCATTATCTCAGCGCTGGAATGGGTTACGGGGTCGAATTAAAGAGAGTAAAATGTAATTAATTAATAGTGACAATGTGGTATACTGCAACTTGACCCCTGAGGCCACCAGAGAAAACAAAAAGATAAACTTATGTTAAAAAAAAAAACTAAACGAACTGGGAACAAAAATGGAACATTCTACTTCAGTTACAAAACGTTCAAATTTCGAGCTCAATACTAGGACTATGAACACCTCGATGCTGTTTTGTTTCGTTCTACGATCCAAGTTTCAAACAATATATTGAAGTTTTATATTTGTGGACAACTTATGAATACTTGGAGCAAGTAGATGAGTTTGTGTATTTGGGAAGTATGTTTACGAGAGATGTAAAGGCTGATTAGGATATTGAATTAATGATGTGATGAAAGGTCTAGGGGTAGGGTAGGGATAGGAGTCACTGTGGGGGTAGGGGTAAGGATAGTTATAACAATATTATTGTTTAGCAATTATCTTATTTCTACCTTAAAATTACATCCAGATTACGAGAATTCACGACCTCAAAACTTTACTCCAAACCATTCATAAACCCGAACAAGGCCGGGTGCACGTTAGCTAGTATTTATTAATTGACAGGAAGAGTAGGTACAGGAAGATCAACAACAAAGATGTCCATATGAGAAGTGGCGAACCTCGTTCATTAGGACAGCTGGCGCAGAGATGATAATCCTCAGTAATATATAGGTAGAATGGTCGAAAATACAAACTATAAAATGTGTGTTTACTATAAATCGTCTTTGGAATGAAATATTTATTTGTTATCGGAATGCCTGTTAAGTATCAAAAAAAGTTTAGACGATAATGTCAGTATAAAAATAACAAATCCAGCGAGACGCAATTTAAAATCGAATGCAAGAATCTACTAATTATAGAGCCGTCATCAACCAGGGGCCCGATTCCGATATTTTTTAGGGATAAGACATTGTCCTTATCATAAAAGACGTTTTGCTTAACTGCGGTTCCGATTCCACGTCAATGGCAATACATTTTAAAAAGAGTTTGTTGTTTAATTATCTCAGTATTATTAAAAAAAAATTATAGATGCGTTTGCACCACACATACTTGTGGCTATCTGACATTTAGGGCTTTTGGCATAGGTACTTTAGAAACATCGCATTTTGGTTAATTCGGTCAATTTAATAGCATTATTATACGACATACGAGTATAACTCCCTAATAATTTTTACAGTAAATATTAACTATTTTTTTTGTTATATATCGATATTTTTAGAGAACATCGTTCACACATCGTCTTTAAGCCTAAGGATAAGGACAATGTCTTGTCCCTAAAAAGAAACTGAATCGGTCCCCCGATGCATAAAACTGGGACGGATCAAGCAGGGTATATAGCAAGGATAGAAGATGGTCCACCGCCAAAGTGGCTTCTTTATGATATTCATACAGGACGAAGTAGTGTTGGGGGAACTAAGTTTGGATGGTGTGCAAGTGAACACTGCAATCTTAGTCGTTAGAAACAGAAGAAAGACAGCATGAGACCGACAAAAGTGGAGATATTTCTTAGAAATTGGCATATTCCGTGCAAATTTGTTGTTAACAAATCTTCAATAGCTGCGCACACGGTCACCTTGTATATTCCGAAAGATTATACGCTCGGCACGGTTTCTCGCCGAAACGCCATGAGAATGATAATGCATGAACTATTTCTTAGGACAGAAAGCCCCATAGATGCTGAATTCATAACGCACGTATGGAACTCATTTCGCATTGGCTTTCGGACAGTAGTACCCACACGGACGGATGGATTTTTTAGCACCGAATTTGAAAGTGCCCTAAAATTATGATGCAGGTTTGTTTTATTTTTTTATGGGAGTTTACTGCACAGACGCTCTTTAGAGAAAACCGCCACTGTCAAAGAGTCATTGATTACGATTGTAAAGATCGTCAATGCTGATCAGTTAAGGGTTAAAATGGTGAACTTAAAATTGATCTTCCTAAAAAGTTAATGCAAGCGGGTGACTTTCTTTAAAAGCGATAATATTTGAATAAGGGATGGCGAATGTCCACTAAATTTCTTTGTTCATTGATTCAAACGAGTGCCAATAATTCAAAGCACGATTAAAATAACACGTTAGGATCGGGCTATTTCAGTAACCACATCAGTTGCTTTTCATGTTGCTTTAAGATAAGTATTTATCTCACACTGAACCATTGCGAAAATCGGTGTTTATAATTATAGCATACACAAAAGTTATTAATGCACCAGAAATTCACGCAAATGCTATTGGATTTCTTGGAAGATACATCCCTTTTACTTAGAATCTGTTCGTTGAAATATTTAAGCAGCCGATAAAAAAACATCGTTCCAGAAAAAGAACTTGTGTTATATGCTGTCCTCACAACAAAATCGGTAAAACGTTGTTGCACGGTTATACAAACCTGAATATTATTATTTTAATTACTGTGTTTACAATGTTTTCATACAAAAATGTGTACATGAATCAATTTTCGACGATTTTAGATTCAGTTAATTTTTCGTTGCAGACCTCTTACCCAGAGCCGATTATTTTACTCCTATAATACGATAAGGTAGAAAGAGACGACTCACCACTTGTGACTTGAAGAGAGGCAGCAAACAGGCACAGCAACGAAAGGGACAGGCTTCTGTGTGAGTTGAGCCAATATTCTGGGGCCATACTGTGTCCTGGAAAGAGGGAAAGAAAATGTTAGAAAAAATGGTGATTTAATATGCAGTCCATGCACTTCTTTTATACTCATATTATTATTTTATGAAGTATATTATAAATAACTATAAGATAAATGTATCTACAGGCCCTTCAAGGCGTTTATAAATAAAATAAACTTGAACGACGTTGGCGACAGTTTTGGGGGCGCGGTTTCATACGAATCATGGTTAATAGCCGATCTCCCTTCTTTCTGTTTTCTATGGTTAGAAAATTAAATATACTAATATACACTGTGGATCACTTCTATAATTTTGTCTATGGGACATAACCTCTGAGAGTCACTTGTTAAACCTGTGTCAACCTAAACGGTCAATAAATCTACTTTACATTTACAAGTGCTTTTTAATATAACACCACAATACAACAAACCGGTCAATGGCTGAGTTGGCATAGCGTTTGGGTCGCACCCAGGCGTCGTGAGTTCAAATTCTCGGCTGGCTAAGTCCTCCATTACGACATAAGCAACATCTTCCGCTTATTGTGATGGTAGTAGGGGATTAAAATATTGTCAGGTTATTCGTAACCAGGGAATATTTGTCTTTCTTTTTAAATAAAAATAAAAAGAAAACGTTCCTCTCAAGAATGATTTTGCATCTTAATTTTCAAGGTCGCTTACATGCGTAATTTGGTTAAAAAATACTTGGAATTTTTTGCCAAAACTCATATATATGAAAACTATATTTACAGGATCATCTATTTCTATTCCGGATGAACCCACACCTACATTCGTAATATCTTCACAGAGAAATGTGAGACGGTTTCCTTAATTTCCTCATATTTAAGGTATAGCGTGGAATTACTTCGACGTAACAGCCTAGGGAGGGTTCAGTACTGTATAACCTGCCCTCAGCTGTGATTGATGAATCTAATGGATGATTTAGGGGTTACAGCGGCAGTGCCAGAAATTATAGTTTACTTCTCACGTATAAAACGATTTATTATAAGTAAATCAGAATAATTCTACAAATTGTCTAACCAATACTAAGACGTTGTTAAAACTAAAAGGTAACCTGACAATAATTAAATTTTGAATGAAAAAAAAAACACTTCACTACAACGATGGATCATTTTCTTTTCAAATTCACCTCTAAAGAATATATTTCTTGGACACCTTATTCCAATTAATATAAAATGAATCAATTTTCTTAAATAATTTTCTCCAATCGTGTTCGAGATAAAGTTGTTATTTTCTTTATATGAATAGTAACACTACGGGTACACGACGAAATTACACAGGCGTGAATTTCACACGACAAAAAATCTATTTTTAATAATCCATCAAGTAATTTTAAATTGATTTTCCTCGTAATGAAAAACCAGTGGGTACCTATTTAATAACTTCAAATTAACTCTCCGAACAATCGTATTTCATAATCCTGTAGTACAACTAAATGTATGATGTTGAGGGAAACCTCGCTAATTATTTCCAGTTTCAAAGTAATGAACGTAAATACGCCGAAAAACCTTCAGAATTGAATTTAAACGTCGTTCATCGCCCACCTCGGATTTTTCAACCTCAAACAAATTCGAACGAATAATACCTTTTTGTATGAAAAAAGTTATATCTTTCGAAATTTTATTCACGGGGAGGGGGTAGGGGGGAGTCCCGGAAAACCTATTACTATAAAGCATTTTGTTGGACGATTCTGAGACAAAATGTCAACGGGGATGAAAATGGATTGTTGAGGGGACACGGAAAGGCCGCCTCGCAAATTTCTTTGTCTTTCGGTAAAAATGCTTCTCGTCTTTTGTAAATGTATGTTTTCTTTAGGAAAATTCTATGAAAAAATAAAAACGGGCTTCACCATTGTTACGGAATGTCGAATCCACAGAAGAGTAATATCTCATTTTAAATTACGCATTATTGTACTTTTCATAATCATCTCATCAAAGTGAAAGAAACTCTCAGTATCGCCCTGGCAAGAGACCGCTATTTAGAAATGAAAGATTTCAATAACTTTAGTTGTGTTTCGTATTCAAGGGTCTGATTTCAGTTATCTTTGGGGTTATATACATTTTACTTAACTGTGATTCCGATTACAATGTCGATGACAATACATGTTTGAAGGAGTTTTGTGGTATAATTATCACAGTATTGTTATAAAATCTACGTGCATCACACATAATTAACACGTGTAGTTTATTATTACTTACTTAACATTTGTAGTTTATTACTTTTAAAAATTTAAATCACTTTTATTTGACTTTTCTGGCAAATGTGCAATAAGCATCGCACTTTTATCTGATTTTTCGGACTTTTGGCATATGTACTATAAGCATCGAACTTTTATCTGACTTTTCGGACTTTTGGCATATATACTATAAGCATCGCACTTTTATCTGACTTTTCGGACTTTTGGCATATGTACTATAAGCATCGAACTTTTATCTGACTTTTCGGACTTTTGGCATATATACTATAAGCATCACACTTTCATCTGACTTTTCGGACTTTTAGCATATATACTATAAGCATCGCACTTTTATCTGACTTTTCGGACTTTTGGCATATGTACTATAAGCATCGAACTTTTATCTGACTTTTCGGACTTTTGGCATATATACTATAAGCATCACACTTTCATCTGACTTTTCGGACTTTTAGCATATATACTATAAGAATTACATTTTTATCTGACTTTTCGGACTTTTGGCATATGTACTATAAGCATCGAACTTTTATCTGACTTTTCGGACTTTTGGCATATATACTATAAGCATCACACTTTCATCTGACTTTTCGGACTTTTAGCATATATACTATAAGCATCGCACTTTTATCTGACTTTTCGGACTTTTGGCATATGTACTATAAGCATCGAACTTTTATCTGACTTTTCGGACTTTTGGCATATATACTATAAGCATCACACTTTCATCTGACTTTTCGGACTTTTAGCATATATACTATAAGAATTACATTTTTATCTGACTTTTCGGACTTTTGGCATATATACTATAAGCATCACACTTTCATCTGACTTTTCGGACTTTTAGCATATATACTATAAGAATAACACTTTTATCCGACTTTTCGGACTTTTGGCATATGTACTATAAGCATCGCACTTTTATCTGACTTTTCGGACTTTTGGCATATATACTATAAGCATCACACTTTTATCTGACTTTTCGAACTTTTGGCATATGTACAATAAGCATCGCAATTTAGTTATATTATTACATTAATAATAAAATTATTATAAGACAAATTAGTGACAATAAAGTCAATACTTTATAGTTTTTCTTTTATTAAAATTACGGAAATATCGATATTTTTATATGATAGCTAACATCCGAGGCTACCGAACCGTTGTTAAGCAAAAAGTTTTTAAGCCCAATAATAAAGACAATAACGTATCCTTAAAAATAACCGGAATCAGGTCCCAAGTCTGTTTATGCATGTACTTTCAGCCCCACAAGGCCAACGCAATGGGATTCTAACATACAAATTACAGTAAGAAATCGCTTTTAAAATGTACTAAAATAGACGAAGAATAGAGATGCCAGTTTTTATGATATTACATGTGTTTTAATTGTTATTTTTTTTTAAATTTAACTAACACTATTGGTACAGTATATTGTTACTTATTTCTACACATTATCATGTCTTTCGAGTGTTTGGTACTTTATGTATTGTGGGTGAAATGCATTATTTTATATCAGCCTAATGGATAAAAAAAATGTTAAGGTTTTAAAGAGGGAAAATTTTTATTTTCAATTTACAGACGATGGAGGGTATACCTAGTAAATGTTATAT
Source organism: Halesus radiatus (assembly GCA_022606495.2). Classification (NCBI taxonomy): domain Eukaryota; kingdom Metazoa; phylum Arthropoda; class Insecta; order Trichoptera; family Limnephilidae; genus Halesus; species Halesus radiatus. The sequence goes on from JAHDVE020010618.1 coordinate 280,869, forward strand.
CGGAGAAGGAAACCTTTTAGAGAAAGGGGCTTAAAATATTCTAAATCAATAGCGACATTGAATTATGGAGAAGAGTGTGAGATCTTCAGATTTAATTTACGTTATAAATTATATTAGAGAATAGGTACGTAAAGTCGTGTTTAAAATATGATTACATTACTAATGGTACGAAATACTTTCTTTGAAGGAATGCGCTATTATTTTATGTCATTTCGATCAACCTCACTCACATAAATAAATACAGAAGCTCCACATCTGCTCACGTTGGCGATTTACGATAACTGACACCAATGATTGTTTCCATTATTTGCATATACCATAAACACCGAATACTACTAAACTTGAATTAAATGAAAAGACACTCTGTTTGAATCCACTTTTATTTTAACACTAGCTGATGTGTGCCCGGCCTTGCTCGGGTACAATAATTGATTTGACAACGAAAGTTAATCTCCAGATAAAGAAACATTCATTTGAATATTTTATTTCATTCCAAACGTACATTTTTTCAAAATCATAAAGTTCTTAAGTAGGTACCTACTCGTGTTATCCATTTTAAAAATATTCTTCCTAAAAAAATCTTCTTCTTTTGAATATGCAATCTGTGGCTAATCATAGTGTTATATCTATGGGCTAACATAAATAAAACATGGCGGGTTCAATGTTTTTCATACTAGTTTTAAAACGTTATGGCAACAGTTTTACATATTGGATTTCATTCAAACTACTCTCTAAACCTTCCCGGCACTAATAAGAACAAACTGTGCTATTTTCAGTCCAACCGGTCCAGTAATTTTCGAGAAAATCGAGGACAAACAAACAAACAAACTTACATGTCAATCAATCCACAAAGTGTTTGCGAGAAAATTGAGAAAATTGACTGTATCTGCGCGTTAAGCGGAACGTCTGCGCGCCCTGTTTCATACAAAACTTAATGTTGGATTTTAGGCCAAAATACCCACCCAAACTTAATGATATTTTATTGAATTAAAGGTATAGTAAATATCCAGTACGGATTAGAAGTATTCTATTTATTTTTGTTTTAGAGTATGATATATAGGCCATTGAAGTAATAATTTTTTTTTCATAAATTTAGAGGCAACTTTGAAAATTATCTGACGGTTTGTGGTATTTTTTTTTAATTGTCATATTTGCTATATAAATATAATTATATAAAATTAAAAAAATAAATAAAAAAAAAACTAAACAAAATATCGTAAAAAAACGTTTTTTGTGTTCAAGCGTAAATTGGTATTTTTTAATCTAAATTTAAGTCCATTATAATATTACTTCAACACTTTATTTTAATTTTATATTTCATTATATTTCCATAAACGGGTTTAATAATTTTTTAAATCACCATTAGCCCCCAAAAAATTGCTAAAGTTGCCTCTTAAATCAGGAATATTCAATTTCTTTAGTGGCCTTTATTTTGTAAGTTCAAAAAATAAATTTAAAAATACTTCTAATTCATATTAGATATTTGCTATACCTTTTGATGAAAATAAATATAAGGTTTAGGTTAGTATTTTGGCCTCAAATCCAAAATTAAGTTTTGTACGAAACAGGCCGCGCAGCCGTTTCTCTTAGACGTTAGTTATTATTTTATATTCATTATTATTTATGTTGCCATATGTCGACCAGAGACCACAAAAAAAAATCCGTAAGACTTTCTGTTCTTGTTCTTTTATGGCAAAAAATTCAACTGCAACATATATCTGACAGCCAAGACAGTGGTGGGTCATGTACACAATGCGCGATTTATACAAAATATAGGAATGATGGTGCCAACATTTCAAAATAAATATTGTCAACGAACCTTTGAATATATTCTACCATTTATATTTAACAAGTTGCCATTCGAATTTAAAAACAATTGCTCTAAGACGAATTTCTCACTGATGTTAAAGTATTGGCTTTAGGAAAGTAACCATGTGTATTGAAGGTAACAAACATGACGGTTTACTTGATTGTATAGCTCCTTGACATCTGCTGTATTTACGCGATTTAACTTTTTCTTACATTGTCTATTGAACAAATATGATGGTCTCCTTGATTGTATATCTCCTTGATAGCTGGGGGTATATTTTAAAGTATTTAAGTGTTACTATTATATCAAGTCTATCAACAAAAATTGTACTACTTTTTTTTATTTCTCAATTTTTTTAATACTTGCTGATATTTTGGTATTTTTATAATATTATTTAAATCGATATTATGTAATTGGAGTCTAGTATCTCTATAACAAAATTGTTATGCTGTTTTCATAATTTTTTTAAATATTTTATCCAACTTGTGTACATTAATCACAACACCATGCACCTATATTGTTCAATTGTTTTATTTATTGTTGTATTATATCATAATGTTGAACTAAACTCCTACTGACAAGCTACTTGCAGTGACTTAGCGGGTACAAGTTCCCATGGTATGTAATTAATATTATACAATAAAAAATAAATAAAGTTATAGGTATAGCATATGTTTTGCTATTTAAAAATGCGCCCACTTAAAGTATATTAAAAATACCTTTCAAAATATCCCCACAGCATAAATAATGAGTATCACATTTATGGGAAAGAAAGCGCTGTGAGGGCAGGGACAAGATGACTTCAATTCGTACTCAATAATCTCTTATTTAGTACGTACCGTCTTGTTCCGTTTCGTCCGTGGGGTGATTATTCACTCAAGACGGCTTTATTTTAAAAACATCTCTAATCTCTGTATTGAGAAGTGACCTAAATCCCAACATTTGAAGGAATTGGGGACAGCGCAGCACCTTGAAAGAGACAGTCTTAAGTGCTTATAGACCGTCTAAAACCCAAAGGAGACAGGCGAATATAGATAGAAGGTCACTAAGGGAGTAGGACTAACAGAACACTGACAGTACTGCCACCTCTGGAGGCACATGCAGCTCTTATAAGTAAAAAGCAAAATCAAATCAAAACTTGACTCAAAGAAATCAAAGAGGAGTTATCCAGCATTTTGAAAAGAATTTCGTAAGGGCCTAAAACAATCATTTTTTTTAAATAAAACCTAGTCCGCCTCGAAACAGGAACCCTTAGTGAGGAGGACACAAAAAAACCCTACAAATTGTCTTATTAGCTTTGTAATTTTTTTTATAACTAAATGAAGAAAAAAAAAATGCATTGAAACTAAATAAAAATATATGATTATGCACTGTGGAGGTGGCTTGACCCTAAAACCCGGAATTAAAACTGGTAGTAATAAAACAAATTTTATGCTTGATAAAAACCCCGTAAAAATATTTAAAAATTTTGTGTAGTTTTTTTTATTTTTTTTTATTCTAGAAGTTATTGCTACTTTCAATTGAAAGAAATTTAGGTCTCTAAGGAAGTGTTTCACTTAAATTGACAAATCGTATCACTGTATACCAAAAATACGGTAATTTAGCAATTCAAATAAAATTAAACAATAGATTTTTTTTTTAAATAATTCAAGCGGTGCGAAACTCGATATTAGGGGCATTAGAACAATAACTATAACGCTATGCGCTCACAGAAGGCGTTAATTTTCATTGAGATGATTTGTTTATTTATTATATTATCCATATACATATGGAATAAGTAGTTACTGCAGGTTTAAAGCTCAATTACTTCAACAAACTTGTGAAAATACTGTATGTGTGACAATAAAATATTTTATTTTCGTAAGTTTCTTGAAGGAATTCAGCTATAAGCCAAAATAACAAGTTATTTCATTTCATACGCCATACACCCGCCAACAATTTGTATTTTTTTTATATATTTACAATAACGCCATATATGACCATGTAGCGTTATAACCAAGTTTCCACTGTCCAAAATCATCTTTCCAAAATACGAACATGGCTACCGCCTAAACGAACACTTAAATTCCAAAAACATATATTAAAATAGCAACTCTAAAACTTTCATCTCTATACTTAAATTTTGTAATAAAACTGTGTTCATCTGAAGCGACCTGCCAGGTAAGTATGGTTTTCTGTATCTTTCTGTACACAACTGGATAAAGAATAGGAAGTAATATATGTACAGGGCCCTTGAAGTGATTTTTCACAGAAAAGGCGCTATAAAAATCATCCAATTATTATTATAGCGCGCAAAGCCAGTAATGTTGGTAATTGGAAAACGAAAATCGCTCACTTTCATTCTATCCAGATAGTGAGGAAAACAGTTGAGGTTACCACCACTTTCCCACCCCGGTATTAGTAACTTAGGGAGGAAAACATATGAAATTGACGTGTTTTTAAATATAATTACGGTATGAAAGGGTTAAACACACAGGAGCCATGTTATGAAACTAGGAGACATCGCCAAACGCCCAATTGATAACCCTGGCCATTTGATAACTAATTGTCAAAGAAATATGAAAAAACATTTTTTAAAGATCACAATAATTGACTTATGACCCGAGTGTTTACAGGAGCCATGCACCCCGCCTCCGCATGTTAAAATTATTTGAAGCATTGTGCGCACTATTTTAAAACATGGATACTTATTATTTCAATATTTCCTACCATGGCAGTAAAGCCATAACACCTTAATTGGTAGTTCCTCACAAAATGAAAAACATATTTTAACCCTGCTGGAGGAATCGAACGTTCAACCTTCAGACTCCATATCAAATTCGTAGACTATTGCACTACGGAGGATTTCGCGTATAACTTATATGGATACCTCAACTAAAGTTTTGTTTTATTGGCTGGATCGAGTTATTCATAAAATATGCAGGATGCGGACCCCAGAGGCAGAGCAGAAGTCAACTAACCGATCCATCAGAAATGACAAGGGACATGTTTATTCATGAGAAGAATTTCTCCGTTTACTGCGACATGTTTGGTGTCCTCGAAGGCATTCTCAGGTATTTTAGTATAAAATCCCATATCCATGCAAACAGTTCAAAAATATTCATCGAATTTAGCTACGACGTATTGTTTGTTCCATATTTTCTACTGTTTTATGAGAAAAACGGAAAAGAGTGTTTCAAAGGGGAAAAAAATGTTTTCAGTGAAAACATATTATACAAAATTAGTATACAGAATTTCCGGGTAGCACAACAAGAAAATATTCTTTATATTCGTTTGGCGATAACCATTTTCATTTGCCAATTTCTTTGAAATTCATTTCTCTCGCTGACATCTATCGGTCAAAATAGAAACTGGGGTAAATTGTAAAAGCTTCTGAAATTTTCCGCTAGATGTCTCAAATGAGTTTTTCTCCCTTCACGCAAACCAAAAGAGCGGCGCTGAAGGTTGATAACCGTATAAGGGCGACGACTAGCGGTAGAAATTGGGAACTATTTCAAACGTTTCGTCTGAAAGAAGCGCGCACAGGCGACAGTACCTTTACGGTGATAAAAGTGTTAGAACATCCGCAAAGCACATAAAATTGCGATAAAAATGGTAGGCACTTTTTATAGAAGGGATCAATTTGCTAGGTGAAGATTTTATAGTATTTATACCGTGAAGGCACGTTGTAAAGTAACGGACTCGATTGCCGATAGAGTGTGCTTTTCCGACAATCGCCGAGATGGACCGAAATCTTTGTTTTCTCGAATTCTCTCAATTTTATTCGTACGTATAGCTACGTTTGTATGTAGGCTCCAAACAATTACGTAACATCTGCGTGGGTTCTTTGGTAGGTGACGTTTCTAGAAGCATGCGTACTAGGTTCCCCGAATCGAATGCGGAACATTTGAGATGAGTTTTCCCGTAGTATAAGGGAAGAAGGATGATAAGACAATAATTGTTGGACAAGTCTATTAAGGTTTTTAAAGTGGTGTTATAGGATTCATTTTCTATTTCATTAACTCTTCACTTAATCTTTTAAAGCTCGTACAAATGGTCAAGCTTAAAGGATTTTCTTATTTTTTACATCTAACCTTGATAATTTTATAGTGGAGCGAGATCAAAAACATAATGTATACTACCGTGGTAAGTAAAAACACAGTATCTTCCTTGAGAGTCTCAACTACGGCAGTAAAGTAGAATGAATTAAACACATTTGTATAACCTTTCAGTTATTTGGGATATAGTACAACCTTAAATGGGAAAGCTAAGAAAACTGGGAAGTTTAATATGTCAATCTATAACGAGGTGCTTTTCTGAAAATAATTCAATTTACTTTACTACCGGGGGAAACATTGGATGCAATTTTAGTGAAGATAAAATGTTATTTTTGCAAACACCATAACTCGCATTGATTGATATTATAATTTTTTTTTCAAAACTAATTAGCGGTCTATATTACAATAATATCCCGAATTATAAATTGTGTAGTAAAGTACTTTTATATTCGTAAAGGGGGCGTATTTAAAGGCAAATCATTCGGGTAACACAAGTAAAATTTTGTACAACTTTCACTTCTACATCTAATTAATGTATAATGCATAAATATGACTCATTTTCTTCTTCCGTGCCATTTCCTTTTTCTTACATGGACATATATCTCATATAATTTTTTAGGGGTTCGAAGGATATACTCACGATATATATCGTGATATTTATTGCAGATATATTCGATGATATTTATACTTTAGAAGGGGTCTTTGCTTTTACGGAATTTGGTCGCGTTTCTCTATTTTTTTACTTTACTGGGATTTCCAAGCACCGTCAAGTCGCGATGTTATATTTTTTTTTACATAAGCTCCACAGAGGAGGCCCTGAGGAAATTAATTTCTCTTAGGGCCTATGTCATTTTTGGGATGCTGTGTGGGGGTCTTTTGGGGGTCGGGGGGGGGAAGGAAAACGGTATGACGGGAGGGTACGAATCTGGGGGTCAGTGTATGAATATATCCCTCCCACTGGAGTGCAAGGTTCCGAGAGAGAGTCCGGTTGGAGAGGTCAAAGGGGGCTTCCTCAACCGGCCTCTCCCGTTCCGGCCAACCACGCGGTTGGTGGGCAGACGCATCCACCGCCAAGACCTGGACAAACCTCACCCCATGAACCCGGACACCCCTGTTAAATCACCTGCCGTAGCGAATCACTTAGGGTGACCTATGGCAGAGGTGTCGGGTATCTTTTTTATTTTTTTTATATGAATACCTCACAAGAGTCCCAACTGCTCCCAACCATCTGGAGCCAGTGAGACTATGCCATTCCCAATTGGGGAATGTTGTGAGGCTGAAGGTATCAGGGAAGGGAAGGAGAAGGGGAAGAGGAAGGTTGGGAATACCTGGCTATTCAGATCTGGTCACCAAACACAGCTAAAAGCCATTTCAAGCAACGTTTCAATTCTGAATGGTGGTCTTTCACCAGGGCGATACTGAGAGTATCTTCCACTCTGGAACGTGCGCAAATATACTCTATATTATTTTTAAATGAATTAATTGTGAAACAACACAAATTAATTAAATAAAAATTACTTGCGCACGCCGGGATTTGAACCCGCGACCTTCGGATTCGTAGTCGAGAGCCTTACCCCTCGACCATGGAGGCCGGCATCTAATGAATGGTTCCCGAGGCGGCGGTACCCATACCCACCTTCCATATTGTGTTTTCGGAAATATGTAATATGTGAACATCTGTGACAATCGATGACAAATGTTGGCGATTAGAAAACCAATTAAAAAACATCTCGTTTCACTTTGTGAGCAATTATTAACTACTCATGCAGCCACATTAGCCCTACAAGGATACTTTTCATCCGTCTTTTCCCCTTTAGAAAACGAATACTGCCTTTAGATTTATTTGGAATATTTATATAAATATATATATTCGATATTTAGTTAATTTATATAAATATCGTGATATTTTCGAACCCTCTTCCCTTGTCTTATTCGTGGTAGTATATTTGTTTAATGTTTATATAGGTATTTAATGTAATATATTTCTATTACATTCGAGATGATTTTATATTACTTTACCGCAATCAGTTTATTCCAGCTCATTAGGGACTATAAAATTCTAAAAGATTGTAACCATAAGATCATGTGAAAAATACGTAAGTAATAAGACTAATTATTAAATTAAGCATTCCTACATAGTAAACGGAATCATTTGAATTGCTTGTATGTTCACTAATTCGGTAATAATTAAATTTACTTCAGAATTCAAAAATGATTTCAATTTCCACAAAAATTGTAAGTATGTTCATAATATTAACGGATTAAAATAATCCCTCGCTTAAATGTAGTATCCAACCCCCGGGAGCAAGTTCCTCACCTTTCCAAACCCTTCCCCGTCCGTCTCAGATGCGGCAGGAATTTTAATGCAAATAGTTCGCGGAAGTTAGAACAAGCTTGAGGCGAATTTCGGGTAGGTCCCCCCTAGCAAGATTTCCTACCACTTAGACTCCTAGCCTCCTAGCCTCCTAGCACTCCTGTTCTCCTGACACTCCTATTCTCCTAGTACTCCTGCGCTCCTTTTACTTCTGTACTTCTAGCGCTTCTAGCGAGCAACCACTTTGTCTGCCCGGGGGCGTAGCGCCACTGGCGTTTATTTGCTACTCCCTATTTTGCTACTAAACAATATGTACGTTGACATCTGCAGTTCGTGTTTTCTCCGCCGGCACACTCAACCTGGTGACACTGTTGGGCCACTTCTTTGAGCCAATATGTAAATAATTATATTTAATATACAGAAAAACAAAATATTTTTGAATGAATTTGAATTTCATATCGGAAGTTTTGCAGTACGAAATAATATTTTTTTAATCTTCATTACATAGACTTTATTTTTGAATCGTTTTGGTGTGAAATTTATCATTCCATTTAAATAAATTACAATAATAAATTAGTTTTCACATTTATATTAAAAGCATATCATATAGATGTCGATACTATCCATTATTTATATCGGAATTCTGTAATAACAAAAATATTTTGGAAATTAGTACCAACATTGTGATGAAACGGTTGGTGTACGTACAGATTATGACATACTTCTCTCTATAGACGGCCAAAACAGATACTAACAAACATCGACAATATATATATAGTGGTGACACACCCGACTGCATATTATATTAACTGTACATTGTGTTATTTGTACTAACAAGCTAACCTGTAAAAATAATCTGAACCTGGCTGAGAAATCGTAGGTTTAAACCGTTATTTTTATGTACCATATCTTAGTTCAATAGGGAAATAACTCAAAATTTCTGGGCTTTGAGTTTATGATGCAAAATGGTAAAGAAACTCTCTCTTTTATTTCAATAAAAAAATAAGTCTAATTCGTCCTAATTATGTAGTAAAATCAGATAATTCTTTGTCGAATTATGATGAAATCAGCACATTCTTAGTTCAATTAGAGAAACGTGTCAAATGTTCCTCTATTGTTGTTGAACTTTTATATAAAACTATGGTTAACCATTGTATAGATATGATAGGGTAATAAATTACTTACACGTTGCATCTATTGTTATGTTATAGGTGGACAAAATAACTTTACATCGGAGCGATGTCTTTATGAAAAATTTTCAAATCCAGTTTTCTCAAAATGAGGTATTTTGAGTTGAACCTTATTGAAGAAAGGTATCGATTTGTCCTTCATTTCATAACATTTCTGGTCAAACAATCAGTTCCAAAATAATTTCTATTCGTTAGATATGTAATATCATGGATGTTGTCAGATCGAAAAAATCATTGTTCATCCTTCGTTTCCCCGAATATTTGTTTTCATGAAAACATTTCTTGGGCTTTAAGCGAAAACCTAAACAATCGCTTTGTCTCGAGTGGGGCTGTCACAACTTTGTCCCCGAGGCCTGGAGCTGGGGTCTCTCGTGGATATACCTTTTCCGCAATAAAAAATACCCACTGCGAGAAAAACCAAATATTTGTACAATCCACATCTTTGGTGATACAAATTTGACTGAATAGATATATTTTGAGTATCTACGTGTTCAACGTGGCCGCCATTTAACGACCCTCCTTGGTAATGAAATTCACTTACGTACAATTATGATTTAATCGAAGATTTAGGGTAAATATCGTAAAAAATGTCCAAAATAAAACACCGAAAACCTTTTATATTGAACATCTAAATATCTACCTGATTCAGGCGAACATAAATTAAAAATTAGTACTTGGAAATAGAGAGACAAGTATATTAATGTTGTGTGGCAGAGTCATAGTTTAGATTTTTTTGGCAATTTATAGTTTAAATGTTTGATTATATATTATTATATATATATATATATATATTACGCACTGCTTTTGCGTGAATTTCACTTACAGTAAGGAGATCCGAGGTGCATAATAATATAAAATAATGATAATATATCCCCAATAAGCCTGAGATTTGATTACATGTAGGTAACTCGACGAAAATTGGAACCAACAAAAAACGTTTAGCATTCGATGTATTTGTGCATCGGTATACTCTTCCACCGGCGATCAACAGTCTTTTGTCGTGTTTACGCCTACTTATTGTCACTAGCGGAAAAGGGACAGCAAGCTTATATGATGATCATTAAAAAAATGTTTGTGTCCTTACAGCGTGTTCTATTTATATCGGCTCCAGTTCGATCGAGTGCATGATATGGCGAGGGAAATAATCTCAGTTCTCATTATTCTAAATTAGCATTATTTGTGTCAATTGTTCTGCACAATTTTGTTTATTTTACTTATCATAAACACTACTAATAAATATACATATAGACAATACATATATGTACATATTTATTAATATATATGTATTTTCCGTGAACACAATAACGATTTTCTAAACATTAATCTTTTCGTATCGTTATGCACGACGTTTAGTAACTTTTTCGGTGATTTTTTTTTAAAGAATTCGTATTTGATGTTTTGGAGAAACGGTTTTCACCTGCTCAAAAATGTTCCCAGTCGAAGAAGACTGCGAGTTAGACGTATTGTAATTGTTTATAAATACCCATTTGAATTCAGTCCTGAAGATGAACACATTTAGTTTTTTTTTTGTTAATACCAATCCGCACATTATCCCCAAAGATGATATAGGAGTTGAGAGAAATTATTACTCTCGGGGCCTCCATTGTGAAGTTATTATTAAAAATATATATATATAAACTTTGCTACTAGCTGATGTGTTTCCGGCCTTGCTCGGGATTTTTCACTTGTCATTAGGGTGCCATAATTGATTTGACAGCGAAAGTAACTATCTCCATATAAAGAAACATTAATTTTAATATTTTATTTCATTCAAAACGTTTATTTTTTCAAAATCTATATAAATCATAAATTTCTTAAGGAAACGTTCCTCTTTTGAATATGCAATCTGTGGCTGACCAGAGTGTTATATCTATGGGCTAACCTAAATAAAGCATGGCGGGTTCAATGTTTTTCATACTAATTTTAAAACGTTATAGCAACAGTTTTACATATTGGATTTCATTCAAAATACTTTCTATACCTTCCCGGAACTAATAAAAACAAACTGTGCTATTCTCAGCGAAACCGGTAGAGTAATTTTCGAGAACATCGAGGACAAACAAACAAACTTACATTGATTTTTATACATATAGAAAATACGTTTTATATAATTGACTTCAACACGCTTCGGCTCCTAACTCTAAATTGTGAAATAATCATTGTTTTTTTCAAAGTCTGAAACGAAACACGATGCATGTAAGTAATGCATTTGTGTGATTACTGTGTTAAAGTCAACTGTTGGGAGACCTATTTTTTTATATGAATACCGCACAAGAGTCCCAACTGCTCCCAACCGTCTGGAGCTAGTGAGACTATGGCATTCCCAATTGAGGAATGTTGCGAGGCTGAAGGTATTGGGGAGGCGAAGGAGAAGGGAAGAGGGAGGTGGGAAAATATAGGATATTACATATGAATAAAGATATTGCAAGCAACGTTTTGGTTCCACTGTAAGAGTATTTTTTGGTTCTTAAAAGAGGTATATCTCTGATTATAAATAAGTTCATGAATGAAATCAGAAATGAGAAATGTATATTTTACAACATAGGTAAGTGTTACGCACCTAACGCATGTTGTAAAATACAAAATTTTAAACTAAATAGTCCAATTAGGTACTCCTATACTTATTTAAAAGTTTGAAACATCATTAATAATAAAGGGAATATAAAACAAAAATGTTTGTTGAAAAGTTTTAAAACGAACTACAATAAACTTTTCATCTTATTATATTTTTACTATTATTTTTTTTTTTTTTTACAGTAACTCCACACAGGAGACCAAGGAGGAAACAATTTCCCTCAAGGCCTATATCATCTTTGGGGATGCTGTGTGGAGGATCTTTTAGAGGATAGGAAGGAGTGAACTTGGGTCTTGAAGAGACCCATGTTATAGGATGGAGGAAACACAGAGGCCGGCAGATCATTCCACAGCCGAGCTGTTGAACACAAGAACGAATCGTAGAAGCGACCCGTTCTCATGTGACAAATGTCAACCGTGTGCAAATGTTGGGCGCGCGTTTGGCGTGTTTCCCCACTATGCACCGGTGCGAAGGGATCAATGACGCTAGTTCCTCGGAGCATCTTCCATTAAAATACCGGTAGAACAAGGACAGCATTCCCACCCGACGTCTGTGCTCCAAAGATTGCAACCCATTTGTTAAGATAGGCGAATCTATCAAACGGACCGCCCGTTTCTGCACAGAGTCAAGGTTTTTTTTCAGATATTTTGGGACTCCCGACCAGAGGTGGCTGCCAAATTCTACAATGGGGCGCACTTGCGATTTGTACAGGGTCAGCAGTTGTGTACTATTAAAGTATCTGCGGGCTCTGTACAATACGCCCAGCTTCTGAGAGGCTAACTTTACTCGGGTTTCGATGGAGACCCCATACCTGAGCTGATCACTTAAGGTTACACCAAGCATATCAATGGAGGGCTTGTTGGGAAGATTGCTTCCATTAAAGGAGACTAGATTGTCATTTCGATCCCTTTTAGACGTAATCAGACATGATTGGGTCTTTGAAACATTAAATTCGACGAGGTTATTCTTACCCCAAGAGGAGACCCTCTCAAGGTAACCGTCCATTCTCTGTTTCAAAGCCCTCCGAGCCGTTGGAGTTTGTGTGCCCTTTGGGGGCTTGTCAAACAAAAAGCAATCATGGACTGTACTGTCATCCGCGTAACAATGGATTGGTGCACATGTCAAGAGGTCATTGATGTGCAACAAAAACAATGTCGGAGACAGAACCGATCCTTGTGGGACGCCAGCATTTATTGAATGCGAGGAAGAGATGAAACCATCAGCAACCGTCTGAATCGATCTCTCCCTCAAAAAGTCGGCAATCCACGTACACAAGGAAACGGGAAGTCCGTAAGAAGGCAGTTTGTTGACAAGTCCTCGGTGCCAAACCCGGTCAAAGGCCTTAGAAATGTCCAGTGAGACCGTTTGAATCTCACCATAACGTTCCAGGCACCGTCCCCAAACATGCGTCACATACGCGAGAAGATCACCGCACGAGCGGTTCCGCCGGAATCCGTACTGGCGGTCGTTAATGATTTTGTTCTTCTCGAGGTATGTAAGCAGTTTGTCGTTGATCACACGTTCCATCACCTTGGACAGAACTGATGTGATCGCTATGGGGCGGTAGTTGGCCGGGTTGGAGCGGTCACCTTTCTTAGGTATAGGATGAATGACCGCTTTTTTCCAACCAGAGGGCACAGAGCCACATTTCAGGGACATTTTAAAGAGCTTTGTTAAAACTGGAGCGATTTCTGCAGCACACCTCTGCAATACCAGGGCAGGTATTATTATATCGTTAATTCAACTGTCAAGAACCGATATTTTATATGTAATATTTAATTTTTAATTATTCATTATTTTTATTGTGATTTAAAAAACTCATTTTAATATTTAATCATTTTATAAAATAATATTAACATAACCTAAATGATACATGAAAACGAAAAAAAAAACGATAGAAAACAAAAAGATTTCAGTCATACCTGGGACTCGAACCCAGGACCTCTGCCTATCCGGGGCAACCGCTTAACCAACTTAGCTAATGAGACCAGCTCAATTTATGTCATCTTCATCGATATCATATCTCAAATTCAAGATTTGTCAATATTATTCTCTATTTTGAATCCCATATTATTGGCAGCTACCTTTATAATTATAATAATAATTTTCTACAATGATTAGATATTATACATAATACTGTTGTTATAATATAACGTGTGGGAACATTTACATATCAATAACTTCGAGAACATCGAGTTAATGTATAATTTACATACGACGAGAGGAAGTTGAATGATAGTAAACTGGAAAAGAAAGGCTTCCCCTTTGTCGACAAAGGGGAAATTAAAATAACCATACAAAATAGAATTCAACAGAAACAGAAAGCCTACCAAAGATAAACCTGACATCCACAATTAATCCAAACGTTACATCCGATATGCAACCCTTACAGTAAACACCAATCGGCAAAATATCTCAGCCATTCTTGGGTGTATTTTTGAAAGAGCAGTTGTGTTTTCTGCCCTTTTTGTGAAGTTCCTTGAGCTTTGGGGGTTTGGTTTTAGTAGTTTCGGGTTTCATCCTCCCAAAGGAAAAGATAACGAATCTCGGGCGAGGCTCGAGAAGGGTTAAATTTCAACTCTTTGAGCGCCAAATACCGGTTAGTCATTGTACCTCCAGTGAATGCGAACAAATTGTTACTGGTTTTTCTGTAGTGTGAAAATGATATGGCGTGTTGTTAAAATATTCAATGCATGCTATCGTATATTGTGGAGTGCTATATTGATTAGCTTAGTTCGGATTTCAACAAAAAAAATCTATGTTGTAAAAACTGGAACATTCAAAGGAAATTAAACTGAAAACGTTGGGCTAGATTCTAGAAAATCCAGACTAAAAATGCTTTGTGATTTTCCTGTCGGTGATCACACTGATCTAGAGATTTATGTGAGCATTCAATCTGTACTTTTAAAAAATATATTATTCAATCAGTAAAAATATCATTGAGTGGCGAAGCCGGGTAGTAACTAGCAGTGCCGTGCAGCCCGTATAGGCTGAAAAGCTGTGCATACCTTAAGAAAAATGAACCATAAAAAAAAACGAGAGCCTACCTTTGGTTATAGAGCAATGCACGCCACTGGTAACTAGGTAATTGTACTCGACTTTTCTAACCGATATAACGTGGTTCTTTATCCAATCCTTGGACCTTATTCCAAACAGGGGTTTATTTCAAGTCTCTCCGTGTTATATTGAAATACCTTACATTTCCGACCAGCTGCTCGCCAGTAGTTGCTCCAATTCAGTACCCGCCCAACTGAGTATCCAACAAACAAAGTACAGGCTGTCAACAATTTCTAGGAATTCAATTAATCGTAACAATTATTACTAAGTTTGAAACTGTCAAATCGTGGTAGAATTCCATTTTAATATGAATTTTTTTTTTATTAATTTTTTTCACTTGTGCCAGTCTGAAGATGCCCGTGATAGGATGAAACCGGTTTGGTAGAAAATAAACAAGTGGAAAAAAAGTTACAAAGATTTTTTTAATCATAAAAAATCGTATTAATTGTAAGAATTCTTTTAATTACTTTGCCAACACCGATTAACACCGATTTTAGAACTAATTATTATATATTCAAATGTTAGGTTATGTTTGACATCCGAATCAAACAGACACTTTCGACAGATTGACGTCCACAGGAAAAATTACGCAATCCAATTTTACTTTCAAAATTCTGAATGTTCGCGCTTCTTCCACATAGTTTAAATTTGATTAGACACATAATAAATGGCTTCATTAATAAGTACACTAAAAAAAGTGTTTAAAAAAAAACAAGGTTAAATATTTAATTTCTTTAGATTTTGATGTATGAAGTATCACTAATTTCTACAGAATTTTTTTTATTTTTTATTTTATTTGGAAAACCAACAGTTTACAACAATAATAACATATGGCAAATATATTTAAAAAAATGAACCAATAATAGATTTTCACTAATGTTTGATATTAATATGAAAAATATTCACTCGGACCATAGTGCTTCTTAAAATTACATAATTTTTTTTTCAATCATCTCAGTGTTCATTTAAGAGGAAGGGCTACGCTGCCTGTTTCATACATAACTTAATTTTGGATTTGAGGCCAAAATACCCATCCAAACTGAATGATATGTTTTTTTTAATTAAGGGTTTAGTAAATATCTAGTACGTATGAGAAGTATTTTATTTATTTTTGTTTAAAATTATGAAGTACGAGTATGCCATGGAAAAAAATCAATTTTCATAATTTCATAGGCGACTTAGAAAATTATTTGCGGGTTTATCGTAAAAAAAGGTTTTTTTGGGTCGATATTTTAAATTATGTACGGAAAATTTGTGTTGCAAAGTAAATTTGTCGTTTTTAATTTAATTTATTATAATGATTAATTTGATATTTTTTAAAATTTTATATTTCATTATATTTTCAAAACAGATGGGGTAAAACTTTTTTTGTTTTAAATCACAGTTAGCCCCCAAATAATTGTTAAAGATGCCTCTAAAATAGCGAAAAATCAACTCCTTTAATGGCCTATATTTCATAATGTTAAACAAAAATAAATAAAATACTTTTCATACTTACTAGATATTTACTAAACCTTTAATTAAAAAAATATATCATTAGGTTTAAGTATTTTGACCTCATATCTAAAATTAAATTTTGTGTGAAACAGGCCACGCAGCCATTCCACTTAAAATCGTTTAAACGATTGCAGCGCCCTCCATTTATGTCTACAATTTCTTGACAGACTGTACTCGCCCAGTTCGTGTTGGTAATACATTAATGCACTGGGGAGATAACGCCGCTGTTTATTTTCGTGTTAACGATTAACGGGAAAGTTTTTCCTCACCGCGTGGAAATGTGTGCTTCGGAAAGTGGGACATTCATTAGCAACGTTATATAACGCCAAAGGCTTAGGCTTTGGTCTAGCTTCTACAGAATGAAAACCTTACTTTATTTACACCGACGGCCAATCTGTGAAATGTTATTGCATATTAAATCTACCCCGAATACTGTCACTTTGATTATTGATATTTGAACTATTGCATGAAACTATCATTTTAAATAATTAAAAATTAAGATAAATAAATACCAATATAAATAATAATAATATAATACCAAGGTAAAAATAGATCATTTAGAAGCACTTGGAATTAGAAGATCCCTTAATATTAATTCTAAATATTTTTCCAGTGAACCGCTCGGTACTTCCTGAAAAACCTGTAATTACCCCTTCCCCTTTTCTCTCCTCTCATTCCAACACCTAAATATTCATATACCATACATCTGTCATTATTTTGTAACTCGTGTTAGTTTTAAGGATTTTTAAGGGTACTATCAATCAATGGTTTATAACTAATACATGTGTTTATATTCGTCGCAGGAAAGCAATATTGTTCTAACAGCCAAAACCATGTAAAAAATGGAAGATTTTGTCGCTTATATATCAATTAAAAAACGTAATATTGACAAAACAAAGAGTTTTTCCAACGGCGTATAGTTCTTTTTTTTCATTATAGAGTCACGGGACCCAGATAGACCCAGAGAATAAAACCCAATGGAATAGTTTATACAAAGTATTTTCGTGGGCAGTAGTGGTTACAGCAGTATTGCTTTCCTACGACATTATTATAATCATATTTATTCATTTGATATTATTTTTGACTGATTTCTAATTTGACACCCTTCATGTGTATAAAAAAATAAAAAATAATTTGAAATACCTACTTAGTTTACACCACTATTTATATATTAAAAAGTGGTGTAAGCTAAGTATTTATTTTTAATTTTATTAATAGTGTCTCCACAAAGTAATTATACATTTATCGAACAAAAACAATCATTTTTCACACATCACGTGTATATGAAGTATGCGTTCGACTCTTTTAAATATGCACGAGTATGCTACGCGCCTTGTCGTGTTAACAATATTTATCTTCATCGAATTTGGCTGCGAACAGGTGAATATGGTCCGGGCCCGTTCGTGATTAATAGTAAATACGAGAAAACATGTGAGGAAAAGGGTGTAAGTGTATTCGGGACTTTATTACCTACGCAAAACCGCAAAAGCATATTTTGTACCGCACTGGGTTAAAATATACTCGTATACGCGAATCCACGAGCCGGGAGGATATATATCAGGTCTGGGCAATCTGCGGCCCGCCTACAATTTTTGCCATGTCCGTTAGCTATAATCATATTTCTATAAAAACGTTAACTTTATATCGGTTATTGGTACTTTTATTCCCATTTTACTACAATTAGTTCGGAATTAACTGAGCAGCAGAGTAAAGCTTTTACCGTTGCTTCAGCAATTCTACCACTTTCACAGACCATTCTCGTAGTATGATTGACAATCCCAGTAAAAACCGGGACGTACGATATACTGCCTACCCTACCTAACTCACATAAAATATATTTATAGTATGCATATTTATGCATAAAATTATTGCAAGAAATCAATCTTCAGTTTCAAAAATTCACTCCAAGTACCGACCACGAAACGCAGGGTCGCGCGCGTCACTCCGACCGCACCACTATCACGTGTCAAAGGCAGGAACCAAGTATGCAAAATGACGTCCCCGGCATATTTAAATGTTGACCCTATTCTTTACATTTAATCTTACATGCGTGCGCAATGCTCGTTAAGGGACGATTCGTTTGTGTTAGTGTCTAAAAGGCAGAGCTTTTCGGCAATGCCATCAAATGAAGCAAGCAGTGCCATCTGTTGGTAAATCTATTAATTAGAATACCTTTACTAAAGAAATAATGATAATTAGCTTTCTTTCAAAACATTGTCCGTGTTTATGTGTTTACTAGTGGGAAAAGTACGAAATTTTTATATATCCAGTAATTGACTTACATACATAAGGTAATTTGCATACATAAGGTGGTTATTTGGATATTTGATATGGTTTAAGTAACCCGAACCAACATCGGCTTGGCCATTCTTAGCGAAAACTTACACGAAAGGTGATGTCTGTGGTATTTTTTTTAATACGATTTAATTCGCTGTTTTCTTACTGCCTACCCTGATTACAAACTCTGTGCACGCCACTGAGTCCAAGCATAACTGATGACCATTTAATAGCAGATTTGAGAATCTCCACTACAAAATTAACCCCCCTGAAATTATAAAAATTCATAAAAGATGTAAAATATTTATATTCGTCTCACTACATTGATGGACGTTTGAAAATCTGTTTTTATGTTGAATCTCCCTTTGCATGATATCAATAAATAATATATATCTAAAAGCAGTATTTTACTTGCGGTCCGCCGCGTCTCTTGGAATTCCTAATGTGCCTCTTCAGCCAAAAAGTTTGCCCAGGCCTGGTATATATCCATGTTCGAGAAGAGGTCTCCGGGGGTTAAATGCCCATTGGAATGGTTTATCCAACCTTTTAGGTATCGATCAGGGAGGAGATATTGGCGGGGGCGTGACATCGGCCTGAGAAGACTCCCCTACTGTCAACATGCATTCCTGGTAATGCCAATCGTTAGGAGGAAAAATCGTTCGGGGAAAGCGACAGTTTTCGGGGAAATTTGCCGGGAAAACGATTCCAATGGGAGGGTCGCGATGGAATTTTCTGGAGAACTGTAAGTGTTTGCTGTTAAAGTGTGATTACCATAATCTTATCGCTTCTGAGAGTTTTAAATTAATTTTTAGACCTTTATAAAAGGGTTTGTGCCTTAATTAATATTCTTTTCTAACGTTATTTGTATCTAAATGAAATGCAAAAAAAAAATATTAAGACAATTTTTTAAAATAACATAACCTAAGGCCACAATCATACGGAGCGATTTTAACGTTACTATTTGAATAGTAACGCCGAAATCGCTTCGTGTGAAGGTATTTGCTTCTTACCTGTTAAATATGCTTATATGGAATATTTACTTTTAAATTCACTTATCATACTTAAAACAACAACAAAAAACCTAATTCATAATTCCAACGCAAAACAATATACAATGTGACTTAGAACGGGGCACCCCCAGTAAGTCACATATTTTTCAAATTTCGTATTAAATTACCTTTGATTAAATAAATAATAAATAAACTAGCGAGTTCGAGTACTACTAGCAGCTAGCTAGAAGACATGCCGATCACTCGCTGAGACATAATCTTAGAGTAATGACATATTGCTACTATTCTAAAACGTAAATATGTTAGTTGTAAACGTCTGTCACTAGTTTTTAGCTACAGGTCTAAGTTGTAAGTCGCTATCTACGAGTATATAAGTCTTAGATGTAAGTCACTAATTATAAGTCTGAATTAGGTATTTTCTAGTTATAAATCTTAGCTGTAAGCCATTAGTAATAAATCTAAATTTTCTCACGAAAACAGCGCTATAGAAATAATCCATCTATTATTATTATTATTATTATTACTCTAAGGGCATAATGGCAGCGTCGAAATTGCTCCATGTGCTAGCGTCTTAGAGGAATATACAAGCCAAAAACATTTCTACAAAAAAAAATATAGGTAATAAACATAAAAATCGCTTGGCAAGCGGGGTCTATAAATGTTTGTTGTAAGCGCAAAAGGCACTTTTTATTTATGTCGTGAAGAATTTTGTAATGAAGAAAAAAATTAGTCAAAGGCATTTTTTTTCCGTTTTCACAAATAATCTTAGCTATAAAGTAATATTTTCTTAAACTTGTTACTTTTGCATGCGTTCATGTTTTTATAATGAAAAAAAAATTTTTTTTTTTTGCAACGTAATTAACATTTTTATTTTCATTATTATCAAGGGAATTTGTGGGAAAGGGTTCAATTTATCAAAAGTATATTTTTTAATGTTCATAATGTAAACCGATTCGTAGTATGGATTAGTCGAAATAATGATTCCCCTTAAGAGGAACGGCTGCCCAGCCTGTTTCATACAAAATTAAATTTTGGATTAGAGACCAAAATACTGGCCTACTTTTTTTTATCAAAAAGTATAGTAAATATCTAGTACGGGTAAGAAGTAATTTATCTATTTTTGTTTTATTTTATGAAATATAGGCCATTAAAGGAATTGATTTTTCGCAATTTTAGAGGCGCCTTTAACAATTATTTGGGGGCTAATGGTGATTTATAAAAAAAGGTTTTACCCCGTCTCCTTTGAAAATATAATGAAATATAAAATAAAATATAAAAATAAGCATTACGGTGAACTTTAAATTAAATTAAAAAGACCAATTTACGTTGGAACACAAATTTTTCCGTACATAATTTAAAATATCGACCCGAAAAAACGTTTTTTTTTACAGTAACTCCACACAGGAGACCAAGGAGGAAATAATTTCCCTCAAGGCCTATATCATCTTTGGGGATGCTGTGTGGAGGATCTTTTAGAGGATAGGAAGGAGTGAACTTGGGTCTTGAAGAGACCCATGTTATAGGATGGAGGAAACACAGAGGCCGGCAGATCATTCCACAGCCGAGCTGTTGAACACAGAACGAGTCGTAGAAGCGACCCGTTCTCATGTGACAAATGTCAACCGTGTGCAAATGTTGGGCGCGCGTTTGGCGTGTTCCCGACTATGCACCGGTGCCGAAGGGATCAATGACGCTAGTTCCTCGGAGCATCTTCCATTAAAATACCGGTAGAACAAGGACAGCATTCCCACCCGACGTCTGTGCTCCAAAGATTGCAACCTATTTGTTAAGATAGGCGAATCTATCAAACGGACCGCCCGTTTCTGCACGGAGTCAAGGTTTTTTTTCAGATATTTTGGGACTCCCGACCAGAGGTGGCTGCCAAATTCTACAATGGGGCGCACTTGCGATTTGTACAGGGTCAGCAGTTGTGTACTATTAAAGTATCTGCGGGCTCTGTACAATACGCCCAGCTTCTGAGAGGCTAACTTTACTCGGGCTTCGATGGAGCCCCCATACCTGAGCTGATCACTTAAGGTTACACTAAGCATATCAATGGAGGGCTTGTTGGGAAGATTGCTTCCATTAAAGTAGACTAGATTATCATTTCGATCCCTTTTAGACGTAATCAGACACGATTGGGTATTTGAAATATTAAAATCGACGAGGTTATTCTTACCCCAAGAGGAGACCCTCTCGAGGTAACCGTCCATCCTTTGCTTCAAAGCCCTCCAAGCCGTTAGAGTTTGTGTGCCCTTTTGAGGGCTTGTCAAACAAAAAGCAATCATGGACTGTACTGTCATCCGCGTAACAATGAATTGGTGCACATGTCAAGAGGTCATTGATGTGCAACAAAAACAATGTCGGAGATAGAACCGATCCTTCTGGGACGCCAGCATTTATTGAATGCGAGGAAGAGATGAAACCATCAGCAACCATCTGAATCGATCTCTCCCTCAAAAAGTCGGCAATATACGTACACAAGGAAACGGGAAGTCTGTAAGAAGGCAGTTTGTTGACAAGTCCTCGATGCCAGACCCGGTCAAAGGTCTTAGAAATGTCCAGTGAGACCATTTGAATCTCACCATAACGTTCCAGGCACCGCCCCCAAACATGCGTCACATACGCGAGAAGATCACCGCACGAGCGGTTCCGCCGGAATCCGTACTGGCGGTCGTTAATGATTTTGTTCTTCTCGAGGTATGTAAGCAGTTTGTCGTTGATCACACGTTCCATCACCTTGGACAGAACTGATGTGATCGCTATGGGGCGGTAGTTGGCCGGGTTGGAGCGGTCACCTTTCTTAGGTATAGGATGAATGACCGCTTTTTTCCAACCAGAGGGCACAGAGCCACATTTCAGGGACATTTTAAAGAGCTTTGTTAAAACTGGAGCGATTTCTGCAGCACACCTCTGCAATACCAGGGCAGGTATTCCGTCAGGCCCACTAGCTTTATTAACATCGAGCCCCCGTAAGACAAGGAGTACATCCCGATGCCGTATCCTCAGCTTTTTCATATAGAAGCCGCAGTGAGGAACCGACGGCGGGATGGCACCCCGATCGTCGAGGGCCGAGTTTTCTGCAAACATTTTCCCTAAAAGGTTGGCCTTTTCGGTAGCAGTGTTTGCTAGTGAACCGTCAGGTCTGGTAAGAGGCGGCAGACTGGATTTGCAGAAATTGCGACCTATGGAGCCCGCTAGCGACCAGAACGCCCTGCTGCCATGCGGGCAGGCAGCTAGCTTTTTACTGATCTGTAGGTCGTGCTCAAATTTTGACCTATTGATGATTCTCTTACTGTCCTTTGCCAATTTGTTATATGCTGATCTGTTTTCTGACGTTCGAGATGTGTTGTAGGCTCGGTAAGCCGCGTTTTTTCGTCGAACTGCTTCGGAACATTGTCGACTGAACCACGGCTTTGAACCTACGCCAGTTTCTTTAATGGTTGATTGAATGAAGCCATCCATCGCAGATGTGATGACTTCACTAATTTCCTGGGCACATCTGGACGGATTCGAAGTCTGAAAATGTTATGTCGATGTTAATCATATTTACGTAGCAAATATGATACATTTTTTTAAATACAGTAAACCCGCAAATAATTTTGTAAGTTGCCTCTAAAATTATATAATAAATTAAAAAAAATCCTTCTATATACTTCATAATTTAAAACAAAAATAAATAAAATACTATATAATATCCGTACCAGATATTTACTAAACCTTTAATTAAAAAAAAATATATCAGTCGGTTTGGATGGGTATTTTGGCCACAAATTCAAAATTAAGTTATGTATGAAACAGGCAGCGCAGCCGTTCCTCTTAAGGGTTGCATTAGGAGATCTACATAAATGGTGAATGTACTACTTAAAAACAATAAATAAATATTTTGGTTGGTCAAATGCATACGAACTCTTAAGCAAATATTTATTATTGGTTTGTAGTCACTTTGTGGTGTTATTATCAATAAATTAATATAAATATCAACATGTTTCGAAAGCGAAGCGTTCCTCATTAGTATACTATTTATCCTGATGAGGAAAGCTTTGCTTTTAAAACTCGATTATATTTATGTATTTAAAAGAGTGGTGTAAACAATGTTATTCTTATTAATTTATTAAATATACTCGCCACAATTACGTATTATTAAAAATATAATGATTATAGCCTGTGTTGTGAGAACGGTTTTATTGGCCCGCTCGGCCGAAAATTGGACATTAATAAAAACGATTTTAAGTGGAGTGGTCTATATACCTAATCAAAAGTAATAAGCTTTTTAAACTTAGGTATTTTACTGGTGGATGACGAAATATATGAAAGCTGTGTAAATTCTCTAGCGCCACACGATGCAGTGCCTTGAAAGGTTGTCATATTTTAGAATAACTTTCGAAGTCTAGACTTCTAAATCTCCAGAGGTTAAAAATATCTTTATTATCGTATTTGGAAGAAGCCGGCACGTTTCCACTACCTGCACTGCGTATTTATAGTTTTTCTGACATAATACATATCCATGTGCATTTTATCAGGTACAAGTCTTTTTATCTTATTCTTCCCGAATCTTTCAATGTTGCAGTACTGCGACTTTAAGAATTGTTATTTCACCCCTGTCCCTTTTGTTTCGCAACCAAATCTGACGTATACCTACAGCAAAAAAAAATCATTTAAGAAGATAATATTAACAAATCATAATGAAATAAGTAACAGAAAAAGACGCATAAAATAAAGAGGCAACAGTCGCAACCTATTCTCTATCTTACCGGGAAAACATTCTACAATTAAGACCTCAAAATGTTGTTTATCTCGTCGGCCGGCCGATAAGCGTGTGTCGCCACAATTCATAAAATGACTGGCGCGGCCATAGATATAATAGGCGCGGCAGTATCCGTTACTACCATTCGAATTATGAATTGTTCTGAATTATGACTCGTGACGTCATGAGTAAACATTTTTCCCACATTCACCTTGAAAGCACATAACTTCGTCATTGATGAAGATAACTAAAAAAATGTACTGTCGTTATTAACACTTTAAATGTAATACATTTACATAAAAAAGGAGACAGTCTCATTACGGTATCTTGTAAGGTTGAGAGGATTGGGGAGGAGAAGAAGATAGGAAGAGAACGGTCCCGAATATCTGACTCTTCAGATCGTCACCAATGGCGGTTTTCTCTAACGTCCGTCTGTGCAGTGAACTTTCATAAAAATTATAAGAAAATTAAACAAACATATGTCATTATTTAACCACACTTTAAACAGCGGGCGATTCAAATTCAGTGCTAAAAAATCCACCCGTCCGTATAGGTAATACTGCCCTAGAGCGAGTCCGATTCCCTATGTGCGTTTTGAATTCAGCGCCTATGGGCTTTTTGTCCTAAGAAATAGTTATATACATCTCGCCGGGAAACCGTGCCGAGCGTATAATTCAATCCTTTGGAATCTGCAAGGTGACCGTGTGCGGTGCAATATAAAGATTTATTAACAACAAATTTGTACGGAATAGTATTTTTTTTAAATCAACAGATTTTTTTTGTGATTATCGTATTTTAAGCCGTTATTAAAATGGGTAAATTTCTGAAGATAATACTTTTTTATTAAGAAAACAAAACAAAAAAATAGTAAAGTTCCTTACGTAAATCGTGATTTTCGTATTAAAACCATATTTTTTTTATAACCTACGACGTTAAATTATTCATTAACCACGGACGTTTAAATGAATCGCCGAATTATTTCTTGATAGTAGGTCGCAAATGTCTTGTGTAGTGATATGATTAAATTCCTTTAGATCTAGGAACAAATATATATATATACAAAATGGAAAAGAGCAACATAGTATTTTATTTTTTTTTGCTTAAAATTGGTTTTTTTTTTAATCTCCCATTGAACTCCCAATGAGGCCATGAACCGCCATTGCTTACAAATAAACTAGACTATTGGATTTCAAGCAAGTGGAATGATGGTCCTTCACCAGGGCGATACAAGTATCCACTTTTTTTTTTAATTGGCGAACAGAAGCTTTTAGGAACGATAAAACGGTTCCTGGATTCCGCACAATCACAGCACTAAATCCACAGCGCGCGACGTAGCGCGAAAGGTTCTCATTTTGCTTTGCACCCAATTGGATCGAAACAATTCATGTGGAACTGCAGTCTGCATTAAACGAATTAATGCTCACCCATTTATATGTTACTGTCTTGTGCGGGGATTCTTAAACCACTTGTGCTTATTACTTCTTACGATCAGAATGTATATGTTTTTTTTAATGTACGAGTATTGTTATTATTATTATATAGTTTTAAAAAATGTAGAATAGAACGTAATAGTAAGTACATGTACCTACAAAAATAATTAAAATTTTGTACAGTCTGACATAAAAGAATCCTATAATTGTGGGCGCTGCGATCGTTTAAAAGGTTTTAAATGGTAACACAAGATACCTCATAGGATAACTAAAGCAAGTTTAAAAAAAGTACTGGTAAAGGGGATGATTCTACATCATATTCTTAGATAATTGTATGTACTTTTTGTACTATTTAACGCTTTGCGAGGAATATAATGAAAAGGAATGGCGATTTTTTTGTACTTCCGAAATTTTGTGTTTCGAAATAACCTTGTAGATGTTAGATAAATAAAAATAAAACCAATTCATAATTTTAATATAATCGAGTTGTGTTGTTTTATTTACATTGCTTCTTAAAAACTTACTGTCAAACTCGAATGTGAAAAATTTCAAAGACCTGGTAGTGCCATAGTAATGGAAAAATATTTCCACTTTATTAAATGTCTGCTTTTTATTGCTAAGCTATACAGTTGTTAACCTTGTTTTGTCAGGTCAGTATTAGTTCATAAATAGCCAGATTGCCGGTTCTAAGGAACCAAATGAACGTACACATTGCCGGTTCTAAGGAACCAAATGAACGTACACATTGCCGGTTCTAAGGAACCAAATAAACGTACACATTGCCGGTTCTAAGGAACCAAATAAACGTACACATTGTTTGTTCTAAAGAACCAAATGAACGTACACATTGCCGGTTCTAAGGAACCAAATGAACGTACACATTGCCGGTTCTAAGGAACCAAATAAACGTACACATTGCCGGTTTTAAGGAACCAAATGAACGTACACATTGCTTGTTCTAAGGAACCACATTAACGTACACATTTTCTATAGAAAACAATACTTTCATAAAGTTTTTATTTTTTATTATGAAGTAAGATTTGATTGTGGTATAACTTTTACCTATTACGCAATTTTCTCGCAATGATAGAACTCCAAACACCTCTGTCTTGGCACACATTCCATGATTTATTAACGCCGTCCTGACTCTGAGAGGCGTGCTACGCGTAACCTATACAAATGCGAACAAGTGACAAGCAATAGTTGAACATTAATGCGAAGGCCTGAAATATTATTTCGTTTACCCTTTTGACTGCCAAAAAATATTTGTTGGTTGGGAACTGCTTCGAACACTGGGAGCGCGGTGTATGGAGAGGGCTATTGACGATGAATGAGTCGAATTTTTAATGAAGCTGACAATTTATATTAACCGAAAAAACACACCTCATCAGGAATGCATGCAAAGTATTTTTTGCGTGAACTAAACAATTACTTAAATTACTTGATTTTTCACAGCAAAAAAAAGTTATATTTTATTTTTATTTAAAATCATTAAATAAAAGTTAGACAGCCCTGACCTGGTGAGAATGATTAATTATCGTGTACACAATAAATTCAACACGAGACCGAGGCTCCATTTCATGTTGTTGCTTCTCGAACTAATTTCATTTGATGTAACTAACTTATTAAGTACTTATGTTCTTTATATTTGTTTGCATATCTATGTATGTAAAAGCCCAATGGACATCTAAATTAATAAATAAATAAGTTGATCTCATTCATAGCTTTACATCAGCATCACATATCGACTACAACCTCGCTCTTAATATTGCTATGCATACGGACGTCGCGACGCCGCCATAAGTAAGCGTCCTTCAGTTCATTTCCATTTCCCTCCGCCATAATGGCTTTTTTCAGTCTCGGGCGTTTTGCCTTTCACCTTTCAGCCGGGTGGATTAAAAATTCACAACTGCAGTGAAGGCTCTATATATTAGCCCCGCCCCTAACTCCCTCCTTCACTCCCATCCCTCTGTACCCTTGTTCCTAGCCGTGTCTTCCGGTGCACGTCTGTGACCCGGCGTTCGCAGCGGTCGGTAACCCCTGCTGCAGGGGTAGTCAAATTACACCAAAGAAATATCATAACTGGAAAGCTGAACATTTGTTCGTTTAAAGCAGGTAACATCCGAGTGTTGAGCTCTGACTCGTCATGATATGCGTTGATCTAGAAAATATAAATCAACGCAATTATTTAGAGGTTGCAACGTCATTTACATCATAGGTTAAAAAATCATGAACTTAATCATTTATTATTCATTTGAGCAAATATAAAAAAAAAAAACTTTATAATACGTAAATTTTGTGTGATTCACAACTTCGAACATTCTTCTTTAAATTAAACAATTTAAAGAAGAATGTTTTAACTCAATGGAGGTTCAGTAAATACTACTCGTATACATGTACATAAAAGTGAGACATAAGCAAAATTGGTGGGCAAAAATATGTCGTTAAAATGGTATGATCTCATGAAAAACAAAAAAAAATCTTCATATTGTTTATTTTAAATCTGATTATTCGATTCACTTCTTTTAGCAAGGAAAATCATTTCTCATGGTGAGGGGTAAGCCTCTCGACTACGAATCCGAAGGTCGCGTGTTCAAATCCCGGCGCGCGCAAGTACATTTTAGTTAATTAATTTGCGCTGTTTCACAATTAATTAATTTTAAAATAATATATCGTATCGCACGTTCCAGAATGGATGATACTCTCAGTATCGCCCCGGTGAAAGACCACCATTCAGAATTGAAACGTTGCTTGAAATGGCTTTTAGCCGTGTTTGGTGACCAGATCTTAATAGCCAGGTATTTCCCCACCTTCCTCTTCGCTTTCTCCTTCCTCTCCACAATACCTTCAGCCTCACAACATTCCCCACTTGGGGATGGCCATAGTCTCACTGGCTCGAGACGGTTGGGAGCAGTTGACACTCTTGTGCGGTATTCATATAAAAAAAATTAAAAATAAACGTAAATTTCTCAAAGAAATCTCTTCCGACACGTGTGACTTTGTTCATTCCTTCTTTGTCGTGTTAAATTTTCCTAGCCTTCTCAGAATTTTTTTGGCGTCAACTTTATAATAAGTTAAAATCAATCTACCTCGTTTGTCCAAACACACTAACAGTTGAGGAAACAGCCTTTCAAAGACCTCCTTGAGAAAAACAATAAACTTGTTGCAAAGTAAAGGATTATCATGTTGCATTTTTACTCTTTGGGGTGAGTTTAACCCCCTACTTGCTTTAGGCTATTTCAGCAACCACCCCTCCGTACGAGCTCATACACAGAAAACCTTTCATTGGGAATGTTCGGCAAATATTTTACACAATTTATGTGGAAGGATTATAGTATGTTCTTTACAGAATATCACAATAATTGTATGATAATTACTCTCTATTTCACCAATCGCACACATGCTCAGTGCTAAACCATCGTTAATTCAAAATTGACTGTCGGGAAAACCACTATTATAAATAAACATTATTTATTCAATTTATTTTTTTTACAACTTATTGAAATTTGTAAACCTCTTTTTAATATTTAATCATTGAAGAGGACAAACTTCAATAACTTATAAAAAAATAAATTGAATATATCTTTCCAGACTTGTAAAATAAGTCAATAGATGTCTCATATGAATAAAAATCGGGTAGGTATATCCGAGACTCTATTCCGATTGCAATTGTGTTCGGGTATAACTTTGCGATCATCATAAGGATAGCAGCCAATAATATGGGATTTAAAAATGGAGGATAATATTAACAAGTCTTGAACTTGAAGTATGATATCTTTTTATTTTCTGTTGTTTTTTCGGTTTCGTGGTTCATTTGGGATGTGTGAGACACAATGGAGTCATATGAGAGAGAAAAGTAGAAAAAATTGCATGTCTGGAAAAATCGTAAAAATCTGTAAAAAATTTAGAAGAAATTTTAAAAATGTGGTTTAAATATAGTTATTATAACAAATGATAATATACGAACAAGCCTAAAAACACATACTTAATAATACTGGCATGTGTGAATTAAAATGTCACCACGCCGACTGTAACGCTACTATTATTAAACAGATGGGAAGGGCTTTCTCAATTAGATTCAAAGAACATATATGAATAATAAAAGCACTTTTTTCAAAATTTGCAAATAATCACGTCCCGCTTGACAACAACGACCTTAAACCCTTATATATAGAAAGAAAGGGGTCGTCGATTAAATTTACTTGAACAATTAATAAAGTAAGGAAAATTATTAATTCCCCACTGCTTAGTGTGTTCACAATAGAACACGTTTAAATAAATCAATTGAGAAAACATTGTCACTTAAATGCGGGGAAAACAGATTATAAAGGTAAGTACCTGACAGGTAAATGTTTTGTACTAGGTGAGCAATATATATGTATAAACTATTCGATAGACTATATTCGCTACTGTTATAACTCTCTTACTTACTGGTTGTTTGTATTTTATTATTTAGTTCTTTGTTCTAGTTTATGATTATTGAAAAAATCAATTCTTCTGACATGATTATAAAAAAAATGTACGTATATATAATTTTTTTTTTAAAGACAGACTAACATTCACAGGTCACGAATAACCTGAAAATATTTGAAAATCTATTACTACCAACACAGTAAGCGAAAGACGTTTCTCGTGTGTCGTGATGGAGGACTTAGGCAGCCGAGGAATTTACTCACAACGCCTTGGTGAGGCCCAGACGCCATTTCCACTCAACCACTGGCCGTTAACAACTTCAACATGCTGTTAACATTTCTTAAATTTATTTATTTTTTTCTAGCGACAAAACTAAGCATGTCAAAATAAAAAAATATAAAAATGTTTACAAAATGGTATTCTAATATAAGGTAAACTATTTGATCGTTTTGTGTTTTTCTTAGTCCTGTGCTGGGGCGGACTAGAGTTATTTAATTTTATGTCATCTAATTAGGTGCGTCCAATAAAACAGACCATGTCTCTGGTATCATAAAATACTCGTATTATGTACAAATATGCACTACTGTTTGAAATTTTCTAGTCTGCCTAACCATTTTCTAGAAAAAATAAATAAACAAGATGTCATATTGTTTGTCCCATAAATTATTTCTGATGATTTTTTTCAAGCCCCGTCTTATTGAAACTAGTTGAAAAAAAAAAAGATTTTCTTAAGAAAAAACTTAAAATACATTTTACCAGAAACTAATTTTAGGCGTATATTATAAGTTCACTTGGAAAAAATGTATATATGTTTATATGTATTTCTGTACAACTATGGTTCATTATTAATTAGGTTAACAATATCTATACAAATAAAAATCAATGTAAGTTTGTTTGTTTCTTTGTTCTCGATGTTCTAGAAAATCACTGGACCGGTTTCGCTGAAAAGAGCGCAGTTTGTTCCTATTAGTGCCGGGAAGGTATAGAAAGTAGTTTGAATGAAATCCAATATGTAAAACTGTTGCTATAACGTTTTAAAATATGTATGAAAAACATTGAACCCGCCATGTATTATTTATTTTATGTTAGCCCATTGATATGACACCCTGGTTAGGTACAGATTGCATATTCAGAAGAAGAAGGTTTGTTTGGGTAGAATATTTTTAACATGGAAAACACAAGTAGGTACTTACTTAAGAACTTTTTTATTTACATGTATTTTCAAAAAAACAAATGTTTGTAATGAAATAAAATTTTCAAATTGTTTATTTCTTTAGAGATAGTAATAGTCGTCACAAGGCATTAGTTTCGCTGTCAAATCAATTATGGCACCCAAACGACAAGCAAGAATTCACAACTTCATAACTTAATTCAAAAAAAAAATCTTGAGCAAGGCCGGGTACACATCTGCCAGTCTATTATAATCTCGAATACACCTATCAGCAGATTACACGGATTGATTAAAATAATACCATGGCTGTATGTTCGGTTGTTTATACTATGTAAACATTACTGTGGAAGTAATTATTTTAAGGGGAAGAGGGATGTCGGAGAGGAATTATTTATTATTTATTATTAAAAATATTTTATAAATTTACATAGGCTTAGCATTTATCAAAATCTAATCAGAAATATTACTTTTTTCTGACGGTCCCATTGTATGTTTTACAAAATATTTAAAATACGAATATGATTTTTAAAGTGGAGAAAAATATTTTTAATCCTTTCTCGTTACGTTTTTGTAAATAAACTTAACCAAAAATTTCTAATCCGCACTAAAAAAAAAATAGAAAAAACATTAAAGTTACGTATGAAAAAATTAAACTACACACTGTCCTTTTTAATTTTATCTTATCGGCATGCTAAAGAGAAACCTTCACAGCATTTTTTAATGATACATATTCAACTTTTTAAATGTTTTTGTAAAACATGCGTAGAACGGTCAGAAATGTGTAATATTTCTGATTTTATTTTGATAAATTCTAAGCCGATGCAAATTAAAAAAAAACGCAATTAATATTTTTCTCTTTAAAAACACCATGCTTATAGTATGGCAAAATAATATTATCATTATTTTGAATTAATGAATAATAACTCTCCGATGTCCCTCTCCCCGTTTACTAAGGATAACACTACTGTAGATCAGGCTATTAGCATAAAGGAAACGTGGGGTGAAATATCAATAAATTGCGCTATATAATTGTAATTATAACACAAACATGAAACTTTTATAAACAATAAAGATTTGCAAAGTACTTAAGTATAAGATTTTATGTTTTGAAATATCCGAAAGTTGTTCGTGGTCGCAAAATAAATATACCGCGAAAAGCAATCAAACCGTGATAAGTGATATCCCGTGTCAGTCTGGCATGCAAGTGTATTTTTAATAGAAATTTAATTCCGCAGTTGCTCGATTGACATTTTTGTATTGATATATTAGCCTAGAATTTGACGGCAAACTAATGGCGAAACGATGTCTGGATAATGGCACAGTAGGTATATTTTTAGATTGAGTGAAAATTTACGTTGAAAATTGATGCATCAAATTCATGATAAATAAGCATAAAATGTACTTGATGTGTATAAGATTATGTCTACTACACGAAATGTGATATGTATGTGATTATGTCTACTACATGAAATGTGATGTGTATGTGAATATGTCTACTACACGAAATGTGATGTGTATGTGATTATGTCTACTACACGAAATGTGATCTCTATGAGATTATGTCCACTACACGAAATGTGATCTGTATGAGATTATGTCCACTACACGAAATGTGATGTGTATGTGAATATGTCTACTACACGAAATGTGATGTGTATGTGATTATGTCTACTACACGAAATGTGATGTGTATGTGATTATGTCTACTAATAATAAATAATAAATAAGAATAATCGTATTATTTTTATAGCGCGGTTATTGTGAAAAATCACTTCAAGGGCGCTGTACAAATATTACTTCGTATTATTATATTATTCTTATATTACGTCTATTCTGCGAATTTTGTGATGTGTATGTGATTATGTCTACAAAATGAAATGTGATGTGTACGAGGTGTGTTCAAAAGAAAAGGTGATTTTTGAATTTTCGCGGACATTCGATTATCGATTTTATTTTTGTTATGTCCGTACACATATGTTTATCATATGTTAGCATTATCAGCCATTTTGGATTAGTGGTTTTTTTATGACAACTGGAAAGGTTAGTCACGTTTTTGTGTGTTCTTCAATTATTTTTCTTTTGAAAAAAATGGATCAAAGAATATGTATTAAATTTTGCGTTAAAAATGGAATAAAGTGCTCCAACGCACTTAAAGTGTTGACTGTGGCATTCGGCGAGTCTCAACAAAGTGTTTATAAGTGGTACAAGCGCTTTACAGAAGGCTGAGAAGATGTTAATGACGATCAGCGTCCTGGAGTTGCAACCACGTCAACAAACGAAGAAAACATCGAAACAGTGAAGAAAATGGTTTTGGAAAATCGTCGAATCACTATTAGGGAAGTTGCAGAGGATGTTGGTATATCAATCGGCTCGTGCCATGCAATTTTCTCGAATGTTTTGGGCATGAAACGTGTGGCAGCGAACTTTGTTCCGAAATTGCTAAATTTTGAGCAAAAGTAACGTCGCATTAGTATCGCTCAGGAGTTGTTGAATGACGTCAACGACGATCCAGATTTGCTCAAAAGGGTCATAACTGGTGATGAAACGTGGGTATACTCGTATGGTTATGACGTCGAAACCAAGGCCCAATCATCCCAATGGAAGCGGCCAGAAGAGCCAAGACCGAAAAAAGCACGCCAAGTTCGATCAAATGTGAAGGTTTTGCTCACTGTTTTCTTCGATTACAATAGCGTGGTGCATCATGAGTTCTTGCCAACAGGTAGTACGGTTAATAAAGTATTCCAGGAAGTTATGCAACGTTTGCCTGAAGCAATACCGCTCAAACGATCGGAATTGTGAAAAAACAAATCATGGATTTTGCATCACGATAATGCACCAGCTCACACATCAATGCTTGTTCGTGATTATTTCGCCAAAAACAACACCGTAATCATGCCTCAACCACCGTATTCACCAGATTTGGCTCCCTGCGAATTTTTCCTATTCCCGAAACTGAAGAGACCAATGAAAGGAAAGCGTTTTGCCACAATTTATTAGATAAAGTCAGAATCGAGAACGAGCTGATGGCCATAGCGAAAAGCGCATTCCAGAAGTGCTTCGAGGATTGGAAGAAGCGCTGGCGTAAGTGCATTATATCTGAGGGGGATTACTTTGGAGGGGAGAAAATGGATATTGATGAATAAATAAATACTTTTCGAAAAAATTCGAAATTCACCTTTTCTTTTGAACACACCTCGTATGTGATTATGTCTACTACATGAAATGTATTTGAACAATCCTGTACCAGACGTAATCTGGTACACAAGCAAACTGTAGAGGCCGACTGATCCCAATCTACGGAGCGAGGCTGGGGGGGGCTTGCAAGGAGGAACGGTACTGACGACAACGACTTTTGTTAATCTTGTCCGAGGCTTATTGGGTAGAGAGGAGTACTTGTCAGGCTGGCGGTCAAATGCTTACTGCTGCAAACTGGCGTTTGCAGGCTATTTATGTGGTCCACCAAGCGCGGACCGCGGGTGCCGTGTAGATGCCTGACAAGTCGGTCTCCCTCCCACCAACCGTACCGCTCTAACGCTTTTATTCAGTCATTTTAATTTGAGCGGTCTGGGGCGAACAAGCTCGCCAGACCGCCCGTTACATATATTAACAAACAAAACATAAAATTCTTATACATAAATATGAAGACGAAAAATGGCCGCGTCGGAATAATCTGGGAGACGGGACGTCCGGTACAAATCCTATTACTGATGTGCAAACTTATTTGCGAAGTCAGAAGAGTCATTTCGGATGTAGTGAAATAGAAAGTTCGTTCGTCATTTCGTATTTTGGGTCTCTTAATTATCCGGGTTCACTCCTGCATTTCGTCAAATATACTTTTTACGCAGCATCCCCAAAGATGACATATTAAAACAAAAACATACCGCAAATATTGTTTGAGCTATTTGTAGTTCATTGTTTATTATCCAGAATTCAATCGGAGGCTGTGTAATAAATAACTATATGTTGTATGCACGTTCTGATAAGCTCTGTCGATCTCAAAATGAGTTTGTATTGGGGGTTTGCTGTTCCCTGTTCATGTATAGACAGAGTCGGATCAATATCTAATTATAAAGTTGAAATGGGGCAGGGATGGCCGACTGAGTTCAAATAGCAATAATGCCGGGACTTGCTCGAGGAATCGTGATCCAAAACGGAGTTTTTCTTTAAATATTCTACGCATTGCTCCAGAATACTATAGGACCAGCATTTTTTAACCTATGGGTAGGGACCTGAAAAATATACGTTTGTGATTTTTTCATGCGATATTAAAAAAAAAAATGTAAAATCATACGTTCTAAATATTTATTTGTCTATGGTTTTGACAAGCTTGAACAGCCATAACACAGCTAACTTCGCATCGTAAACGCCGCGCACTGTCATTCTTTCTTGGATTTTCAAAAAAAAGGTTCATACGTATTTTGCTGAAAAATTTCAAAATGGAACACAAGATCACTTTTATTACAAATTACCATCGCTTTTGATGAAAAATAACACCGCTTTTTTCAAAATACACACCAAAAATAACAAAAACTTCACATTTCACATGCAGCACATGATCTGAACAAGAATTTTACAACTTACTACACTCGAAACATAACGGTTTCCTAGTTACAAATTGCGCCAGCAGAAAAGTCCGCAACTTGAATTTTACACGCAATCGGAACACAAGACTGATTTTACCTAAAGAGTAAATCTGCAAATGAGTCCACAAGCTTAAATTATTAATACACTCTGAACACGCTAATGGTTTTCCTCCTAATTTTGCAGCGTATGGTCTGGAACTGGAATTGTATAACTACATTCGGAACAGGATAATGGTTTCATTTGAAAGAAAGCTGTTCTTATGTTCCGAACGGAAATGCGTTGTCAAGTGCGTTTTTTTTATTATGTTTTTTTCTCCTGTATTATAAGCCAACCAAACCAAATGGCTTCCCGAGCTGGAGGTTCCCAACCGCTGCTTTAGAAGAATATTAATCACCTTCAGAACATGAGAATGAATGGTCTCCTGAGTGCTAAGTGATGCAATTTTTCAGAGGTAATTTTTTTCAGTCTAATTTTATTCATATTATCCTGTGTCGCAAAACTAAAACCATTACCTTAAATTGGGTCGTGACTCAAAATTGTTAAGAAAAGCTTGGCTAGAAGCAGGACTACTGGATAGATAAATTCCTGCACTCACCTTTCTGAAAATGTTCTTATTTATTATACTCGGAACATGATTTGAACCGATGAACCATTTTACTATCTCGAATTCCTATGTAATCAAAAAACTATTTTTATCTCTCATTATATGCTTTTAATGTCCATTTAATTATCGAAAATTTAGACAAGCTGTCATATTCGTTGTTTTGTTCGAGAAAAAATCTAACAAAGTTTGTTAAAAAAAAGTAAAGAGAATCTTCAAATGCTTAGTATTAAATTTATTATTAACTAACTGATATGTACCCGGCCTTGCTCGGGATTATTTATTATTATTTTGGAATAGAGTTATGAAGTTGTGAATACTTTTTTGTCGTTTGGGTGCCATAATTGATTTGACAGTAATCTACTCTCTAAACAAAGAAACAAAAAAACATTTCATTTGAAAATTTTATTTCATTCCAAACATTTATTTTATTCAAAATATATTTAAATAAAAAAAAGTTCTCGAGAAGTTACCTACTTGTGTTTTCAATTTTGAAAATATTCTACCCAAACAAAACTTCTTCTTTTGAATATGCAATCTCTGGCTAACCAGAATGGTATATCTATGGACTAACCTATATAAAACATAGCGGGTTCAATGTTCTTTTAAATAATTTTAAAACGTTACAGCAACAGTTTTATATATTGGATTTAACTATTCTCTAACCTTCCCGGCACTAAGAACAATAATCTGCAATTTTCTAGTAACCGGTCTAGTAATTTTCGCACATACGCAAACATTCATTTTTATATATAGAGATAAATTTTGTATATAGGTAATATTACTTATTTTCTCAGAAATACCTATTGCTTGACTTATCCCTTTTACGTAGAAAACACTTAAAATTTGAATCCTTTGAACAGCGCACTGCAAGACCGATTCAAGCTTTTCTTTGAGCTTTAGTTGTGAAATTTAAATACGAAATACCTCTACACATCTTAGGGCTTCTTGCCGTACAGTAAATATTAAACAATATTCTAAAATTCTAAAGCATAGTTTCCTTGGAGTTGCAAGGGTGGCAAATAATCTGCCGCCATGAAATATGCAGCGAGTGTGGGCGGGATGGGGATAAGAGTGGGTGGGGAAACTGGAAAGGGGGGAGGTAGATAACTGGGAAGAGGGTGGAAGAAGTGGGTGGTCGGGTGGGTGCTGACGGGGACACTAGAATACGCATATTTTATATGGAGACTAGCCGCGTGGGTCTGTCTCACCGCACAATTTAAATATGCATTAGATGAAAATAAATAGACACATGCGAATGTTGAAAAGCAATCTTCAATTTGCATATAAATTCACCTCGGCGTTTGTTGCCTTTCACGGGCCACGCGGGGACACGCCATATGCCAATGTGATTTACATGTTTTCATAAATATACCTTTGTGCGATGAGCTTACGTGTTATAACTTTTGCACTTTTTGACACCAAAGATTTTAGACCCCTAACATCGGTAACTTGGCGTAGAGGGTGTTCAAACGCCCATGAAAATCTTGAGAAGGTGGTGGAAGAGATTATTATTTGAGTTATTTTTAGACATTTTTCGGGAGTCGTTTAAAAATTGCAAGAGTTTAAAATGTAAATCGATTAAAGAATTATTTCCAAATGAATTAGTTAAGGGCCAACACTCAAAAATGGCCTTAACATCACTTTCCGGGTTGCTAACTCAAGCTATACCATAAATAATTAATCTGTAAATTCTATAAGGGTATTTAGGAAAATGCATAAGGTTTAAAAATATGAAAATTCGCAAACCTTAAACTTTTAATTCTATGAAATGCATCCCAAAATATATGAAAATATGTGCAGTTTGAAAACCAGAGAAAGCGAATTTGAACTTTTTATCCAAAATTCCAGTACGTACTTCATATCGAATTACAGGTTGAGGATTATTGCCTTTTTAAATTTTATACATTTTCCTAATTGCCAATATATAATTTACAGATAAACCATGCGTAGTATTTCTTGATTGAGCAGTGTGTATTTTTGGATGGGGATCGCGTATACCATATGACAGTCTAAATTCAACTCTTTGGATTTTAAGCTATATGCTGTACCCACCTATTGCATCTGGTAATTTGAAGATTTTTCTAACGGAACAGATTAGTGCTATCTAGATCTTGTCATAAAACGTAACATTTTTAATCAATGTTTAATTTTTAGGGTGAAATATTCTTTAAGTATTCCAAAATTAACGATTTTTTGGCGATTAATTTAATAACCCTAACAATTTTTTTTTTACTTGGTACAGCCATTTTGTAACAGACGTGTATTCATTCTATATATTTTTAAATGTTGATGCCACTGAGATGAAACGATTACTCAGCTTTAATAAGGAGCCTCATTAAAATATATCATTGATGAAGTTCTTATCACTATACACATGTGAGATTTTCAATTGGTTTTCAGATGTAGAATACTTCTTAATAAATAAAGAAACAACTGGTACAGAGAGTTATTTATCTATCGAGAACCGAACAAGTGTTTTACTTCTCTCGCCTTCGCCTTAAACCCTCCACATCCGCTGCCTCGCCAAGTCTCTGGACTCTTCCTGAAGAATCCTGTGAACTAACTAGTCAGGGGTATCCGGCCCCGCTACGATCCGCCAGGGCCAGGATCAGGCAGAGAACAACTTTATACAGTGCTCTCACTTCGAGCACTGGGTGCGAGAGACTAGAAGAGTGACACCCGCATAAGGCATCCCCAGAAGAGATTGAGCGTATTTGGAGCCATCACCCTATATTTACAGCTTTGTGCAGACAGGCGTCCAGAACCACATCTGTCGAGTACACATTTCAATCAATGTTTTAATTGAATGCTGATTTCTATCAGAGTCCTCCTGATAGTATCTTCCATTCTGAACATGTGAAGGGAAAAAATGTACGATGGAGAGAGCCGGCTATCAAATCTAGTTACTAAGCGTAACTTTTATTATTTAAACGTTCTTAAAGGTGGAATATCGAGACTCTTTCAATCTTTCTCGGCGTTAAATTTCAACACTGTGGAATGGGACTCCTCACAATACAGAAGAGGAAACTTTGAAATACTTCGAACCGAACTTCAGACCTATACTTACAGTACCTAAATACCAATACAATACAAAACACGCCGCCACCTCCCATTATTTTGTTCTCAGAAACATGCATATCTGCGTAATTCAGTTGGGAATTGTACCACCAACTTTCAGATTCAAAGTAAAGTGTCTTAACTACTTAATCATTGACGTCTTACGGCTAATATGTTTAGACGGGAATCTGTATAACTGTTACTTTATTCTTTTGGCCACATAATGGATCTGCGTTGATACGAAATTACATAAATAAGTGTATCTGTCTCGGCGTAGGTATCTCGTGTTTCAGCGGAAAAGGGAGGTTCCTGTGATTTAGTTCGAGCGATTTTCAGTTAACTTATGAGCAATATTTGTTAAGAATTCGTCAATGTTATGGAATTTTTATTGGAACGTTATTTTCAAATATTTAGTAAATTGAAAAAAAAAAAGAATTCTTTAAAAAAATATCAGTTTAAGCATTTTTGGGTGATACCAGACAGGGGTCTCAGTGCGCGAAGAAATGTGAGCTTTGGCATTCCTACTTTGGGGAATGTTGTATGGCTGAAAGAAATGGTGGAAGGGGACATTTGGGAGGTACCTGCCAATCCCGATCTGGACGCAAAACTTAACAAAAGCATTTTTGAGCAACGTTTCGTTTCTGAAATACGATTTCAAGCCAAGGCGATAGTAATACTACTTCAACTCTGGGACATACTATAAATTCTGCTATGTAAATATTGGGATATAATGACCATAAACAGTCTTGTTTTCTGAATATTTCCAAGTACTAGAAGTTAGGTACCATTAATAGACAGAATCAGAATCTGACAAATATTTTCAATTATAATTTTTTTTTAGATTAAATTTTTTTTTTTACT
Organism: Halesus radiatus; assembly: GCA_022606495.2. Classification (NCBI taxonomy): domain Eukaryota; kingdom Metazoa; phylum Arthropoda; class Insecta; order Trichoptera; family Limnephilidae; genus Halesus; species Halesus radiatus. The sequence goes on from JAHDVE020010618.1 coordinate 321,503, forward strand.
TTTTTGGGAAGACTATTAAAATGTTTTATCCCTTTTTTTAATTCAATTTCAAAATTTAATACCATATTTTAATTTATTTATTTAATTCTTTAAATATAGTAAATTGTTAATAGACACCAAATGGTATTATGGTGCTAGAATGATTAGATATAGAAATGTTGGAAGTAATGGAATTTAACTTACTAACTAACGATTATTTTTTAGAGGTTGGCATTATTTAGAACTGGTCACCAAACAAGACTAATTAATGTCATTTCAAGCAACTTGTCTACTCCTTTCAATACTGAGAATATCTCCCACTCTTGAACTAACTAACCATCACGCCGTTTCCCGCAGGGGTAGGCAAAGAGGACGGACCGCCTAACAACTTGGTTTTTTGCATACACTTCTTGCTTCATTCACTTTCATACAACGTTTCATACATTCTCTTCTGTTATTACGACTTCTGACATGGACCGACTCAAGTATTTGATTCACTCGATCGTGCCATGTCTTCCTCGGACGTCCCCGGCTTCTTCTTCCATTCACATTCGCGTCATATATTCTCCTTACACTCCTCTCTTGGAATTTAGTTTTATCTCTAATGGAATTTAGTTTTTCAATAAGGGTTTTAGTTTAGTAAATCATTTTAGTAATAATACGTCAAATATTATGTATAAGTTCAGAAAACGAGGAAAAACATCAACCACGCGTAAAACACGTGATACTTCCATTATGTTATATAATATAATATATGTCAATATCAATACTTAAAATTTGATGAACCTTTAATATAATGCAATATTATGAAAAACTCATTTATTCGAATTTTAGGATGATGATTGTTAAAATCGGTACTCCATTATGTTTCTTTAACACCCCAATGAACTCCTGTATCTAAATGTCGATATCTTTACTATATCATTACGTGGCGATATCTGAACTCGGTGTCGAAGGTGAAGTTAAGGGCTTATCGCACCGCACTTATCGCGCCACACTTATTAACACAGGGACTTCGGCACCCGACACCGACACCGACACCCAGCACCGGCACGACACTGCGGATTTAGTACGGGAACTTATGTCAACTGATAGCCAACGTTTCGGAAGCTACAACGCCAGATAGCTTCATACGAAGGCGTAGATTTTCAATTCGTGGCAACTGGCAATAAGTATAAACATTTTAAATGCATGTTTTCCTCTCAATGATCTTTCTTTGCGTACTAATAACACACCAAAAATAAACAGATGCGCCCTTAAGATAATAATTAAGACTCGGTCACACGAAGCGATTTCATCGCTGCTCTTTGAATAGAGTGCGAGTAACTTAATTAGCAGGTTTACATTCACGCGATTCGATTAGAACATGTTTAATTCTGATCGCGATAAACGCGCGATTCGAATAGAATATTTAATCATTGTAGAAAATAATATTAACATAGCCTAAATGAAACATGTAAACGGAAAGAAAAACGACAGAAAATAAAAAAGATAAAGAGGATTCAGTCGCATCTGGAAATCGAACCCAGGACCTCTGCCTATCAGGGGCAACCGCTTAACCAACTTAGCTAATGATACCAGTTCAATTTATGTCATCTTCTTCGATATCGTATCTCAAATTCAAGATTTGTTAATATAATATAATAGAATATGTTCAATAATAGAATATGTTCAATAATAGAATATGTTCAATAATAGAATATGTTCAATTTTGATCGCAATAAACGCGCGATTTTGTCGATCACGTGACCGAGTTTGCCGGTTATTACTTCTTCGCTAGTGTCGCCTCGTCTGACATCTCAAATTGCTCATCGCCGGTTGTTGAATGTTTTTAGTTTGTTTCATGTATTTTTCGATATCTAAGACATTTCACTTGTTTCAGTAGTTGCGTTTGACCGCCTATTAACAGATACAACAAGTGGCGATCACTCGCCGCGCCAACATAGCAGCGTCCAAATGGTTCCGTGTGATCGAACCTTTACCAATAGTGGCGATATTTAAATTGGCCAAGCATTTTCGATCGGTTAGTAGCTGATTAGATAAATTCATCGGATTCCCACAAGACGTATTGGATTCAATTCCTCTGCTGGCTAAGTCCTCCATCATTACACAAGCATTTTTTTCCGCTTATAATTATGGTAGTGGTATTTTTTTAAAGATGGTAAGGTTATTCGTAACCCCGAAATGATCGTTTTTATTTTTATCGTCGGTTAATGTGTTCACTTATTCATAAAGTCAGAGGCATATGTAATTAAATTATAGTTGAATAGAGAGAATTAAGTTAATTTGATAAAAAATTTATATAGAACACACCGGTTATAAACCTCAACATTTTATAGTAATACTAGTTGACGTGTAATAAGTTGCGAATTCTTGCTTCTCATTAGGGTGCCATAATTGATTTGACAGCGAAAGTCTCCAAATAAAGAAATATTCATTTGAATATTTTATTTCATTCCAAACATTTATTTTTTCAAAATACATTTAAATCATAAAGTTCTTAAGTAGGTACCTACTCGTATTTTCCATTTTTAAAATATTCTAAAAAAAAAAAACTTTCTTTTTTTGAATATGCAATCTGTGGCTAACCTATTATATCTATGGGCTAACCAATATAAAAAATGGCGGTTCAATGTTTTTCATAGTAATTTTAAAACGTTATAGCAACAGTTTTACATATTGGATTTCATTCAAACAACTTTCTAAACCTTCCCGGCATCAATAAAAACAATCTGTGCTATTTTTAACGAAACCGATCAAGACAAACAAACAAACTTACATTGATTTTTATATATATATATTGGCAAACCGATATTTTCAGACAGAATTTCCGCTTATTTACAAAACACTGGGATATTTTTCTAAATCTAAAAAAAGTTTTAATTTTATGGTAATTTTATTTAAGATTTAACCGAATTTAACCATTGATAGATTTCAATATATTCATATATCATGCAGTTATTGTAAAATTGTAAATAACGTATGAAAAAAGTGACAGGTAAATAATTTCTGTAAAATTTCACTTTTATTAAATCATTGTGTCAAATGTGTTATGCTAATGAACAGTCTTTAAATACGCCAACGTACTTTTTAACCGCCCTAACCATACGAACGTACGTGATACGGCCGCTATATCATCGCCCGAAAGCAACAAACCGTATCCCGTACGTTCAGGTTAAAAAATAACGATAACCGAAACCCACAAAACGTTCGTGATACGTCGTATACATCAAGTTAATTCCTGCGTTATCGCTTTTAGTATGCCGAGGTAAGCCGAAGCTAACGGATGTGTTCGGTTGTTTTCGTATTCTCCCATACAAGTCACGCCGCTAATCAGTGATACTCCAAGCACGTGGATAAAAAACCGATGTTTTTTTACCTACTTTTTGAAAAATAACCTCCAAAAATAAATGATTTTTGTTAACACTTGAATATTCACAAAGATAACTAATAAAACAATTTGGTATTTTTTAACTTCTATAATAATAAAGTCGCAGCATTATCTGTTCAAGATCAATCAAATAATCAACCACGAAAGTAATCGCATTCATCGGCCAGCACTGTATCATTACCTAATATCAAACGTTTTATAAATTCACTGGCGATGCAGTTTGTTGAAGAACTCACCCTCATTTTCTATCTGTCTATAACTGACTCAAAAATTCAGAATCGAAATTGATAGAAAAATCATCACCATGAAAATGAGAGCCATATCTTCACGGCTGATCCGAGTATTATTAAATATTTGAGTTCGGCAACCAAATTTGAATAAATCATCCCCTAGCTGCAGGGGGCTGTAGCCTGTAGCCGGTAGGGGTAGGAGTAGGTAGAGGTGTTTTGTCGTCGATCGGTAGCTCGTTACAACTTCCGCAATAACAGGAGGCAGCGCAGGCTGTATTGATGGCTGATAGCTGATGGTGCACAGGGGTGAAATGGACTTCATAATTGAACATGAGATCACTTGAAACTTGTCAATTTGAACGGGCCCGAACATTCTACTTACTTAAGAGTGCTAGCAGAATGGATCTTCAACCTTGGAAAACGGATGCCCTTGTGATTTTTTTAATCACAACAAAACGTCGGCTATTTTTTTGTTGAATTTCACGTACCTATATTAATTAATCTTAATGTAATTACTGACAATATTTTGAAATATCCTACTACCATCACAGTTTGTGGAAGATGTTGCTTGTGTCGTGATGACCGACTTAGCTAGCTAAGGAATTGAACTCACGACGCCTGGGTAAGTAAGGCTATGCCTACTCAGCCACTAACTGGTCAAAACAAATATTTATAAAATTATGTTTTGCAATTACAAATGTACCTAATGTAAATAAATAAATAAACAAACAAGTAAGTAAATAAATCAGAAAATAAATAAATTAGAAAATAAATAAATTTATTAATTAATTAACAAATCAACATTTAGGTAAATAAATAAATAAACAAATTAGATATATAAATAAATAAATTATACATTATAGCTGAGTATCAGAATATTTTCCTATCCGCCCCTGGGGTCATATTATTCCCTATCACCTTGACAGGTGGGACAATCGCTATCAGAGTTTTATTTTACAAAGTATTTCAACAGGCAATATCTATAAATATGACTGTAACATCTACCGTCAGATCTATTTAGGACTTTAGTATCACCTTAGACTGTAAGCTTTCTTTTCGTGACGACATCAATAATGTCACTAATAAATCACTAAAACTTCTTGCTTCATCAATAGAATTGCCTACGACTTTAAGAATATAAATACCCTCTCTAAATAACTCTCTACTGCTCACTAGTTCGTCCTCATCTTTAATATGCCAGTGTCATTATCTATGCTGTTCATGTTCATCATATTGAATCTGTACAACATCGCTTCTTACGTGGAATTGCATGGAGATTAAGGCGAGAAAGAAGCGATTACTCCTATGATGAAATTGAACAAACCATAAGCATTTCTACATTAGAAAAGCGTAGGAAAGACTTTGATCTTATTTGCATTTTTAAAATAATTAATTGTATTGTATTATTGACTCACCTTCTTTATTGCTACTTATTCAGTTCAACATTCCTTGCCGTAGACTCAGAAACAATGGATTGCTTTTCCTCAATCAACACTCTACTAATTATGGGTACCATTCTCCACTGTCCAGAATGTCGAGATTGGTTAACTCAAGCCAGGGCCTTGAAATTTTTGGAACCAGAGTTAATAACATTTGTAGGGCTTTACGAAATTAACTTTAAGATTATCATTTAGAATATCTAAATTCATGGACTCTATTAAAACCATGTTCAGGCTTTGACTTGAATGTTCTCTGATATGTATATTTTTGTCCTCTTTTTGTCATTGCTTCACTCTGTATTATGTATGTGCTGTTCTTTTTCTGTGGCTCTTGTTTATTTCATTTCGTGTTATGTATTTTGTGTAATTGGACACTGGTCCGTAAATAAATAAATACATATTATAGCGCGGTGGCAATTTCTTTCAACCAACCTATTTTATTTACAGTGTGAATACAATTATGTAACTTTTGTTTCGGTATTGTGTGAGTGGTTTTAAAAATAAAGTTAAATAATATGAATTGTCTTCAAGTAAGGAAGGGCTGGGTCGATGGGTGGAAAGAAAGGGCGGAGTATTACGGTGTAGAGAGGGTGGAAACGAAGAACTAAGCTGGTGAAAGCAGAAGGTGTCTGTTTAATTTCGCCTTGAAGCGTTTGAGATGGCATTTTGTACATCAGGGGGCAGCTCGCTAGAAAGGCGCAGAAAGTGTGAATGAATTAGAATGGTGGGCTGGGATTTCAAGGGTTCTGGTATCAGTTATTACGTTATACCCATTGGCACAAAATATAATTATTCAGGGATTACCAGCTCAACTTTTGTTAGGAAAATAACGATTTTTTAGATTATCGTTTTCTCTCTAATTTATTAACAATAATAGTGTATTTTCATTTAAATTTTATTTTTTGGCTTTCATTGCATCGTTGTGGAAAATTAATACAGAACTAATGATAAACCTAATCATTCCAATAGAGCAATATGCTTATTTTTGACAAGTCATCACGAATATGAGACGAAAGAGATGGACGGAATTAATATCTGGGAAGAAATAACCGAGGTTTTATCGTCCCATTGCATGGTTTTGTTCTTTCTTTTTATTGTTTGTTTCGATGCATTGTTCGCAGTAAAAGAATATTAGGTTTTCTGACAAAGCTTCATTAATATATTTTATTGATTAAAGACAAAATTGTTAATAATAACTAAATAAATTATATCTGGGAATGAAATCCTGTAGGTAACCACAACAGAGTATTCTTTGAAGTAATTGCACAGTGCGCAATGATTAATAAATTCTATTGCAATATATATCTGAAAGTCCGTATAAGGCAGTGGTGGATCATGTACACAATACACGTTTCTCACAAAATATAGGAATGATATTGCCAATATTTCAAAATAAATATGGTCAACGAACCCTTGAATACATTGTACCATTTATATTTAACAAATTGCCGTACGAATTTAAAAAAATTGTCCTATGATGAAATTCTCACTGATGTTAAAGTGTTGGCTTTTGGAAAGTAACCTTGTGTATTGATGGCAACAAATATGACGGTCTCCTTGGTTGTATAGCTCCTAGATATCTGGTGTATTTACTGTTACGGTGTTACTATTATATTTAAGTCTATCCTCATTGTAACCAACCTGTACTGCTGTTTTATGTATATATGTATATATATATAAAAATTTTTATTTCTTAATTTATTTAATACAGATGCTTTGATATTTCTGATATTTACGTAATAGTTATATTTTTGTAATATTAATGTTTTTATAATGTTGATATTTTTAAAAGTATTGATGTTTTTATAATATTGATATTTTTATAATATTGATACTTTTATAATATTGGTACTTTTATAATTTTGATATTTTATATGATATTGACATTTTTATAATATTATTTAAATCGGTGTTATAAAATTGGACTCTAGTATCTCAATAACAAAACTGTAATGCTTTTACCATTATTTTTTCTTTTTAATTTTTTTTTCAACTTATGTACATTGATCACAAGATGCATGCGCCTAAATATAATAATTTTGCCCTACATTTGTATGATGATTGTAATTTATTGTTGTATTATATAATATTGTTGAAATAAACTCCCGCTGACAAGCTACTTGCTGTGGCTTAGCGGGTATAAGTTCCCACGGTATATAATTAATATTATACAATAAAAAATAAAAAGAAAAATAAAAATAAATAATCTTTGTAAAGTGTGAATTTTCAAAAAGACTATTCCGACGGTGGTGATAAAATTATATTATTATTCCGAAATGTTAATTCATAATCTGATGGTTGCAAAGTGATACTTGATTTAATTGTCCTTCTTTACTACCTAATTTAAATCATAATTTGACACCATCTATTACTTTCATAATACATGTTACTATTGATTTAAGTTATCCGCATATTTCAGCCAACCCGGCTGAACCTAACCTAGTCCAACCTAACCTAACCTAATCACACCTAACCTAACCTAGCTTTACCTAAATCTCGAGGTTATCATAAAATAAAACATAATAATTTTACGGAATGCGTGAAAACCTATCAGTGGCGTGCATGGCTCTATGACAAAGGTAGGATGTGTGTAATTTTTCAAATTCTAGTATGAATAATTATGCGTTGAATGTTTAAAAATAACCATTTCATTATCACGTTCCACTGATAGTCGTGGCTCGTGGCCCACTGAATAATTATGTGGTCAAAATAGAACAAATATGTGACTTATTAGGAGAACACTTAGATATTTAAAGTTTAACCTGTAAATATTATATGAATAAGTTTAATTGGTTTGATCTAAGATCTTAGAATTGATCGTACAATATCCCTATCAAATTCATGGAAAAATGCGTTTTAATCAGAAAATGTTCGTTTTTTTATTATCTTTTAATTTATTTTTTGGTTCTTTTTTCTTGGTGTAGGCACAGCTTTTCAGGCTTTATGAATTGCATGCCACTGGTACTTATGTAGGTACTCACAATTGAAAAAGGTTAAAATAATTCCATTTTTAAACATGGCTTGCAAAAATAAGCTTTAAAATACAAGATCATAGGTAGGTACCTAATTACTTTCATCCCTCGGTTCCAACACCTTAATTCAAATTTGGAACAATCGAATGACGACGAATTACGCAATCGAGACCTTCCCAGAAGAAGGAACTATATGAAAAAAATGGATACTGAAAGTATCTACCGTACTGGTACAATAAATGAAATAACATAAATTAATCAAATAAAGTTTACTTGCGCACGCCGGGATTTCAAACCGCGACCTCTGGATTCGTAGTCAAGGATATAACCACTCAAGCACAGAGGCCGTCTATGCGTGAAGGAAAAAAATACAACCACAGATCTTAAACATAGCAGTATTGCCAACATAAAATACAAAATGTCCGGTACCAGCGTAATGCCACAAAAATCGTTTTTTCGACCAAAAAACAACTTTTGACCTAATGCATTATAACATAATTATTATTGGATTATACACCCATCTGGGATTTCATAAAATTTATATATAATCTCTTCTTCCGGGGAGTATATCTCTTCTTCAATTAATGACAAAATAAGCTTAAATAAAAATAAGTATTATAAAGAGTAGCGACTCTGATAGTGATACAAGATTTTGTTTTAGTTGTTATTTATGTAGTTCTCATTCAAGCCGCTAGGTGCGCCAATAAAAATGTTAATATTTTAAAACTATCAAAAAGGAAAATACAAAATAGTCCGTGAATTTTATTCTTACCTACCTACTCATTTTCGTATGTAGTTTGTTTCGTGAAAATAATTATATAAGATAAAATAATATTCGTTTGTAATTTACTATATTATTTCATTTTTTTATTATTCTAAAGAAACATAGATATTTAAAAATAACGAAACAATGGTGATTGCGTTTTGAGCGCATGTAGATTCCAAGTGGAGAAAAAACTCTATTTGTGAATACAAGTTTTTAAATTATGTCATTTCTTAACCATATTGTACAGAAATCTTTATTCTAGCACAACAGAAAAAAAGGAACATAAAATATTATGACGTTTAGTCTTACCTTTGATATTAAAACAGGCATTCCAAAACTCCATAGCTTATAATAGAAATTACCTCCCAGCCGACATTTTTTTATAATAATTATTATTTCAAACAGAAAAATCTCGTTACACTTCGGACTTCTCATCGATTTCTTAAAATATGCAGAAGAAAACGTGAGTTATTTTTTGTAATAATAAATCATTAAGAGATTTTTATTAACTTGAATAGGCCAAACATAAAGTTAAGGAAAGCCTTATCTATGAAGGTTGGCAAAAAGTATTTAGCCTGAAGCAATTTAGTATTGGGTAACTAATTAGTTAACTTTTAATCGTGTGCTTTTCTTTTCAGGCCTCTATCATCGTTTATTGATAAAAGCAAAACTCTGAACAGACTCGCGATTCTTCCCTTCTTTATTCTGCTTTACTAGACGATAAGCTTGGAAATTCAAAGAAAAAGTGAAAAGTATTTCCCTAGCCCTAATTTTTCCCCACTATCTCATTTTTCTCAACATTTTTGTTAACAATTAACTAACTAACTAACTAGCCATAATTTCTATGGATTGGGTGACTAAATTGACTTTTTTTACATCACATAAATATTACAATAATAATTCATTTTCAATGACGATTCCAGTTATACGTGAGAACACCATTCAATGCAGTATTCACTGTGCAGCGCAAAGTTTAAGTTACAGATGGGTACATAACATAAAGAGGAACAATAATAAATGTAAATAAATTAATAAGAATAATGTCTTCAATATCAAATCACTTGTGGCGTCATTATTAATAAATTAATAAAAATATCTTTGTGTACAAAGATATACAAAGTACAAAGATGTACAAAGATATTTTGTTATCCTGATGAGGGGAACTTTGATTCTGAAACATGTAGATATTTACGAATTTTAAAAATGGTGTACATAAATATATTTTTATTAATTTATTAAGAAGAACAACTTTGTTTACACCACTTTTTTAACATAAAAATATCAACGTGTTTCGAAAGCAAAGCTTTCCCCATTAGGATATGCAGTCTACTATATATATGAGGAAAGCTTTGTTTTCGAAGCATGTTGATATATGTATTTTTAAAAAGTGGTGTAAACTAAGTTATTGTTATTAATTTATTAATAATGACGTCACAAAGTGACTACAAATCTTTTGAAGAAATAATAAATGTTTATAAATTCACACAAACATATATATAGTTACTACATGGGTATACGAGTATGATGTAATAATTATAAAGTTGTTTTAAGTAAGGAGATTATCATTAACTATAAGTATGAAGGTAGTTATTAAATTCGAAAACATATCTTAGTCTTTCTGTCTGCAGTGTTTATTACACAATCGAGCCATTCTTGACGTTGGTTTTGAAAAATTTATATTATTACGATAAGTATCGATCCAAAATTCTTTACAACTGTTGAAAGAAATGTTGATTAATAAATAACAAATTTATATTTCCATCTAAAAAATTATCTTTAAAGTGTGACAGAAATGTCCATATGGATTGTACAGCAAAAGTATTCGATATATATTATATTATATGCAGTGTTATGTGATGCTCTATGGCCAAAGGTAGATTGTGTGTAGTTTTTAATGTTCGCGTATGAATAAATTGAGCTTAAGTACTTGAAAATGGACATTTTATTAACATCCTCCGCTGATTGTTGTGGCCAACTGAATAAATGAGGGTCCTTATCAAATTCAAGGAGAAAATATTTATTTTGATCAGAAATTTGTCGCCTATTAAAAAAATCGTATGGTTCGTTTTTCTTGGGGTAGGCAAAGCTTTTCATCCTCTATAGACTGCATGCCACTGATTATATTTACATTGTATGTTTTAATTTTTATTTTTTTTAATTTTTTTTTTAATGTAAATCAGATTTAATAATGTTATTATTAAGTTCTGCGTGTATTTTTAGTTTTTATTATTGTGACAGCTGTTTCGGCGTTCAAGGCCATTTTCAACCAGTGTGAAAATGGCCTTGAACTTAATAACATTATTAAATTTGATTTACACTAAATTTTTTAAAAATTAAATGGAGTTCTACGAATTAAACACAAAAACAATTAATACATAATATGTACCCTGATAGGTTGTATGTTATAAAAATATGTAATTAATACAATGTTCACATTCATGAATGAACGAAAATTGATGCATAATATTCTACTGTTGGTTGATATATGTTATAAGTTGTTGTTAAAAAGATTATAGGTATGATTAGGTATATCGGACGCCCAAATCATAATATGTATTTAGGAAAATGGCAGAAATGCTTAATCACATGCAAAAAGTGCGTCACCGCATCAAGGTGACGTATTTCTGCAATTCAGATGACGCATTTAATGACGTCAATGGCAGCTGTTGACGTCACTATTTCTGGGACATACACCAGTGACGTCAACTAAATCATCAAAAACGTCATAACTGACATGTTTCTACCAACCTCAATGACGTCAATCACTGTGAACATACGTCAATTGTTTCATTGAGAAAAATCATATAAATAGAGAAGTTATTTTAATACACCATCATTGTGAAAAAGTTATTCCGCTTTTATTGACCTATATTCTATACCTCTACAAAACTCTTGGTGACAGATTAAGGTGTAGATGTGTACCGGTGTTCCCTCCGAAATACAGTATTTGTATGATCCGTACAATTAGGTATAATAATATTATGTTCTTGGATTGGTGTACATATTCGTTGTAATGCGCCCTTGTGGTGATTTTCACAAACCCGACGCTGTAAACACATTATTCGTGTGATATTATTATTTCTATTTATACGAAAGAAAACAAACTAAGCATTTCTCTTTCGAGCCTTTATTTATTCAAATTAGGTCTCCTCCTTCCTTTAATCACAAATTAAGAAAGACCTCTGACCTCGTATTATTATATCCTTTCTGGAGAAGCTGAATTAGTCATCCATGAAGGAACTGTGTAGAATGGTAGAGGTCATATTTCCCCCCTCTCACTTTTATTTAATGAAGCAGGGGTTCTTAACCACTGTTTCGTGGGATTGATCAAGTTCTAATATTAGAAATGAATTTTATTCACCACTCAACGGTTAAAACTAAAATATAATTTAGCAAGTACCCGACAAACTTTATCCAGTGATTCCTGAGCTTATTTGGAGTAAAAAATGTAGATGACATTTTGGTCTCCGATGATTTTTTTTTAAATTGATCAAAAAATTGTTTCACTTGCCGTCACTGCTCATTCAACCGAGTGACCGCCCAACCGCCCACCGCCCGACCCCAACTGTCCAATATCTACGTTTTTTTTTTAATGTTTTTAGGTGAATAACAAATAAATAAATAATTAAGTCGACGGAGAAACACCATCTACGTGTTTTACTTCAAATAAATTTAGGAATCATTGGTAAAAATCCTACTTTTTTATTATTATTTAGTACAGAATATACACATACATTTGTTTTAAAAATGTTTTGACTATCCAACTAGGCGGATTTCCCGTTTTAGGATAGTCAATTATACTTATACCTGATGTATTACATCGATGAATGAAACAATATTTTGGCACTGTGGTGGGTTGACGCAAAGTTCGTAGCGTTTTTTTATTTTTATTTAATTTTTGTAAATAAAACAATATTCATTATTATCTCTTTTAAATGTTTTCCTACATTGTTTACGATTGACTCCCAACAATCTAGCAGTTTTTCGATTCTGCAATAGGAGAAGTTCGGAGGTTTGGAGGTGAGCAGTCATCAAGTCAATTATTAAGAGTGTCGTTATTAATGGAGATTCGTCGGAAATAAAACTCTTAAGTAGCAAGATCGGGTGAATAGGACAGATCTTGAATAACCTCCCAACCAAGCTCTTGAACAGTCGCTTTTGTAATGTTAACGAATGAAGTACTAGAGAACACCAATTTTCAAACAGATCTTTTATTTTTTGACCACATCTATAATTTAAATGGTTTAAGTTGCCTTAAATAAATAGTGTTAAAGCCGATGTTCCATATAAATGCTCAAGAGATAGGGGTTTCCGCTTTTAAAAAATGTTGAGTACCTCTGGTCTGGGGCTGGGGAAAGTCCCTTCAATGTTTAGTGACGGAGACAAAGACGGTTAAAAATTTTACCAAAAAAATTGGTGAATAATATGAACCAGATGTTCAAAGTTAATTAGGGGAAAGCAGATAAGTTCTTTTTATAAAATTGGGTCAAAATTTGAAATATACGGTCGCCGAGTGTTCATATTATATTTTATATTTTAACCTATTTTTAAAACTTTGCGTACAATCATGATAATCGATTATCTACTTTTTAATTTATTTTTATATAGAAACATGAGATTAATAAAAAAAAATAAAAAAATAATAATTAGTGTTTTACAGCTATAGGGAAACTGTAGGTACGAGTATAGTGAAAAAATATTTAAAAAACAAAAATTAATAATGTTTCATCTAAGTAAAGATACTTTTACAGAAACGTGAGTAATATTTTCAAAAAATTATGAAATTATGTAAATAATTAGCGTTTTAGTAAGAGTAAGAGTGTAAAGACCAAATAAAAGTAGTATAATTTACACTTCAACATAAGTATGGTAAATATTTCAAAACATGCATTTGAACACATTGATCCAGTCAGTGGGTGAGTTGGCATCGCGTCTGGGTCTCACCCAGCCATCGTAAGTTCAATTCCTCGGCTCCCTAAGTAAGTCCTCCATTACGACACAGGCAACATTTTCCGCTGATTGTGATGGTAGTAGGAGATTTTCAAATATTTATTCGTAATCCGGGAATGCTTGTCTTTCCTTTTTAAAATTAAATAATATAAGAAAACGTATAATTTGTTACTATGTGATGGATTAGGCTAGGTGTTAAAAAATATGTAACTATTTTTTATTGAATATTTCGTAATTTATCACTGTCCTTATCTCCATGGGAAGATCATTCGATAATTTATATTCAAATTGATGTTATGCTGCTGTTATTATGTTATTAATGTAAAAATTTGGATTAAAAGTGATGATAGGGCATTTACCGGCGCACTCACCCAAATTCGAAATTGTTGATTCCACGACTTATGAAGCATATCTTAATTATAAGTGTATATTAATAGATATTTAAAAATATTAAAATAATTTGCAAAATTACTGCCTCAACACAGCCTAGACTAGTGAGGCGGGCTATGTTGTTATTATATTATTTTCTATTTTACTTTATAAACCACTGTACACTTAGATTATTATATTATACATGTCTTTTAATTATAGTTAAATTTAATTACAATAAAGATATTATTATTATTATTTTTATTAGTGGTATAATGATTTCAGTTCAGACCAAATATTTTAGAAAATTTAAATGTCACAATAATTAGATATAAAAAAGATAACCTATGTTAATTTCTGCGTTAATATAGGTACATATCAAGGAACAAAAATCATATGAAGCGAGAGAGAAATTATTTACAAACTGCTATCCAAAAACCGAAACCGTTTCGATTATTTATAATAAGAAACTGAAACGCAATTTCTAATACCAACACGTAACGTTACTACAACGGCCAAAGCAGTATAGCCAATATTCATTTAAAATAAACTAGGAAAATGGGGCTACATACAAAAATCTTTAAAACCATAATTTACTTTGGTAAACTTCTAGTTCTATTAGTAAATGATATATTTATTTCATTTTTAAACTTTCAAAACATTGAAAATAATCCTGACTAAAAATCTTATGAAAATAAAAATAGAATGGTAGTGTAAGACGGAGTAAAAAATTAAATGTCAACATGAAAGATTTACCATTAAAAAAACGACGTTACATCTTGATGTTGTATTTAAATCTTTACTATACGAAAAGAAATCCCTTGCAGGGAGGTGTTGGAGGAAAACATTTTAATTCGGGAGATTTTTCACTCTCAAATCGCACATAAATCTTGCCACTTTTTTGTCATTATCGTCTCTTTTTGATAAACGACAAATGAGATTTTCATCTTGAGACCTTTTTCTCAAAATTAAATCGTGCCTCCTCGTTCTCCCTGTATTTCATTTTTCACTTCTTTCTTCTGCGAGCATGGCAGCATCAATCTTTGATTTCGCATCTCGAACATAAAGCAAAAAATCCGTTTGCGTGGTACACGAAACAGCAAAAACTGTAGAATCGTGAAATTTTGACAACTTTATATACCTGAGATTAACGCAAATCATCATTTCTCAGCTGGTGTATAATTTTCATCGTGAGCTATGGACCGTTGAAATATCGTTTTAGCTGTCACGTAATAAAACAGACGTCGCCGTATTGCTTAATCCATATTTATCGATAAATTCTTCAATAAGTAGAAAATGTTGAAACTCGTGCAAAGGGAAAGGTAACTATTCTTATCTCTAATAAGAAAATGAAAACTTTAGAGAGAGGGATATCAATCAAATTTATCCGTAGTGAAAATAAGAATGATAGTAGGTAAATTAAAAATATATTTAATTAAACGGAAAGGCGTGCGGTTTGACTGTTTCGTTGTTGGCATAATAGGCGTTAATGTCGGGTCAATAAATAACACTAGTTCTGTAACTATATTTCATTATAATATTGCACTATACATGAATGTGGAAGCGAACACGGGAGCACTATTCTAGGTGTTATATCGCTGGCGACCAGGAGGGCATGATACTTCTTCCGCTGGTTCGGATCATCGCGGTGTTTATAGAGAACTATCGATGTGTACCTGGCCTTGCTCGGGTTTTTTTTTTTTTTGATCAAACTTATGAAGTTATGGATTCTTGTTTGTTGTTTGGGTGCCATAGCTGATTTGGCAGCGAAAGTAATGCCTTGTGACGACTATTACTATCTCTAAACAAAGAAACATTTTGATAATTTATTTCATTCCAAACATTTATTTTTTCAAAATATATCTAAATAAATAAATTCTTAAGTAAGTACCTACTTGTCTTTTCCATTTTGAAAATATTCTACTCAACAAACCTTCTTCTTTTGAATATGTAATCTGTAGCTAACCAGAGTGGTACATCTATGGGTTAACTTCGATACAACAAGGCGGGTTCGATGTTTTTCATACTAATTTAAAAACGTTATAGCAACAGTTTTACATATTGAATTTCATTCAAATTACACGCTAAACCTTCCCGGCACTGATAAGAACAAATTGTGCTATTTTCAGCGAAATCGGTCGACAAATTTTCGAGAAAATCGAGGACAGATAGACAAACATTTATTTTTATATATAGATATTCTAAAACGTTTCATTATCATTGGTTGACGCCTCGCCAATGGCGAGCTTCAATGTTGGTGCTGCTTTGGTATGGTATATTTGAGCAGAAATAATTGTTTATTGAATTTTGGCAATTTTTTCGGGCCGTGGAGTAGCGATACCCCTTGCGGTGAAATATAAAAGGTACCTACTCAAAAAATCATGTCAATTTCGCAAACAAATAATGCTTTCCTGATGATACCTATTCGATCGTTGGTTCCACAGAGTAGCGGTTTATGAATTTGATTGTTAGTCGAGAGATTCCGTGCTCGATTCCCGTCATCGCGCATCTGCGAAACATGTACTTATACAACAGGTGCGTCTATGATACAGAATGCCCTCTCCATAATTTTTTTAAAAATTATATGGCGCCACCCCGCGGCTGCCTTAGTTACTAAATTCAAAGCAGAGTTATTTAGGTACAGCAAACACGCACATGATAGTTGTATTTCTATTAAATAAAATTGTAAAATTTTGTAATAAGACTTACCATATCGTCAGTGTCAGTTCCTTTGTAATAAGCAAGAACTATCCCCGCCGTGCGGATCACCTGCAAAATAAATAATGATTTCAAATTATTGTATTCATTTCGAAAAGAAACTTAGTATATTGACATGAGTATAGCTTAGCAATAAAATGTAGACATTTAATAAAGTGGAACTACATTTTTTTCATAACTATGGCAACACTTTGCCTTTGAAATATATTCTTTAAATTCAAATTTTTAAACATTCAAATTTCAAAGTTCATTTTAAAGAAACAGGGCAAAACATCATAATACGTATTTTCAGGTTTTAAAATAAATAATATCCCGATGAGGGGAGTTTTGCTTCTGAAACATGTAGATATTTATATATTTAAAGAAAGTGGTTTAAACAAGATAATTGTCATTAATTTATTTTTTTAATTTATTTATATTTTGATCTGTGATTTTTTTATTTTATTTATCTAAGATCAAATACATGGTTATTTCGATGCATAAGTTTCAGAAATAAAAAAACCTTTTCACGTAATTATCTTCCTCGCAATTATCTTAAAACAAGATGTAGTATCATCTCCTTTCGGAAGGTACCACTAATTACTGAACACCGTTAAATTGAAATTAATTGGGGGCGAGTTAGGCGTGCCATCAATTTAAGTTATTTTCTTCTTTCTTGTTCAAGATTCGACTTGATTACAAAAACAGAATACATATTTTGTTTGACCCTTTTTATAAATGTTTTATAATTTGTTTACAGCAGTCAAAATCACGCGATACAAACTTGAAAGGCAGTGAACTAGGTTGGTTTCAAAATGGATGTAACGTGACCTTCGCCTCCAACCGTCAAAATGGTACGTAGGGAAAGTCTACTATTTATGACGTCAGTGGTTTATAGATTAGTATTTTTGGAAATACGGTGACATTATTTTTTTATAGGTAAAGGAATACTTGCAGGTTGTATGTTTGGGAAACACTTATCTAATTGAATGAAAGAGGGATAATCAGTCAAGTCTTTTTTTCTTTTCCGTATTGTTTATCGTATAAGTTGACTAGAGATGTAGAAATGCTGAGGGTAGCACAAAATCCCGCAGTTGAGGCCATTATTTAGCAAATCCTTTATGTTTATCCATGAGTCATGATGCACTGCGCATGCGCACTGGCGACATGGACCAGGGGGGGATCATACAGGATTGGCGGTTAGGACTGAGGAAGAATTGTAAGAGGGAGTCAAGAAGATTTTTAAATTGTTGGAAGTCGATGTACCTATATAGCAGTGGCGTGCGTTCCTCTAAAACCAAAGGTAGACCTCTGTTCTTTTTCAAGTTCGGGTAAGAGTTGTGCATTGATTATTTGAAAATGATCATTATATTATCATCTTATGCTGATTATTGAGGATAACTGAATAAATTAGCATACTAGTTTCTTACCGATTTGTATATGAGGCTGGCAATAGCGCAGCGCATAAGTCAGTCGCGTTCGGTAATATATAGGCAAATGATTGGAGAGCTAATTAGACTATAGTGCAACGCTGACGGTCAGCGGCATACGAGGACCATCTGTCCAGCTCGTCCGCGCTGCGTCGTCGGTCGACCGACGCGCTTACTATTTGTATGAGAGCATTTAGTACGACGCTGATCGCGTGAAGTAATGGGCGTGATTGAGTGCACTCTTATGAAATGAATATTGAAACATAGGGTGTAAACTGAGGTGCATCTTCGCCCTCTTTGGGAATTATTTTTCCTATATTGTATCTATATTCTTCTTTGGTTTCTTATTTTTCTACGAAAGTATATTGCAGCTATTATACGGTTCAAAAACGGGTTAATGTTTGTTTACACTTGAAGACGACTATATTTGTGCAGCGTCATCGAGACACTGTGTAGATGGACGGCCAGCGACCGATGTAAGCTATCGATACACACTGTGGCATCATCGCGTAGACTGACGGCCAGCGACCGATGTAAGCTACCGATACACACTGTGGCATCATCGCGTAGACTGACGGCCAGCGACCGATGTAAGCTACCGATACACACTGTGGCATCATCGTGTAGACTGACGGCCAGCGACCGATGTAAGCTGCCGATACACACTGTGGCATCATCGCGTAGACTGTCGGCCAGCGACCGATGAAAGCTACCGATACACACTGTGGCATCATTGCGTAGACCGACGGCCAGCGACCGATGTAAGCTACCGATACACACGGTGGCATCATCGCGTAGACCGACGGCCAGCGACCGATGTACGCTACCGATACACACTGTGACATCATCGCGTAGACCGACGGCCAGCAACCGATGTACGTGACTGATGTACACTTGGCAGTATTTCCAGGCTAAAATATATATTTTTTTTTTTTTAATATTGCATAAATGGACTTTATGGACTGCAAGCCACTGCTATATAGGTACTAATCAGAGAGGTTATGTCATCGCCATTTTTTTTTGTTTTGTTGAATTTCGCAAATTCTCCAGTATTATCACTGATCTGATTAAAATTGACGTCGCAAATTTAAGTGAAGCCTATCGACTCCCAGGCCCCATATAGTTTGATGTTATTGATTATTTATTCAAGATATTTTCAAATTTTCATATTAAATTCATTAATAGTTGCGAGTACTATTATAGTATTGCCTATAAAATGAGTACATCTTAATTACTTAATTATCTAAGCCACCTCAATCTGCTTTTCATCGACGAATCGCATTTAGGAAGATAGATTCTAATCAAATCAAAACCGTGCGGCCCATCATAAAATTTGCTTTCCCTTCCTTAAAACAAAGAAAAAGAACATTAATAATTTGAATAAATAACACCTCCAAATGAGTTGAAAGTCGACAAAGCCATCGGACCTGACGGAATTCCTGTCCTGGTCCTTAAGAGGTGTGCTGCAGAATTAACTCCAGTCCTCTCAAAATTATTTAAACTTTCACTCAATAGTGGAAAGGTGCCAGATCTCTGGAAAAAGGCTATTATTCATCCGATTCCTAAGAAGGGGGACTGCTCCGATCCTTCTAACTACCGCCCCATAGCCATCACTTCCATACTCTCCAGGGTATTGGAAAGGGTGATTAACAACAAGCTGCTCACATACCTCGAGAATAACAAAATCCTAAGCGATCAGCAATATGGATTTCGATGTAACCGATCGTATGGCGATCTGCTCGGGTATGTGACCCATGTTTGGGGCCGGTATTTGGAGCGTTACGGAGAGACCCAAACTGTTGGATTGGATATCTCCAAGGCCGTCGATAGGGTCTGGAATCGGGCGCTTGTCGGGAAGTTGCCATCATACGGGATCCACTCAACCCTACAAATTTCGATCCTTAAATGAAGAACTATTCAAACGGCAGTTGACGGTTTTTGTTCCTCTCTGCACCAAATTAATGCAGGCGTACCCCGAGGATCCGTGCTGTCACCAACGCTGTTTTTGTTGCACATAAACGATCTCGTAGAATGTGCACCAATACACTGCTACGCTGATGACAGCACCGTTCACGATGGTTTTCTTTTAGACAAGCCCCTCCCAATGTTGACGTCCAGACGGATAAAAGTTGACCACCACCTCGAGAAGGTTCGTGCCTGGGGTCGGGCCAACCTGGTCAGCTTCAACGTATAAAAACCCAAGCATGTCTGATCTCGGCAAAAAAGGTGGTCAATGACTGTCTGGTGCAATTCGATGAGAGCAACCTCCCCAACAAAGATTTCATTGAAATACTTGAAGTTAGTATTTCAGACCAGCTCAAGTATCGGGGCTCTATAGAAGCCCGAGTAAATCTAAATTCCAAGAAACTGGGCGTCTTGTATAGGGCTAGCAGATTCTTCAATAGTGGTCAACTGCTAATCCTACAAATCTCAAGTACATCCAACAATTGAATTTGGAAGTCACCTCTGGGCTGGAGCTCCCAAATACTTGATAAACCTGCTTAATTCTGTGAAAAGAAGGGCGGTTCGTCGGATTGAAAATCCGTTTTTAACAGACCGACTGCCATCTCTGATGCACAGACCCAATGTAGGTATGCTAGGTCTGTTCTACAGATATTTCAATGGAGCCTGCTCGAAGGAGCTAGCAGCGCTGATCCCCTACGCACCGGTGCACGTACGTAACACATGCCCGACAAACACATGCGGAACATCCGTTCTCGATTGATGTCGGCGTCATGAGAACGAGTCGTTTCGCCGACTCGTTTTTGTGTAAATCGGCTCGTATGTGAAACGAGCTACCGGCATTTGGCTTTCCTCCAACATTCAATCCGGGCGTCTTACCGAAAAATCTGGGCGTTTTACTTCAAAGCCCACATTAACAAATCCCTTCCTACCGCCCCCTCCTTAGCCCCACTCACAACGTTGCCCAACCGGGTAGCGATATTGTTACCCCGTACGTGTTCTGTTCATATAGGGGCACCCTTGTGAGGTGTCACATAAAAATAAAAAAAAAGCTAATTGAAAATGTTTGATCGGTTTTACCAGAAGCATGGAAAATTTTAGCTTACTTCGGATACACGGACACGCCCAAAATGCACTTCTATCGATTTATCTCTTCGTAAACATTACCGAAAAGTTCAAGCCTTTTTAGATAATTACTATTACCGTCAGTTTTTTTTTTTTTTTAATTTTAATCTTTTAAATGACTTTTTATTTATTTAAACATTGAATTTAGGAATATTATCATTTGTTCGTTTGATGATTTCACAGCATCTTGAAAGATTTTGCTTGTTTCCTTCTGCTTTGTGGTAGTCGAAAACACTAATGCATTTGACAATAAAGGCGTTACAATAATTCTCTGCTCTTTCTCCTTCGCATTTTTCTTCCTATTTCTTTGTACACAAGTTGCTCCAGTTCCACCGACTGCGGACAGTGGGATTTGTGCGGTGTCGTATAAAAATCTACATACATTCCATTTCTTGAATCCAGAAAATGAATCCAGCAACTAACAAAATTTGACCTTTGCTATTATTTTTTTTAACCTTTGAAACGCCTAGCTCCCGTGGCCTAATGTTTCCGTAGTATGGTGAGGGCAAATTTTTGCTCGCGGCAGGCCGTGCACGGAGTGAGTCTATTTACGTAATAACTTACATGTTTTTCGTAAATATTTTTGTAAATTGTTTCGTCTTACCAGATAATGTGTTTATTGATTTATAAAATATATATGTATCATAAGTAGTTTCCCAGAAAAGCTGTACATTTTACACAGGTAAATAGGTTTTTCTTTACGGTTACTAGTATTCTTTGCCAGCTATTTTACTGGAAGAAAACAATTTGTATCGCATGGAATATTTGTGTCTAAATTATTTCCTGTGCTCTCTGGAGTTCCTCAGGGCTCTAATTTAGGCCCCCTCCTCGTTTCTTTTTTTATTAACGATATCGCAGAGAGCATTCTGCATTCCAGGTTTCTTCTTTTCGCTGATGACCTAAAACTGTTCTTAGAAATATTAACTTTAGAAGACTGCAATCGATTCCAATCGGATATTGATAGAATTATTGATTGGAGTAAGAGAAATCAGATTGAGTTCAATATTTCTAAATGTTTCATTCTTTCTTTCACAAGGGCGTGTCATACTTGGTTTTACCGGTATAATATGAATGCCCGAAGTTTAAAACGTGTCTCCACTATGAAAGATCTTGGTATCGTGTTTGATAGTAGGCTGACATTTCATGCTCATATTGAAGTCAATGCTGGGTTTCGTCCTACGTAGTTCAAGGAATTTTAAAGACACTCGGGTCCTCATAATTTTATATAACTCGCTAGTAAGGATTAGGCTTGAGAGTGGGTCGGTGGTTTGGAGCCCACATCAGGTGAAGTATTCCCTCATGTTGGAGAGAGTTCAGAAGACATTTTTAAGATTTCTTTATTTGAGGGAGTATGGCTACTACCCGTGGCTCTATCCTACCGACTTTCTCCTAGGTATGCTCGGAATGAACCATCTGCGGGTCAGAAGGGATGTACACATTGTGACACATTTCTTCAGACTGGTTCGCGGATGGTTCGAAAATTCGGCTGTCATGGAGAACATTCATTTCTATGTTCAGCGTCACCGACTGTTTTATCTCCCGGCCTGCAGGACCAACTTGCCAATGGTCATGCCGGTGGGGAGGGCAATCTTGCTGTTAAATAGAATCACTTCGGATATCGACATATTTAGCATCAATGAAGTTGAATTTAAACGTAAAGCTTTGTTGCTCCTTGTATAATGCCAGTATGCCTTGTATACAATTTACTGAGATTATGTATGTCTAACTTATTTTTTGTTTAAATTTTTATTATTTTTTGTTTAAATTTTTATTATTTTTTATAAGTAATTATTTTGGATGTTGTACATCCTGTATCATCTTTAAAAATGCTTTAAAATATAAAAAAATGTAAATTTTTTAAAAAGAATAAAGAGTTGAATTGAGTTGAAAAAAACTTATATTCTAGATATATACGAAAAGAAAGCTATTTTGAGATTGCCCATTAGACTGCGTACTAAACAAATTTTATGTTTCCGATGGGTATCTCGGCGCGCTAGAAGTTACTGAAGGAAAAGACCGGTCAGTAGCTGAGTTGGCATGGCGTCTAAATCCTACCGAGGCGTCGTGAGTTCAATACCTCGGCTGGCGAAGTCCTCCATTACTACACAAGTAACATCTTTCACTAACTGTGATGGCAGTAGGAGATTTTCAAATATAGTCAGGTTATTCATAACCCTTGAATGTTTGTCTTTGTTTAATTTTTTTTAATCAATAATATCGGCATATTTACTTAGTCTTATTTACTTTTCACCGTCTGTATTTTCACATAGATAATGCATAAGTTATTACCGCCTGCCTTTTCACAAATCAAATCCTTCCCCCCAAAACATAGTTGTATTTCTCTCCGAATTATCGCAAACAATACATATAAATATATTGTACACATGCGTGGAAAAAACAAGCTGCCTATAGATAGTCTACTCGTAAGGCCAGAGACTGGGGACTAGGGTAATCCACAATTTTATTGCATCCGCGCGAAGGACTAAGGACTCCATCCATCATACTCGCTTCTTGCTCAATTGCTCGCGCGTGATCTGAATGCAAATCAAGGCAGAGTCCGCCACACGCACACATTCGTTCGTACGTGCATACGTACATACATACATACATACACACGAGAGAAGTGATGAGATGATGCTAAGAGAAGTCTATGTAGAAAACATTTACGATTCTGAATATTTCCAAACAATAATTTTTTTTAACCCCTTATTCCAAACTTTCGTCGAATCGGCGTCGCCGAGACACAAATATTGTCTTATTTTAATTTGTTCATAGATGTTTTTAAAGCTTTTGATTTTCTCGTTTGGCATTTAGTACTAAATATTAGTGCACCTTTTTCTTGCATCGGGTTAACGGATTAACAGATTAACAGCGTGTTCAAGCACACGCCTCGTCGATTTGACGAAGGTGTGTTATAGTGTCGCTTTTTGCACATGCATTTTTCGTGTGCGATTAATACAAAAAACAAAAACAAAAATAGTTCAAATTATTACTAATCTTTCGACTTCATATTTGATGCATGTGACTTTAGTATCAGTAAATATTATTTTCACCTACTGATTTTTTCCTAAGGTTTCATAAACACTAATTAAATTAATTGGTTTCATTAAACATATCGTCAACTTAATCAGAATTTAACATTTTTCAATTTAATTTGTTTTTCACAAATTATTATTTGAATGATTTTTTTTTTTTAATAAGAATTTGTACAAAAATCTAATATCTGTATGATTATTACAAGTTAGCCAAAAATCGCATCAACTAGAAGAAATAATAAGACATAAAAATACATAAAAGGAATTAAATTAAATACATAAAAGGAATAGACTGATTAAAATAATTTTATAAAAACATCTTATTTTTCAACCCGTGAGTTATTCAGCGAATTTAAATTCTTAGATTGAAATACAATATACCAAAAAAAATTCATTTCTTCAAATACGTAAAGAAAACCTAAAATTAGATTCATTGAGCACCAGGCCGAGAACCACAGGACAAATAATAATCCCTAAACTTAATACAACAACAGCCCAACACCATTACACATATTCAGCCATAAAATGTTTTAACGAACTTCCCAAAGAAAAAAATTTCAAATACATTTTACAAGAAACTGATTTTAGGTGTATATTATAAGCTCACTTGAAAAAAATGTATGTATGTTTATAAACATACATTTTATAGATATATTTTATTTCTAAAAATTTCCTATTAATTTATTTTTTTGTAAATTAGTGTATAGACACCAGAATATCAACTTGAAATTATTAAATATGTAACAATACATAATAGTAGTCCCTCTCTAAACACGAGAATTTATTAATTATGGAGGCATTAATTTAAAAAAATAAAATAAAAGGATTATATAAATAAATTTAAAAAAAAAATTTTTTTTAGTACTTACGTAAACACTATTATTACCATGTAAACAATGTTGTTAATTATGAATAAAAAAAATGTCTAACAAAAATAATAATAACGGAAATAAAATTAACAACCACGTTATTAAAATGTTATTCGTTTGAAAAAAATATTTATGTTGGGGCAAAATAGCTTTAGATTTACTTGCGATTCATAACTTTGATCTAAGATTGAATTTTAGAATTATTCATACTGTAAATAAAAACAGTTTAAAATTGTACTATAACTAGTTCATCTGATCACAAAATAAAATGGTAATGTGTACATTTATTATGTACGTAAAATAGTTTCACGGCGTATCTCGATTTTTTTTTATTTCAAACTATCTACTAGTATACAGTCTAAAAAATAAACAGTTTTTGCTTCTCCTGTAAAGATTCCAATGTGGAAATTTAGTATTTATGTTGGCGATATGTTATCTTTTATATAGATACCTTCATTAAATAGGAAAATTAATCTATTTACACATTTTTTGCAAGAGCTATGTGTATATATATTAACGCGTAGCCGAATCGACGTAGGTTGGTAATAAGCTCGAATAAAATAATAAGGTATGTAATCCAGAGTTAATGAAAATTAATAATAACATATTCCTATCTCTATTTATCGTGCGTTTTTACTGATATGAGTGTCGAATGCCTTCTGCGTGGCTCTGCACAAACGTGTGGGCAGCTTTAGCGGAATAACGTTGAATACTTTACGGTGGGAGTATTTCAGTGTTAGAAGCGGAAGAGGGCTATGAATAGAACAGGCCGCAGGGGCTGGAGAGGGGTTGGTGGAAGGGCAGGCACGTAGCACATATTAGATGCAAATAATGTGACATCTGTGTAAATATTACAGTCAATGAGCCGGGGGTTTACCAAGAGACGATGACAAAGACGACTCGGCTAAAGAGCGAATAAACCCCTCCCCTGCGCTGGGGATAAAGGAAACAGAATGGAAATTTATTTATCTAAGATAAGTTTTTTAGTCACAAGGACAACGAACAAGTTATGATTATTATTAAAGACTATTTTTATACTGAGAATTGCACTTTTAGGTATCTACCGATCGCAACCATACTTGACAGAAACTCACATATATGCATTTCCTGAATAGAGAATGTTTCGAACTTGTTATTATTCGACTACAGAAAATTAAAGTGAAAATGGCACAAAGTAAAATAAGTCGAATAATGAAATTCGATCATCCATCTACACTTATTGTCCCTTTCTCGATTCCAACAATAATTAAGATTTAGCAAGACAAAAGACTGTTCACAGTGACGTTTTGCGAGGACATCTCTGTCATAAGTGTCATGTGCACCAATAAACACAATTCTAATGAGCGTTTTATACGAAATTTTTTTTTGTATAGATTGCACACAGTCTTTCCATAATATGAATCCGTCCAGTTTGTCATTGTTTTATGTAATTATTAATTTATGGAAATATTGCGTGTTTATTTCGGAATATATTTTAAATATTGTTAAAAATATTATAGGTAGACTAGACTGTTTTTATGACTAATTACGATTGCATGTTTCTGTTCGGTGTTGTAAATTTCACGTACCTATATGTTTTAAATTATTTTGTTACATTTTCTGACAGATATTTCCATATGATCTATGGTTGAGGTGTTGTCATTTTTTGACGATTAAGTAAAATATTATTTCTTCTTTAATGGCAACTATATCTGCAAATATAAATGAAAATGATGATCGTGTAAAACAAAGATTTTCCATGTAGGTTCTAATGAGCGTTTTATACGAAAAATTTGTACGGATTGCACACAGTCTTTGCATAATATGAATCCGTCCAGTTTGTCATTGTTTTATGTAATTATTAATTTATGGAAATATTGAGGTTTATTTCGGAATATATTTTTAAATATTGTTAAAAAGATTTAGGTAGATTAGACTGTTTTTATGGCTAATTACGAAATTTACGTTTCTGTTCGGTATTGTGAATTCACGTACACATTTTTTAATTATTTTGTTACATTTGTGACTGATATCATATGATCTATGGTTGAGGTAAGTTACATTTTTTTTACTATTAAGTAAAATATTATTTCTTAATAGCAACTATATCTGCATGTAACTATATGGAAATAATGATCGTGTAGCAAAGATTTCCATAGTTCTAATGAGCATTTTATACGAAACTTTTTGTATAACAATAGTAGTAATAAAAAGATTTCAGTCGCATCTGGGACTCGAACCCAGGACCCTGCCTATCCAAAAGATAGCTGCCAATAATATGGGATAAAAAATGAAAAATAATATTGACAAATCGTGATTATGAAATATGATATCGGTGAAAATGACATAAATTGAACTGGTCTCATTAGGTAAGTTGGTTAAGCGGTTGCCCCGGATAGGCAGAGGTCCTGGGTTCGAGTCTCAGATGCGACTGAAATCTTTTTATTTTCTGTTGTTTTTTCCGGTTTCATGTTTCATTTAGGTTATGTTAATATTATTTTCTTCAATGATTAAATATTATTTCTTGGTAAAGGAAAGATTTTCCATATGGGTCCCAATTTGGTTTCAATATGATGTGTAAAGTTTGCTTGGGTCAACTCTAATTACACGACCTATAACAAGAACGGTGATATTGTAATTAGTTATATTTTTGGTTTTGTTTTCTCATATACGAGTAAGCTAAAAAGAATAGATGACTTTTATGAAACTGGTCTGTATTATTGTTAATGAAATAAATCAAAAAGTATTGTTATTACACGATGGTAGAATAATAATTACATAAACCACACAAAGCTATCTTCCAAATTGGATCTGATTATAATGCAATAGAAGTAAACAATTGAGCAAACCAATAAATATTTATATCAAATTTTAAACATCAAGCAAAAAAAAGATGATTCCATCAAATTTAAAACAACTAAATAAACACAGTAAATGATATCATGAAAATTAAAAAGCATATTTGCAAAATAAAAATATCACTTTACATAGAACGAATACTACCACAGAGTCAACATTGAAAAATGCGATTTTAAGCATACTTCCTGTTTTAAATTTTTTTAGTACTGGATACGTTATTTAAAAAATATATATATATTTGGATTAAATACTTATATATAATTGCTTAATTTTTATTATTAGTTTTATTTTTATTGAGTCTAGTTTTTGGACTGTTGATTCGTGGTGGAATTCCATTGTATTAGAATTCGAAATTAAAATACTTAAATAAGTGGAACAAAGTACAAAAGTATTTTAATTTCAAGTTTTTTTTATGTCTATATTGAGAATGTATTATATTATGTGCGAGTTTTTTATCGACTTGTACTTGCAAAAAGAAGAAAAAATCTATTGATACAACTTTGAAAGTGAAGCAGTCATTAGAAAGCTAAATAAATTTATTAAATAAAACAAACATTTAGAGTACATAAAAATACAGAGTGAGCATATATATATAAATGAAATATAGAAAATTGAGGGAGACAAGATATGAAACGAAAAATTGGAACAGTGAGACAGAGATATGCTTGCAATAGAACAGGACAACACAACTCAAACACGAGAACTCTTTCTCTATTGATTGAGTTGGGTAGTATTTGTTAAATAAATTTATACTTTTTTTGTAATTAGCTATGTGGTTGTACTATTAAATATTTTATACAAATTTATATTAAATATTAAAAAAATATATATATGAAAAAAAAACATAAGGACAGAATGTCAAAGGAGGGAGGGATTAAGAAGAAGTGGGAAATTTTAAGTTAACGGGAAACATATCTAATATGGGAATGTAAGACAGTATAAATCAATATAAATTATTCAAGTAAACCATATAATCACCATTAACCGTTTTTTTGGCAATCTACGGTCCACGACAGTTTGATGACATTTTCGTTTTTTTTTCTAATTCGTAATCATTATTTTATAATTGATGTGAACGTGGTTACGTCGTTTTTCACGTAGGCTTTGTTTCGTCATAAATATATTCCGCTGTGCTATCAAATATTATAAACAACTAATACCACAGCTTCGTCAAAATAGTGCCAAAATGCTGCACTAGTGAAGTGACCCGCGTTGAATAATTGAAATTATATGGTAATTTATAAAAAAAAAACTATTATGGTAATTTATAAAAAAAACTATTATGGTAATTTATAAAAAAAAACTATTATGGTAATTTATAAAAAAAAACTATTATGGTAATTTATAATATAATATTAAATAAAATTTGCTCGATGTTTGCAATCGCTGTCATTCATAACAATATAGAAACCCAACATTTTCAAAACTTTATTTGGCGTATTTTCAAATTGGCTTATAAAATTTAGTTTTTGATGAAAGTGTACACTCAAATCATTTACCATATTGATATATCGTGAGATTTATTGTCGACGTAACCTATCAATGATTTTTATAATTCGGTACAAGCAAACCATTTTAAAGAGCGCACGTTTGAATGTATTTGTGCGAACCGATTGTGATTCGAATTGGTTCTAAATAGTTTGGAGAAACTCGCCCGCAGTCCCCCCTTACCCCGCAGTTGTCCCACGAGACAGTATACAACTACAAAAGAAAGAATCTCTTTAAAATGATTCTACTGTAGGTTTCTTTGCTTTTACGGGATGTTCCCAAGTTATACACATATTAGAAACACTAGATCTCAGAATCAAAAACACATACACAAATAACAAACACAACATTTGGAAAAAAAACTTCTTATACTATGGTACTAAACTCTACAACAAAATCCCACTATCCTTTAAAAATCACAAAAACCATAATAAATTTAAAAATCAAATAAAACACTGGATTCGTTACATAGGGAGATCTGAAATAGAAAATATATTAACACCAAATACAGACCAACACCTAAACCACTCAACTGCACTTAAAACACCTCACCTAACAATTATTTCTATTTTTTTCATCAATTTAATATAATTAATTTAATATTTTGTAAATGAAATCCTCAGCACGGGAATCCCAATGAGGATATCATTATTTATTATTTTGTTATAAAAAAAAAGAAGATAATAAAACGTTATTATTATTATTAAACCTTACTGGAATTCTCCGATTCCCATCACCTCACGTTGTTGTATGTTTGGAACTCATTTTAAACATACTCGTACATTTCCCTTGGTGTGGTGTAAATCTCTGATTACTGATGATTGTTGGCAGTGTTGGTCATTAGAAAAAAAAACATCTTCGTGTCACTTTGTCAGGCTGATGTAAGTGTCATGAGCAAGATTAAGAAAGAGACTCTTAGATGGTTTGGGCATGTAGAGCGAATGAACGAAGAAAGGAGTATAAGGAGAATATATGACGCAAATGTGAATGGAAGAAGAAGCAGGGGATACCCGAGGAAGACATGACACGATCAAGTGAATCAAATACTTGAGTCGGGCCATGTCCAAGAAGTCAGATAATATAGAAGAAGAATGTATGAGACGATGTATGAATGTGAATGAAACAAGAAGTGTATGCCAAGATCGAGTTGTTTGGCGGTCCGTCTTCTCTGCTTACCCTTGCGGAAAACGGCGTGATGGTTAGTTAGTTAGTTAGTCACTTTGTGAGCAATCATTAACTGCTCATGCAGCAGCAGCAACTCTGGAGAGCATCCTTATTTGGACTGTATTTTGAACGTCTATTTCCCTTTAGAAAATAAATGGTATCACCAAAATGACTCATAGGAAAATGATTGTAATTTAAAAAAAATCACAATGGTCCAAGTGCATCTTTTTTACTTTAACCAAACCGTATTCAAAAATTAGTGATACCTTCCGAAAGGAGATAATTGTACTAAGTACAAAAAGGGCGATTTTAATCAGTTTTCTGAAATTTATTTACCAAAATAACCATATAGATGTCAGATAAATAAAAATAAATTTAAAAAAAAAACAATAAAATTCACAGATCAAATAATGTTTTTTTTACATAAAAACCGAAATAATAATTATGATGTTTTGCGTTGTTTCTTTAAAATAAACAGTCAAAATATGTGAAAACATTTTAATCTGAAGAACACATTTTAAAGACGAAGTGAGTAGCAATTTTGTGTTGCCATAATAAAGACATTTGATAGACAAAATAATAAATAGCTACAATGAAATGCCAAGCTATAGGTGTAAGTTTGGGAGTTCAGTGCTAGTACCTACCTACCTTCCTTTTGCATTAAAAACACTATCATATGAACTCTAAGAACGTAGGTGTATAACTATAAAATCAATTTAAAAGTAATTCCATCATGCTTCAATCCTCTCATTGCGTTAATTAAATGACTTGAGAGTACATTCTACCCATTGCACGAGTGCAAGTACCGATGTGCAGTGGGTAGTGTAGTAAGTACAGCGATGCAGCTTTGTGCAGTGCACTCGTGTAGGACGAACCCGAGGGGAAACGGAAGACGCAGCAGTAACTTCATTAAACTTGACAACTAAATTGCACATTTCATACTAGTGTATTGAGTAGTTGGTCCGTATAGCACTGACTGCACTCGGTGCCGTTGGTACCATTGCATTGGGCTGAGAGGTAGTCCTAGTTACATGGCGCAATGTTGACTTTAATAAATGGGAGTTGTTCATTTGTATTGCATTTTTGTATTTATTTATTAGATTTTGCTCGACTTTGCTCGAGTCTTAACACCCTTTGCCCAAAATGTTTTGGAAAATTAATCAATTGAATGCAATATGGAAAATATATTGAAATATATTATATAGAAATATTAGATAGATTCTAAAAATTGTATTGGAACATATATCTGACAGTCCGTATAAGGCAGTGGTTGATCATGTACACAATAAGGCGGTAGTTGATCATATACACAATACACGATTCAAATAAAATATAGGAACGATAGTACTAAATAAATATGTCCAACGAAGCCTTAAATACATTATACAATTAATATTTAACAAGTTGCCATACGAATTTAAATACAATTGCTCTATGACGAAATTCACACTGATGTTAAGATGAACGGATGCGCGGCCTGTTTCATAAAAAAATTAATTTGGATTTGTGGTCAAAATACCCACCCTAACTGAATAATATATTTTTTAATCAAAATATGTAATATGTAGTAAGGATCAGAAGTATTTTATTGATTTTTGGCAAATATTTGTGTCTAAATGGATGATATTTTTGAAAAAAAAAAACTTTTAGGAAGCGACCTAATGTTGTATTGATGTTATTTTGCTCTTTCTTATGTTGTATTTTAAAGAAATATTACAGTCTCCTTGATTGTATATCTCCTTTATATCTGCGGATATCTTAAAAAAGTATATAAGTGCTGCTAGTCTATTTTCACTGTAACAAAACCGTACTATTATTTTTTTATTTCTCAACTTGTGCGCTACTTGCTGATATTTTGATATTTTTTCATAATATGTATAATTTAATTGCGATCATGTAATTGGAGTCTGTTATTACTATAACTAAACTGTTCTACTGTTTTCATATTTTTTCAACTTGTGTACATTGATCACAACATGCATGTGCGTGTACCTATATTGTTCTATTATTGCGCTACTATTTGTCAGATTATTTTTTTTATTTATTGTTGTATTGTATCATTTTATTGTATTATATAATATTGTTGAACTAAACTCCTGCTGACAAGCTACTTGCAGTAGCTTAACGGATACAAGTTATTGGTAAGACTTAAAATTGATGTATAATAGCGATAAATACGGGATAAAATAATAAGGTCTAATTAGATCAATGACTAGAGTTTTGTCCCGGTAAGACAGAGATCTTTTGTTCGATTCCCAGATGCGACTGATACCTTTTTATTTTCTGTGTCTTTATCTATTTCATTTTTCATTTGAGATTGGTTAATATTATTTCCTCTAATTATAAAATATAGTACGTATTTTTTTAATTAAAAAACCCGAAGATTAAAAAAATCTTTTAGTAATTGTTTATTTAGAAAAATCAGACATCTTAAAAAAATATTTTTATATTAGCGCGAAATTTTTTAGGTAAAAAATTTGTTGCATTAATAATATTTTTTTATTTCACGATGTAGGAAGGTTGGTGCAATCCCACACGCCCCCAGTGGGGTGCAGTCCATAAATACTGAAAAGCTGTGGCTGCCATAAGGAAA
The DNA here is from genome assembly GCA_022606495.2 of Halesus radiatus. Classification (NCBI taxonomy): domain Eukaryota; kingdom Metazoa; phylum Arthropoda; class Insecta; order Trichoptera; family Limnephilidae; genus Halesus; species Halesus radiatus. The sequence continues at coordinate 354,800 of JAHDVE020010618.1, forward strand.
ACAAACCACAAGAGAAAAATAAAGAATTTTAACAAATATATGTTCAAAATTTATTTTTTCTATGGATTTGATTAGGAACTTTTATGTTCATTTATTCAGTTAACCACAACAATCAGCAGAAGATGATAATAACATAGCCATTATCACATATCCAGTGCACAATTTATACCAGAACTTTAAAAAACTACACATAGCCTGCTGTTGGTCACAGAGCGATGCACGCCACTGCACGTCCCATATAGTTATACATTTTGTACATAGGAAGAAAATCAAGCAAAATAAAAAATACGAGGAAAAATTAAATAAAAAAGTAAAAGTAACATAACATATTACAGTACTAAAATAAAGTAACAGTTATGTCGGGCGTGCTCCTTATAGATCCTATAGAATCTATAGTAGAGATAAGTAAGTAAATGGTGTTTCTTTATGATATCAAGTGAAAACATATCAATTAATCACGATATCACATATAAATTACAAATACACTGATATTTTAAAGCTGAATAGATTTTTATACGAAAACAGTGTGCAATATAGTTGCGAGTGATAAATACTTGGAGCAGGTCGATGAGTTTGTGTACTTAGGAAGTATGTTTACGAGAGATGGATAGACTGATGAGGATATTGAAAGAAGGGTGAATGCAGGAAACTCCATTAACGTTGGCGCAAATAAAAAGTTGTCCAGAGAAGCGAAGCTAGCAGTCCACAATAGAGTGCTGTTACCAACCCTGGTGTATGGCAGTGAGGCGTGGAACTGGCAGAGGAAGGATGAAAGTAGACTGAATGCTGCAGAAATGAGATCTCTGTGACGAATGTGTGGTAAAACCATGTATGATCGTGTGAAAAATGTTGAGATTCGTAAAGAATGCAAGGCTGATGCAAGCGTAGTGAGCAAGATTGAGAAGGGACGCTTAAATGATTTGAGAGTGTAAGGAGAATATATGACGCGAATGTGAATGGAAGAAGAAGCCGGGGACGTCCGAGGAAGACATGGCACGATCAAGTCAATCAAATACTTGAGTTGGGCCATGTCAGAAGTCGGAACAACAGAACAGAATGTATGAGACGTTGTATGAAAGTGAATGAAGTAAGAAGTGTATACCGAGATCGAGTTGTTTGGCGGTCCGTCCTCTCTGCCTACCCCTTCGGGGAAACGGCGTGATGGTTAGTTAGTTTGTTACTGTATATGCAAAACTGTAATGCCCGATACTTTATTGATTTTCTATTTATTTACTTAGACATATACACAGTACGTTTTATTATAAATTTACTGATATAGTTGGCATATTAAAATTTACATTTGAAGTACCTATTACGTATGTCCGTACAATACGTAGTAATTTAGTCTGAGATGAGAATGCTTCTGAACTATTTAATAGTGTAGGTGTGAGTAATAATAATAAAAAGGAAGTGTGTGGAGAGATGTTTCTATTCCTTGGTAAAAGCAAAGCGTTCAACAGAGATATAACATAATATGGAGCCTACAAATTATTTCGAAAATCTCTTCGCAAAGGAAATTATTTAAATTCCACGGATTATATAATATATGATATTCCACAGAAAATAGGAAACATTAAGTTCAGCCAGGATTATAAATCATCGGTATAACAAGGATGAATAATAATTAAACCTGATACGTAACCATTTTTTCTTACTAGTAGGTTTTGCCCGAGTATCAACATCAGTAATTATTGATTAATTTTTTTTATTCATTGAAGCTTATAAACTTCGTTGTAATATGTTTTTTTAATCATTGAACATAACATTAACAAACCCCAAATCGAAACACGAAACCGAAAATACACAGAAGAGAAAAAGGTAAAAAGGTAGCAGCTGGCTTCGAATGCTAACTCCTACCGTCTTCAATGATTAAATATTTTATTGAAAAAAATAATATGGAACAAAGTACATGAGGTTTGTCTTATGTTTTGACAATTAAATGTATTTTTCATTACTCTGATTTAAATAGCCTCGCGAGGTGGACAAAGTTTCCTTGAGTTTTTGGTGCATCAAACAAACAGATATTCTACTTCATAGTTAAGATAGAATATAACATTTCCCCATTTCTTTAGTTCATGTAATATTTTTCCAAAAAAATTGTCAATATTTTTAAAATACTCAAGGTCCCGAAGGAGAACCCTTTTTCTACTTCTCAAAGGATCTATCTCGAACAATATTTTACCTTCGTTAAATATAAACAACATACAAAGTAGTTGCCATTTCAGTGTGGTCTTTCTAGCATTAAAATAATATTATATTTTACTTTTACTTATATAGGAATATCCTTCTACAATTCTACCCTTCACATTTAATATCGTTTTATTGTGAATCTGAAAACACTTACCAGAAATTTGTATATTGTTAATAATTATTATTCATTGATTAACTGTTTTTTGTCTTAAACAATTCTATTGTGTTATTTACAGTATTTTTACTTTTTATATTTTAAATAGATACAAATACATATATATTAATATATTTTATAATATTATCTTGGTCCTCCTCACTGGGAGATCCTGTACTGAGGCGGACTAGGTTTTCAGCGACTTCTATATTTCAACTTCAAGATTTGGGTTGGGTATTTTTATTAACTTCTATGACTTAAAGAATCTTGAATAATCCCTTGCTTAAAGTCGCAAAAAAACAATGCTGGTAAATCGTATAAAATCAACAAAGAACCAATCACCGAAATATCAATTATTTTAATATGTATATCCATTTTTGATACTGACAATTCGAGGTGGAATTCCGTTACAATGATTTATACAAACAATGTAAATATTTTTTTCCACTTTTATTTTGGGCTGCACCGGTTTCAGGATAGCACAGCCATCTTCAAAATGGACTAAAGTGATAAATATCGGACTAGTCTGAAGGTGGCCGTTATCGACTGAAACCGGTACCAGTGCGAAACAAAAAGTGGACATTTTTAAAATTGTTTTAATATTTTTAATTAAAATTAAAAATAAATCAAATTTAATAATGTTATTATTAAGTTCTGCAAAGTATTTTTTTTAAATCATACATATTATACAGTTTGAAAATGGCTTTGAACGCCGAAACAACTGTCACAATAAATAAAATTTAAAAAAAAAAACAAACAAAAATACTTGCAGAACTTAATAACAACATTTGAAAATTTGATTTAATTTAAATTTAATACAAAATTAAATGCAGTTCTATGAATTAAACCCAACAACAATTAAGAAATATCAATTGGTTGAAAACTGGTTTACTGAACAGTGGAAATGAATGCGATGCATTTATCACTTATTTCAATTTTAAACTGAATTGCTGCGAAAAGCAACCCACAATAACCTTTGATAGACTGATATAAAGAATGACCAGGATATTTAATAACAATGGGTTGATATTGACGACCATTCTGCTTTGAAGCGTGTTGCAACCAAAGTGTAGCAAACATTTACGAAGAATTCGCACAGTCTTATGAAATGAGAAATACAACAATATTCTGCCTTTGGAAAATTGGATTTAGGTCGAGATCTCACATAACAAAGACATCAGTTTTTGTTAAAAACCGATAGACGCTATCATTTTGTATTTATTTCTTTCGTGAATCCAATCATCACAACATATAGGCATAGTTTTTCATAAACGAAAACAAATATTTGGGAACGCCCACGGAAAGCTTAAGTGATGGTTTAATTTAAGTAAAAACATGAACTATAACACCTACGTTATTTATATAATATGTACATCCCATCCTCCCTTTCCTCGACGAAATGATCATTTATCATCCCGATTTCACAGATAGTGGGCGTACGATGTGAATATTTTTATTCTGTTTATAAATTACTTGCTACGATACCCTTAGACACGAATAAACATTATATATAAATTAAATTATATGTTAAAATAAAATATTGTAAAATAACCACTTATTGATATAATAAAAACGTTTATTGATTAATAAACGTTTTTATTATTATTATATCATAATATTTATGACACAGAGTAAAACGCCCACTGCAACCCCACAGATTAGATTGTTGATTGTTGAAAAATGTACCAAGTTTATTTGTGTAGCGGTGCTTTTATGTCAATCTATTAATTCATCAAAGTAAAACGTGTAAACAGTGTAAAAGAAAAGTTGGCTAATGAATGTATCCCTCCTAGAAGTTGGTATTCTGTAGTTGGCTGAGAGTTGGTCGGGATTGCCGCATGCATTGTTGATAGTTGATAGCCCTTATTCCTCGCACACTCCCCTCAACTTACCGTACATACTTTAACTTCCCGATAGTTAGCGGGATTTCCTTGAAACTTCCCACCGGCCAACTTTCAAGTATCCAGCAGCTAGCCGACCGGGCCAAGCAAGTTGTTGACGAGTTCTTCTCGGATAAAGGCCAATTTGACCGGGGCTACTTGATTCAGATTTGATACACAAAGAAAACAGAAGCAGTGTCGGCTTGTGTACAGAATATCAGCGTTATACTAATACAAACACAGAATAAGCCATTACAAATAAACAAAACATTAGGGCGTATTTCACCAGGGGTGGGGTGAAAGGAAATGTAACACAACGCGGTAATGAAACCTATTACAGATACGTTAAGTCTAAGACGTATACGTTATTACGTAAAGTTTTTAGTAAGTTAAGGTTGCAATTAATTGATTCCACAAAACATACTTACATCACATATAAATGTATTTATTTACACCTCCTCGTTATTGTTCTTTCAGCAAACGTTTCTGTTTTAAGTGTAAAATTAACTGAAGTGCTGTTTTTAACACATCGCTTTTAATGAAAATATGAAGTACGATGTTTGCGACATGTACTGTATAACTGTATGAGAAAGATCAATATGTCGCTTGTATTAACGAGGAATACAGGTTAAAGACAGTGTATTAGTGAAAGATTTTGAATAAGGGGCATACGAGACTCACTTCAGTTTAAAATACGATCCTTGAAATCAAGTGTTACAATTTGTATATCACATAAATAAAACCGATGAAGTGACTAGCAAAATCCAATATAACCTAGCTAAAATTGTTTTCCAAATAGCAAAGTTTCAATTATGTTTTCGTGACAGGTATACGAGTATGTTTGATTTGACATGATTAATTAAAGCACTTAAATATTGGTCCTAACCACCAACTAAACGGCGATTGCGGTCAGAAAACAAGAAGTTAACATTTTACAGATGAGGCTTTATTTCCAAGATATAACGTCTTGTTAATTAGGCGGCGTTGTGACTAAAAAGCGATCTGTCATAGCGAACACACTGTCATTAAGAGCTCGTACAAAAGCACGTGCAAAAAAACAAACAATCGGCCACCGGAGCGCGGCCATCCCCTTTGGACGTGTTCCAACCCGGACTGTCGCATCCACTTCCAAAAGGACCCATCCGCGATGCAAGGACCCCGTCTGTAAGGGCGACTATCGCGAATCGGGTCGTACCACGCCCCTTGCCACGGAACCTAATTTACACAGAACAGGGTTAAACACACATCTAATGCATCTTTCTACACAATAATATCATCGAGACTGAAAAAATACGCCTTTTCACACCTTAAAACAAGGAAACTACGCGAGATAAGTGCATCGTTAACGAGATGAAAATTGATTTGTGATGTAACAAACACAACCGCATCTTCGAGCGTTGTTTAACAACGTCTGACTGGCTTATCGAATCAGTTTGCTAGTTTTAACAACATGCGATAAATTCGCGGTAGGTTAAGATAGAGATCTTGCAAGGGGGATGGAAAAACTGAAGGAAAACTCACTCTGTATCGCGCGGTATAGACGCCATCTTTCCCATCGAGCGCAGCCTCCGCGTTTGTTTTCCCCCGCGGCAGGCCTTCGGTTCCTCTCGCAGGCCTGTGACGGTCAATTAAAATGGCGGCAATCACTCCTCGGAATGAAATGTTTGTTCCAACTAGCCTGACAACACAACACTAGGGATCTATCGTTCCCTTCCCCGCGGCGGGCCGTGACGCGGGCTAACTCGGCCGCTGGCGGCACGCGTGTGAGGAATAACCCGAATAACCCGCTGTGGACCGACTTCCCGAGTTGCCGCATCGCATCCCGAATTCAAACACATATCGCTAAATGCGGGGCTTTTTATCGGATCGTATCCTCCCACCGCCAGCGAGACCTTTCTTTTTACTTACAAGGCAAATTATTTAAAAATTTTAATATATTTTTCAAAATTTAAATTACTTAAACATTCTCTAAATTCAAAATATCTCTAAACGGAGACAAGTCAAAACTACCGATTTTGAGTTAGTTATTTCGTTTTGAATAAATTGTGTTCTGCTCCTGTTTTAAAAGAGAAACAACTTAAATATTGTTTAGTTTGGAAGTGAAAGCAATTAACTTTCCATTTAAAATGTACCCGTTTGTCAGATCTATAAGCGACTATTTAAAATGTGTAGGAATTTGTGATTTTTCAGATGTCTCACTATACCCCATCTTTTTGATTATTTTTTCAGATTTTTCACACATACAATCATACAACCAATTTAAATTTTTCTATTTCCATTTTAAAGATTGATCAAGAAAATTATGTGAAATGAAATCTCAGGAAATGAAGGTCAAGTGAAAAATCTCAGGAAATGACGGTCAACATCACTGAGAGTACTGGACTACAGTAATAACAAGTTTGTCGGGAGGTGTGTAGACCGTCTCCATATCAGTATTAATAATGAGTAGACAATAATATTTTTGGTTTTTTAATTAGTACATTTTACATAGTAATAAAGAAATAATGTTGTAATTACCTAGCCTTCTTAATTAACAAAATTCGGCCATTAATTAGTTTGACGCAAAAGCTTCAAAAGAATTACTTACATTAATATTTAAAAAAGTATTCTTGTTTTCATTCCACAAATAATAAATAAAATTGCACCTGGTAGCACTAGCTTAGTGGGAGCGGTCGTTTAGGATGAAGAGGCGCAGGCGCACCCACCCTTCCCGCGCCTGCGGCCACCATTGCGCCATTTTCCGCTTTCCCCATCTCTCACGCCAAAAAACATCCCTTACATGGACCAGTCAAGAACACCCCTTCAAAAGGAACAAGTCATTTCTATGCAACATGAAAAAATCTATGGAAATTTTGAAGCTTTTTGATTTACGCATCCATTTTAGATGCTTTTTACCTATGGTGAGGATCTTATTACTTTATGGCGGGAGAGTAGCACGTCTTGACGTTTGTTTTGGCGCCAGAATGAGAGGGACGTCGAATGTTCCCCGACACGGTGACAGCCGCCATCGGAAAACATCGGCAATTTCCGGGAGCCTTAAAGAAATTGCACACGTGTTTGAATTTCCTAATTTCAAAACTCGATTTAAGGATTTTAAATGCATAATTGACTCCCTTTTAATAAACCACAAACTTCGTAATCTCGTAATGAGGTTTTTTAACAAACGACTACATTTCATTTCCTGTATTGAAGATTATTTTCTTACGGAAAGAAAATGGTGCAGGAAAAAGTATGCGATCGGAATATTCAGATGTAGTTATAATTCGTTTTTTCAAGTTCATATTGGTGGTTATTTCTCAGGGTGGAATATACTGTATGTTATATACTTCCTTTGAATATGAAAATTTTATGAAATGTCGACATAAATAGTCAAAATGTAAATAATGTTGGAAGGTTTCGTGCTTTTGAAAATGATTTATGGGATAATAAGACATTCGAAAAAATACAAAAAAAATTAAAGCGTCATGTGTACCTACGCGGATTTGTTTAATAAATTCTGAAAATAGAACAAATTACGACATTTCTAAAACATCAAATAACGTAATGGGTCCATATCATAAATTATTGTATTTATACAAGTAAACAAGCCATTAGAAAAGTACCTATACGATAAGAGCAAAGCATTGGCAATGAAACATAAATGAAGGACTTGTGCAGTGGTAGATTGAGTTTTGATTCGTTATAGATACCATGTATAAATGTCGATGAAGCAAAGGACGTGTACCTGGACAGGATGGTTTTGAATCTACAAAGCACCAACAATGAACCAAATTAAACCTGGACCATTTTAAAATAAAATAAATTAAAAAGTTATTTTTTTCTAGACTACCTTTGCATACTTTTTCCATAAATAAAAGTTATAATTTTTTCCAATACACCTTTATGTTAGCAGTTTTGCTTAGTTAGAGTATTACGAACATAAAGACGGAAGCCAATATCAGAAAACCGCATTGAACAAACGTACCTATATATTGTTTTTTTATGTGATACCACACAAGAGTCCCAGCTGGTCCCAACCGTCTGGAGCCAGTGAGACTATGGCATCCCTAATTGGGGTATGTTATAAGGCTGAGTATATTGAGGAGGGGGAGGAGATGGGGAAGAGGAAGATGGGGAAGTACCTGGCTATTCAGATCTGGTCACCAAACACGGCTAAAGCCATTTCAAGCAACGTTTAGATTCTGAATGGTGGTCTTTCGCCAAGGCGATACTGACAGTATCTACCATTCTGGAACGTGCCTAAAATATACTACATTTAATTTATACTCTTTTTAGTAGTATTGTTAGAATATTATTTAGTATTTTTATACAGTATAGAGAATAGGTAGAAATGATCAAATAAATGAAAGAGCGAGGCAACGCGGTGCGAGGGAGGCAGGTGTTGTCGGATAAACTTTCTCGACGCTACCGGCACAGAAATGTGCCAATAGCGTCGCGAAAATCCAAACAAACACTTCTCAACCTCGACTGCCCCACCTCACTATGCTTCTACCGACTTGCCTTCTTCTTCATTCTGACCACCGCTGACCCTGGACCCCTGCCCGACTATCACCACCCACTGGAACTAGACCCTCGTGTCAACCACAGACAAGGCAGTACGCAGAGCAAATTTGTGCTAAAGGATTTTTTACAAATTTGGCAGTTTTCGTCGCAAGATGTCGTCAATTTGTCGGGATCGTTCCCCCATCGAGGGAACGATGGGTTGTGTCTCCCTCCCCTCCAGTCCTCTCCGCAGATCGAGATCAGCTGCCCCCTACAGTTCGCCTGTGTGCCACACGTCTGACACAAGGAAAACTAGTATTAGTATTTCCCAATGACATAATAGTAATGTTATTGGGAGACTTATTATTATAAATAATACAGATAATTTTACTATTTATAATAATAAGTAATTTGCTTGTACTTATGAATGAAACGTTATTTCTTGGTTTTTACTAGTGTTTACCATGTAATGGAAACATTTTCTAATCACATAGGACTACATTCGGCTGTTATTTATGCAGTTCTGTTAGAGATAGCAAACGACCTCACGCAACTCGTGATAGTTTAATACTAAATCAAAGTACGACAATTACCGTATCTCTTCCTTGCCTATTACACACAGCTAATATAATATGTGGGCGTGGCATATATCTCGATATCAATGCAATCCCATACAGTCGTCGGACACGAGTACTATCATATATCTGTGACAATTGTATGGCAAGCGTACCCCCCCCCTCTCCCCCACATATGTATTACGATATTATCTTATGCTGTATGTAACCAGCTTAAAATTATGAATTTACATTTGGGAATAATATAATAGTTTAATCGCCTCCGTTCGTTGGAATGGGAAAAATGCTAGTATTATTATTATTATTATTATTATTGATTTCAAGAAATATGAGCTCGATAAAAATGGCAGTAAGGAAATGGGATTCGGTAACTGGAAAATTCGTCCTTCTGGATAGGGGACAGGTTCTGAGTTCGTGTTTTGGTCACAACCTAATCTTTTTTCTTCTCTCTGATATTTCTAATTAATATTGTTTGAATAATTAAATACATACGTGTTAAATAAAACGAACACTATAAACTGCGGATTTATTGCATTTTTTCAACCGGTTTCTCTTGGATCAAGCTTCGTCAGGGCAAATATAATAACAAAGAATAATTCAGAGTTACCGTATATACATATATATAGGTACAGAAAACAATAGAGTGAGACAGATATATTACAAAAAAGAGAGAAAAGAGAAAAAATATTAGAGGGAAACTACAATTGAAAAATATTATTTGTTGGAGGGAGACAACAATAATATATATTATTACAAATAAATAGTACATACGACAGTGTAATGGTGACATAATGAAGTCATATAGTTTATAACCGGAAAAAACACTTATTATAATTTCTTCAAAAGATTGGTATTCACTTTGTGGCGTCATTATTAAAAAAATGAATTAAAAATTATTCTGTATTCACCACTTTATTAATATACACATATCAACATCTAGCGAATTCTTTCTTCATCAGGAATATTCTATATATTCCCGATGAAGAAAGCATCGCTTTCGAAACATGTTGATATGTGTATACTAATGAAGTGGTGAATACAAAATAATGTTTAATTCATTTACTTATTATTATTATTATACCAAAGAGTTTGTTTTGTTTACTATGATGTCAAACCGAAAACTGATTGTTTCTTATGAAAATAAATACATTTGGTTAATATACATATTTAACCGACTTGATGTAAAATTATGGATTAATGCTTGTTAACCCTATTTTGTTTTTTTAAAAAGTCTTTAATTTATAACGTACAAGTACACATAATCTGGGGAAACCCCCCATGGCGATACGATGAATAATATTACTTATTATTTCAACAATTCTATTTATATTTTTAGTATTACGTGATTACTGAATGCTGAATTACCGGTGCGAACAGGTTCATTGCAATAAATGTATTACCATTGGGTATTTCGTTGGAGATTATAGGATTCAAGGAAATAAAAGTATACCAGAAGCCTTCACGTATCACGATTTCAAAATTACGCGAGTATTTTTATTTACGTAATACTAGCTAGCTGCACGAATTTGCATGAGATCAAAAAAGCAATCTACTGTGTCTCTCGGTTTTTCTTATATGTTGAGCAATGGGAAATCCAGAGAAAATATTCTGTTTTACATTACTCATACAGAACAGCAACTACGATTTAGAAAATAATAATTACTTTTATTTTATGTTGTTATTCGCACGATTAATAAACCGAGCATAAAAAATATAAAATGAATACAAATTGACAGATCTAAAAACACCGCCGCTTGGCTCTGACGTCATACTGTTCCGATCGGGAAGCAATTGCGGCAGGATTGACAACCATTTGACGTCATATGAACCTGATTCTTTTGGCGCCACTTTACACTTCAAATTAGTTTGAGAAATGACAATTTAAAAAATTATTTAGCAATGAAAACGTGTTTTAAAAAAAGTTTAATGTATATATACACGAACAAGGTGCTGTAACTCGAATGAAGCCACATTGAAAAAATATCTAGTGTATGATAAAACTTTATTTCTATTACATAATTACGCCTTGTATAACTGTAGGTACCTCGCGATAAACCAAGTCAGTTTAGATCTTAGTTAGGAATATCATGTACCTACTGACGACTTTGTTAACTAATTTGATATTTCCCGTATTAGTGATCATTAGATAAAGAAATAATTTTATTATTTAAGACGTTTAAACCCACTTCAATAAGCATGTTCGACATATTTATTATTTTGATTAACGTGACTCAAAATTAAAGATTATTGGAAAACATTTAATGTTTCCAATTCATTCGTAAGTTGGTGCGTATTTATAAGCGGTCGATATTATTTGGGATAAGAAAGTTTTTTGTAAACATGAGTGTTTTTACGGTGCTATTTTATTGTTTATTTGTGGGTGTTATAACAGGTACTTAAAATTATGGTATTAATTGTTTTTGTGTTTAATTCGTAGAAGTCCAATAATTTTTTTTTTTTTAATTTAATGTAAATCAAATTTAATAATGTTATTATTAAGTTCGGCGAGTATTTTTAGTTTTTATTATTGTGAAAGCTGTTTCGGTGTTTAAGGCCATTTTCAAACTGTGGTTAATCCACATTGTGACGACTTATTTATATGATTTAATTTACTCCCACTCCTATTAAATAGAATTTTAATTCTTTTCAACTACATCGGTTTTACCGATAATAAATACTGCTATAACATTACCCGTCCAAATTGACCACAGTTTGAAAATGGCCTTAAACGCCGAAACAGCTTTCACAATAATAAAAACTAAAAATACTTGCAGAACTTAATAATAACATTATTAAATTTGATTCACATTAATTAAAAATTAAAAAAATATGGTATTTTCCAATCGAAGTGAAGCGATTTTCCCCTTACGGGGGTTTAATTAACGATTTATTCACTGTGCAGATATGATTACGAATTACATATGAAATCGTGCGTTGGAGAAACGTACAAAAACAGAACGTCGATGCTGAAGTGTTTCTATTTATTTATTTTTTAATAATTCAATCAATTTAAACTTTTTAAGTAAACATAAACACAAAATAAATTCTATCAATTCAAAAGTTTAACCTATACAAATTAAATGCCTTCAAAAATACGCTCTTTTCAAAATCGACAAAATTTCTCATTTTCAGGTAAAAACTAGTTGAATGACGGTCAATAATAATTGGAAACAGGGAAAATGTGAATTATTTACAACAAAAAAATGGGTAGTTGTTTTAAAATCCTGATGAATTGTTGACCCATGAGATGAAAATGTAATACTATTTCTATACCCACCCTCCCCTTCCTACCAGGAAACTTGGTATCTTAACGTATCTTTCAATATGGGTAACTACACAATATTCTAGTGCTATAACTATAATTCAAGATTAATATTTTTTCGTCACATTTTATTATTTTTTTATAATTACTGTTTTAATTTTAAAAAAAAACGGTTTATTCATTAAAAAAAGATCTGATAAGTAATAATTATTATGCTTGACAACTATTTCGCCTTCCGAAGCCATTATCAAACTGTGGTGAAGCCACATTTTTACACGATTTATTTATATATACGTACTTATAATTGTTATTTGTAACTAGATGATTCATAAACTTTATTGCGTAAACCACACATGTTGTAAATACATTTATTAGAGATATTTACACGCCGATTGTAAATATATGATATATTGTCTATGATGCTTTTATGTAAATATTTTGATTGTGTTTCTAATAAAAAATAAATAAAAAAAATTAAAGTTTTAAAATCTTTTCATTTTTATTAGCAATGCCCTTATTAATTTTAATGGTTTTTACGGTGTAAAGTTTCCCTACTTGAGGGTTATAATGTTATATTGTTTAAATTTGACTTAAGGTCATATGGTTTCATTAGCGTTTCTAAATTAATTTGGAATGCACGGGCTTTTTCCTGCGTAACTATTATACTAACTTGTATTATGATCTGTTATCTTAACTGAATTAAACTGACTCTCATATATTGAGCACCAAGTATTTGGCACCCAGCATCAAGTAACATTAAATATTACACCTTTTCAGGTTCAGCCCTTCCCGCCCTAGAATCTTCCTCGAAGATCGTAGGCGGTGAGACCGCCGAGATCGAGGATGTTCCCTACCAAGCTGCCCTGCTGTACTTCGGGATGCTGTTCTGCGGAGGGACCATCGTCACCCCCAGGGCGGTCATCAGCGCCGCCCACTGCGTGGTCGGGTATGTCCTCAATAAATAGTTTTTCTGGGGCAACTCCATGAATTTGGAATTATGGAAAATTATCTCTGGCGTAAGAGGTACAATCACGAACTGTGCAGGAAGTTTGAAGAGTCGTCAGCAACAAGTTTTGTTAAACTGGCACGACTCCGCTGGGCAGATTATGTAGCAAGGATGGAAGAAACCAAACATCGAAGAAGCTTCTCTATAACAAGCCTGTCGAAGAAGTGTCGGGAGTACGAAGCCTAGATAAAATATTAAAAAAAAGGTTTTTTCGGGTCGATATTTTAAACTATGTACGGCAAATTTGTGTTCTAACGCCAATTGGTCGTTTTTAATTTAATTTAAAGTCCACCATAATGCTTATTTTAATATTTTTTTAAATAAAATTAATTTTACGTTTCGTTATATTTTAAAAGCAGGTGGCTTAATTTTTTTTTTAAATCACTATTAGCCCCTAAATAATTCTTAAAGATGCCTCGAAAATCGCGAAAAATCAATTCCTTTAATGACCTATATTTCATCAGGGAAAACAAAAATAAATAAAATACTTCTCATCCATACTAGATATTTACTAAGCCTTTAATTCATTAATTTAAGTCATTCAGTTTGGATAGGTTTGTCTACAATCCAAAATTCGGTTTTGTATGAAACAGGCACCGCAGCCGTTCCCCTTAACATTTCCACTATTTTAATGTTTTTATACCCAACTGGTTACAATCTATTACGGTCATCTTCAGTCTGATAGATGTATGACAAAAGTTATGGTATTTATAAATGTTTGTGTTTGGGGTGGATAGCAAAAATGATTTTATTTAGGTACACTGTACCTTACAAAATACAATACATGACTAAATCTATGTATAATAAATACCATAGCTATAATAGTCGTACATGTGCCAATCTGAAAATGACTATAATGGGTTGACCCCGGTCCGATCTTAAAAATCATGAAAGTGGAATAAAGTTTTAAATTGTTTATTATATTCATTACACAACGTTACCTTGTTACCCAGCCCTTGCTAATATTGTTTAATATGATTGACCAAAGATTTCTTTTTTTTTGTTAACGGTAAGCACCCAAAAATACACACTTTGCCAGTTGCTAACTCAAAAAACAAAATGAATGATTTATCAATAAATTCTATACGGGCAATTAGGAAAATGTATGTGGATGAATTCTTATAAGAATTGTGTATTAATAACAAATAAATGTTTTTAATTTAAGTCGCGATCCATCAGTTGTGAAAATTCGAGTGGGATCCAAAAACAACGACAGGGGAGGACAGGAGGTGTCCCTAACCCGAGCCATTTACCACAGGAAGTTCAACGACAAAGGGATGGACTACGACGTCTCTCTGCTCTTCCTGTCGGAGACTTTGAAGATTGATAATGTTTTGATCGCCACAGTGCCAATAGCCCCACAGGATTTCGTCGTTCCCGACAATGCTTTGGCAGTTGCTTCTGGTTGGGGATCTTTGCAGGTAAAAAAAGTACCATAATTTATTTCTACGGGTATTTGCTCGTGAATCCTTTCCTTCCTCGCCTTTTTGCCGTTCATATTGTTTGTTATCATTCACGTTAAATCATAAATAAATAGGTACCTGAAAATATTTAATTGCAACCCAAGCCCAAACGAAATTTGTAAATTACCAACGATGTGGGGTTAGGTGTTATTTTGCTTCACTCATTGGACAAAATAATCAGAAGGCTCTGAAAATGTGTCTAATGCTATATTTTTATACCTCATATTTCTGTAATTTCATAAAACTCTGATGGTTAAGACAAAAAACCTACCTAAGTAAAAATGTTACATAAATTGTGAAAAAAAGTGTTGAAAGGTTTTTGATATTTTGGTATTATAGTTCCATTTTTTGCCATCTGCAAAGGTAATTGTCTGTCCAGTATGCTGAAATTCTGACGCGTATTGCGTATTATAGTTGTTAACGTAGTGCGAATGAATTATTGGGTAGGCAATTTTCCCCATCATTGCAAGAAGAAGCTAAATTATTATTTTTCCACAGGAAGGGGGAGTTTTGGTTACCGCTCTCCGCAAAGTGTCCATCCCCATTGTCAACCAGGAGGATTGCAACAGGGTATACAGCGAAGCCGGCTCCCCGGTCACCGACCGCATGATCTGCGCGGGGGCTCCCGGGAAAGACGCCTGCCAGGGGGACTCAGGGGGTCCACTCGTGAGGAACGGCATCCTAATCGGCCTCACTTCCTGGGGCATTGGGTGTGCAAGGCCAGGTTACCCGGGGGTTTGGACTCGTGTTGCTGCTGTCAGTACTTGGATAAATGATCAACTTAAAATGGATACAGGGAAACAGCGGCCTTTTACTGCTTTGAGGGGTCAAAATAATGATTTGTCTAACTACATTGACATTTTGTAATGC
Source organism: Halesus radiatus (assembly GCA_022606495.2). NCBI lineage: Eukaryota > Metazoa > Arthropoda > Insecta > Trichoptera > Limnephilidae > Halesus > Halesus radiatus. The sequence continues at coordinate 370,682 of JAHDVE020010618.1, forward strand.
AACTCTAATAAATATTTTCTTGAAAAATATATTATATGTTATTTTTAATTTTCGATATTAAATAAACTGATACATTGTAAATAGTTTATTTGAACCCTGCTATCTTTCAAACAAATAAAAATAAAAGGGGTAACAATGAACCTATGAAACACTAGACATTTTAAGGTGTGAATAGTTTTTAGTTTTTCATACAAGGCGTTAAGAGGCGTACCTGACTTACTTTTTAACCGGTCTTCCTGAGATTATTTATGTAAAACGTTTAGGTAGCATTTTGATTTATAGTGACTTTTGTTCTTTTGTTCACCTAAAATCATAAAAAATAATAGGTATTGGACAGTTATGGTCGGGGCGGGATGTTGGACGGTTCGAAAATGACCATAAAAAAGATCACCGAAAATACAAAATTTAAAGAACATTTTGACTCTAAATGGGGTCAGGAATCGTTGGTTAAAGTTTATCGGATAGGTCCCGGTATAAGTTTTCAAAAATACAGTTTCTCATCTTTTACAAAATCATGATAACTTTAGGGTGTATAATAATGCTTTCCGAGGGCAGTAGGTATACGGACCTAAAATATAAACAACAAAAAATTAAAAACTACGAAACCGACAAATAAGTCCCTATTTGCACCTTAGCGGATACGCTAAAAATTCACGGACCATAACCTTAAACGAGAAAATTGCCATGTCCCGTCAATATTGTCGTGTACCGCAATGATAATATAATAATAACACAGCATTTATATAGCTCGGTTTTGTGGTATTTCACTTCACGTGCTCTATATTATAATAAACTTAAAATAATTATTAACTAACTCTATTCAGTCGTATTGTGAATGGTATATCTATGGTGGGATTCCTATAGTGCTAGTGCAAGAGTATAATAGCCCAAATGTACTAGACTAATTCACAACACAAAAACACGATCTCCTGCAATAACTCCACCAAACTTGTATACGTTTTGGAAGCAAAATCGCGAAGTTAGAAATTATAACAGTTTTGATAGCGTAGCGTGAAGGTGACAAACAGAGACACACATATTATACATACTCGTATGTAACAGAGCGAGAAGCAAATAGATTTGGCCCGGCAATATATATTATCGTAATATCCATAGCCGAGAGAAAGCACCGACAAGGCAAGGACATACGACGACAACTCAGATCATATATACTATATGATCTGAGGTCGACAAGAATAGGCAATAGGTATACGACCATGTTGGGCTATTTTATCCGACAATACGGAAATCTTCACGGCAATACCTTGCCGTGCCACGAGAACTTGCTCGTTTAAGGGGACCCATCCTCCGAATATCAATATTATGACAATAAGGTAAACACCCAAGGTTCTTGGTGGAATCTAAAGCTGAGTCTCCAGTCTCCAGCTACGTTTTTTCGAAATATTATAATAAAAAACCGTGCACAAAAACATTTGTTTTCATACACATTCCGTCTCCTGCTAAAATGTTTTGTTTTCGTTAAAAATTAAACATTTTTTGTAGACACGGTGGGTTCTAGAATAGTCTCTTGAATGTACTACATATTTTTATAGGTAAGAATAAAAATATGGTAAAAAACAATGTAAATATAAATGAGAAATATTTTGTGTAATGCCTGTTACGCACGGTTAATATAATATGTGGGCGTGGCATATGATATTATCTTATGCTGTATGTAACCAGCTTAAACCACTGTTTAATATAGTCAATGAATGTGTTTATCACAATGTGTCCTTTAAAAAAATCTTAATTTGAGGGGTGTAATGCTATTAGAAATAGCAGACAAAATAAGTGAATACATAACAGTTAAATAAATTATGTATTATTATTACTGATGCCTAAGCAAACTTCTTATAATAATATATTATAATTTCGCTCAGTACATACAACCTAAAGAAACTCGCCCGATTTATGCTGTGACTGACTGAAGTATCATCGGACGGGACGCATAGATAAGCACGCACCGTGCGGCGATTATTAAAAAAATTAAACAAACCCTTCCCCTCTTCACCCGCGAGGATAATGTTTTCCATCGGTGACAGAAGGAAAAAACATTGTGTTTACACACACACAAATGTGTACGGTAAGGCCCCTTTGTTTTAGTTTTTTGAGTAAATGTTTTGAAAAAACATTCGCAGGAGACGGGGCGAACCTTGGTAAGCACCTACCGATGGATTGAAATATTGTTTATGGTAAGCACTGATGTCTATAAAAAAGTCTATGGATGGCAAACAAGTAAAACAAGTTTCACTTCTGTAATAACACTTCGTCTGTGAGTTTTGTTTCCATCGCCGCATTTGTTTCTAGAAAGACCTTCTTGAATAATTTTTTAGAAAATGTCGACACTTGCGAGTGCTCTATCGGTCGCAGGCACCAGAACTTCTGGTGCCCCCGTACGAACCCAAAATGGTAAAATTATCGCTTTTTATTAAATAAATCATACAAAATTGTACCGTTAAGACCCCTTCCCATAATGCACGCGGTGTATCACATGCTTCGCCGATTGTCATTCTCGTGATGTTATATACCTTCCGAGTTGAAATAAGTGATGCCGAAACATGTATTTATATCAAAATAAACATAATAAAACTTCATTCTATGTTTAAGATTCTTCCCAACTTCGTAATTGTAGTAGAAATTTTTATAACCTATTTTGCTTTGTGTAGGCGTTGTATTTTGTCACACCTAAAAACTGCTTCTTTTGTTTTCAGTTATGGCAGCATGTTCCATTGCAAACATAGTAAAAAGTTCTTTAGGGCCCGTGGGATTGGATAAAATGCTCGTTGACGACATTGGAGATGTTACTGTCACAAATGATGGTGCTACCATTTTAAAGTGAGTCATTATTTTCAAATTTATAACCATTTGAAATGGATTTAGCCGTGTTTGGTGACTGAATAGCCAAGTATTTCCCCACCTTCTTCTCCATCTCCTTCCTCTTTCCCATCTCAATACCTTCAGCCTCACAACATGCCCCAATTGGGGATGCCATAATCTCACTGGCTCCAGACAGTTTGGACCAGTTGGGACTCTTGTGTGGATGTCACTTAAAAAAATAATTAAATATTATTTCCAATCTCCCAAACCCTCAATTCCCATAGTTTTTCTTTTCTATATATTACTTACGTATATTTTTTGTTGAAAGTTTTTAATGTAAGTACTATAATTTGCACAAAATTGCTACATAAATGTCTAGTAAATCATACAAAATTTTCGGTTTCCCGGCCATAAATTAAAATAATTTGTTCTAAAACCCCGCCCCAAGAGCAGCGCTATGCTTTTGAGTTCAGTATTGTTAAACTGTGGTTACTCAACCGTATCTTTTAGTGCCTCAGGTATACCTGTGAAATATTTAAAGCAAGAATATTCTAGAATCATTCTATAGAACATTCTACAGAATATGGAATGTTCTGGAAATTTTCGTTTCTACTAAACCACCAATAGCTATAAAAAAAATAAGTATGGCAGTGCAGGATCCTTTTCCTTTTCATTATATTTCAGGCTTTGAAATTGTATTATTTTTATGTAATAACTAACTACTCATGAAATAAAACTGTTCCTAGTTAAGGAGTTTTAGTACCCACCATTTTTCTAATAGCTCGGCTGAAGACTGATACTGTGTTGTTAATTGTTAAGTTTGATGGACCTTTCGAGATTGAATCTACGACTACTGTCGAAAAGGAACATTAATAAATAACTTGTTATCTTGAATTGAATACCATTGTGTAGACATTAAGAACAATTCTGGTTTTAATTTGGCTTCAAATTTCACTTCCGCTTTCTGCATGCTGTTAATTCATTGTTTTGATTATTTTTTCAGGCTTCTAGAAGTAGAACATCCCGCTGCCCGAGTCTTGGTTGAGCTGGCTCAACTTCAAGATGAGGAAGTCGGCGATGGAACCACATCCGTTGTCATTCTTGCTGCTGAACTCCTCAAGGTATATTAGTTACACTTTTTCGAAATGTCCGATGTGCTGTTCACCACAGAATTATTTTTCAATACCAAATGGTAAAATTATTTGAAAAGTTAGATATGCAATGTTGCAGAAAGAAAGTGCAGCAATTTTATCTTTATCTCTCGTTACATTTCAAAGACGTAAATAGCGTGAGCGTGATACTTGGCAAATACGAATTGTTAATAATAAAGTTGAATGTTGCACTCTACTGACATTCTATAATAATTCATAGTCAGTGCTCAGGCGTTTAAAGTGGAAATAATGTTTAGAATCCAGTATCTAATGATATTGATGTCTTTTATTTTGTAGAATGCCGACGATATGGTCAAGCAAAAGATCCACCCTACCAGTATTATTGCCGGGTACAGACTAGCGTGCAAGGAAGCTTGCAAATACATCACAGACAACCTTTCCATCCCCACCGAAGCCCTCGGTAAGGAGTGCATCATCAACTGCGCCAAGACTTCCATGTCCTCCAAGATCATCGGAGCTGACATGAACTTCTTCTCCGAGATGGTGGTGGATGCTGCCAATGCCGTGAAACAGACTGATGCCAAAGGAAATGTATTGTACCCCATAAAGTCCGTGAATGTCCTCAAGGCCCATGGAAAGAGCACCCGGGAGAGTGTCCTGGTTAATGGTTATGCCCTCAACTGCACCGTGGCCTCGCAAGCCATGGTTAAGAAAGTCACAGATGCCAAGATCGCCTGCCTCGATTTCTCACTGCAGAAGGCTAAGATGAAGATGGGAGTCCAGGTATGTTCGTTGATCTCTGTTATTTCTACAATACATACATCGTATGTATTACTCATTCCCTTTTGACGGAACTACGTAGATTATTTATGTAATTCTTTGAATGCGTTCATACACATCCTTCCACCAATAATATATCCGAGGTAAGCCTTTTCCAAAATTATGGCACTAATCATTTTAGATAAATCTACCCTGTCTCGAGAATGTGATTCACAAAAATGCTGTTATGAAATTATTTTCATTATGTGTTACTACGATGGAAGAAACAGCCTTTTTGGCACAGGTAGTTTAATAATAACAACTTGGTCTCCTTATTTCTTTTGATATATATCAGAAAATTCCAAACTAAAAATAAGTTCAGGTTGCAAACGTAAACCAAAAATATTATATGGTCGCTTCATTTTATAGAAGACTCCCTTTGATTTTTAGTTAGCACTTCCCTTTCTAGTCAAACTGCCAATTGGAAAACACATTCAGATCTTTATCCGTACCTTTATTTTTACATTAAGATTCTTTATTACTATAACATGATCGGTGATCTCACAATTTTCTTTCAAAAGAAAGGTTATGAATTGCCGAGTATTTTTTATTCTTATTATAAATACATTTCCAGGTTCTAGTAACAGACCCCGAGAAGCTGGAAGCCATCCGGGCTCGTGAACTTGACATCACCAAAGAGCGAATTGAGAAGATCCTCTCCACCGGAGTCAATGTGGTCCTTTGCACCGGAGGAATCGATGACCTCTGCCTCAAGTACTTTGTAGAGGCCGGAGCCATGGCCGTAAGGAGGTGTAAGAAAACAGATCTGAAGAGGATCGCCAAAGCAACCGGAGCCAAATATCTTACTTCTCTCACAAATTTGGAAGGTAAGTCAATGCAATAACCTGTTCTAATTCTGTACATTTTAATTATCGTCTTGTTCTTCGTAAGCTTTCTGGCATCCTACATCAGACATTGTTAGCCCGTCTCTTGCGATGATATTTGAATTTTAGTGGTTATTCAAGCAGAGTCCCATTTGAGTGGATCGTAATGGTAACGTCAGCAATGTCTTGCTTCTAATCCACTTCATTCTTCTTTGTTATTGTTGCTCACCTAAAATGGGTGTGGCTCTCTTGAAAGATGAGCAGTTTAATTAATTCAAATCTTTGGGAAAGAATAAAGAGATTCTGAAACCTAGTACTTTGGCATTTATTAAAATAATATAGTATATGAAGGAACAATGGAATGTTAAAAATGTAACCTTTTCTATTTCGTAGGCGAGGAGAGTTTTGATGTCAAGATGATCGGTGAAGCCGCAGAAGTTGTCCAAGATCTTGTCTGTGATGAAGAGCTGATCCTTATTAAAGGGTGAGTTAATATAATAAATCATGTCATTTTGCCCCCCCCCCCCCCCCAATATGTTCACATCATACCCAAAGATAACATAGGCCCCATGTGTAAAGTTAATATAGAAATAAAATGAGTTCTGTAACAAGTTATCCCGGTCAAGGATAGAATGGGATAACTTTGGACACTTCAGTTCTAGAGTATTCCCTACTTGTTGTGCTGCTTTTCCATTATAGTTTTAAAAGAGTTTATTCCCAAATTAGACAAAATGAAGATGGCATTTGCAGGAAACTAATGATTATCTGTTTTCTTTTAGCCCCAAGGCCCACTCTGCAGCCTCCATCATACTCCGTGGTCCCAGCGATACATACTGCGACGAGATGGAGCGCTCAGTGCATGACGCGCTCTGCGTAGTAAAGCGCGTGCTCGAGGGAAAGAAAGTGGTGCCCGGCGGTGGCTGCGTTGAGGCTGCCCTCTCCATCTACCTGGAAAACTTTGCCACCACACTGGTGAGTCACACTAATTAATATAACTGTCCATACATCTTCCTAATTTATAATACTGCCTCCACCTCATTATGCTCATGTGTAAACTTCATAACCCTTACGTCCAGCTTCATCTCCCCCAAATTTGTACTGTTGCGCTGATTATTGACTCCTTTTCTAGTCATCATCTCACAGTTAGTTTCTTCTCTTTCTCAACTATTATTGGGTCATCTGTATACAAAGAGAAACATAGCATGGATATAGTAGCCATTTTTATCACAAAGTTCTAAGTGAGTTTGTTAACTCTCCAAACATTAGTACTAGCAACATACAGTACTAAAAAAAACTTCTTCTCTCGTTTTCACTGGTTTGGTTTTCTTTGCGTAATTGCGTGCAAGAAAACTGGAGCAGGATGGAAATGCCCGAGGACTCGAGGCGGATGGCTAAAGACTGGAGGTGGTGGAGAAAGCTATATCACAACGAGGGATGTAGCGTCATATAAGTATCGTATAAACTGAACAAATTCGTTAATTTCTCGTTATAATGTTTAGGGATCCCGTGAGCAGCTGGCCATCGCCCAGTTTGCCCAGTCCCTGCTGGTAATCCCCAAGACCCTGGCTGTGAATGCTGCCCTGGACGCCACCGACTTGGTAGCCAAGTTGAGGGCTTACCACAATGCCAGCCAGACAAAGGTAAGCAAAATTGAAAAACATTGTAACACTCTTTTCTTCTTTCCGGAAGTAAAGCCAAGTTCAACACCTCAAACATTGCCCCTTTTTTTTACATGTATTGACTTGTAAATGCTTAATAGAGCCCTGTGATGTTCAAGAAATCAATGATAAGTTGTCATTCACACTATAAAGTTCGATTTGCATCTGCCGGCACTGAGCAGTGCAGACACCTAAAGTTGCAGGCACAGCGCAGAAGAGAGTACATATCTACATTACTCCTTGCGTGAATGTATTCATAGATAACTAGGTTTTGCCTATTGCAGTTTTACAATTGGTTATGAATAAGTAGAGACATGTGTTAAAATGTGGATGAAGTAAAGGGGTGTGTGTTAGAAATAATTTTTAAAGTTAATGTTAAGGAAAAAATAATTGTTCTTTTACTCCTACTTCTAATCCAACTCCTACCCCCACCCCTACCCCCACACCAACCCTTACCACAAAAAGGTTCAGTGTGAGTCTTTTCTCGCAAAAAGAGGCCCATGGAGCTTATTCATAGATAATGTAGGCAACTAATTTTGCTGTGTCTTGCATTGCCCGGTGCCGGAAGATGTGAATAGACCATAAACGTTCCTAAATTCTATATTTTTTTTACTGCTGACCAAAATCAGTACCCCGTGATGATCATGGTGATGTATTTTATGACCATTATAGCAAGAAAAAGTAGCCAGATCGGACTGGGACCCAGATGTAAGAGGGTTGTATAATGAATATTGAAACAACATTAATAATAAATTTATTTTAATAACTTTTGAAGCTTATAAACCTCATTGTAATATTTAGTTATTGAAGAAGATAACATTAACAAATCTTAAATGAAACACAAAACCGAAAGAAACTAGAGAAATAAAAAGGTATCAAGTCGCATCTGGGGATGAGTGTTTCATTTAAGATTTGTTAGTATTATCTTCAATGATTCAATATTAATAATCTTCACATCGTAGTGGTTGAAAAGGCTCATGAAAAGGGTAATTCCAGCAACCCAGATTTTAGCTCGACCCTTCCTCTACCTTTCATCTGTCCGAAACATTGAGTTGTTGCATCAGCCTTCAATAAATATGAAATTATTGAAACAATATATATACCTTTCTCATAACCTCTTGATTATCGCTCAAGTTATAATAATATTTGCAATTTCAGGCGGACCAACTAGATTATAAGTGGATCGGTCTGGATCTCTACAAGGGCATCGTCGTCAACAACCGAGACGCCGGAGTCCTGGAGCCAGAGATCTCTAAGATCAAGGCCCTGAAGTTCGCCACCGAGGCGGCCATCACCATTCTCCGCATCGACGACATGATCAGGCTGAACCCCGAACAGTCCGGAGGCAGGAGCTACGAGGACGCCTGCCACAGCGGCGAACTAGACGGCTAGAATCCGAACAAAACCTTTTTTAATCTCGTGAAATTATCGCTTAAGTATTTTAAATTCGTGCGGATGAACTTATTCTTTGCATTTATAACATACGGTTTCTCCTTAGCTTTTACAACATCCAGTGATTTGTATATTTATGTTGGTGCTGTCAACATATTATTATGATTTAATTTATATATTTTTTTAACTCGTCTCACAAGGTAAAATATGCAAGGCAATATTTTAACGCTCACACTATATTCATCTCACCGCTGTATTAAATATCATTTTTGGCTTTATGGTCAATTGATAAATTAAAAATTTAACACCTATTTACAACACCTGTGTATTTTCTTATCCTTGTATCCTATCCTAAAAAAGAAACACATCAAGAATGGGATTGTTGGGGCCGAATGGATTGAGTTGAAGGTATAATTATGTAATGAATTAAGCAATATTCTTTTTCTTTGAAGGAATGTGGTTACATATTTGGGGATGCTGAGGTTTGTTTGCGCATTGGGCTTTTGACTTGACTGCACCAAATGAGGTCAACGCCTTGCGGGGATGTTTGAATCCTCACAGTTCAAAAATCAAATCCACAATAAAGTGGATGTTCTTTAGCTTAGAAATCTACTGGCTCTGTAATGAACTTGAATAATGTTACCGGGTATGTAATAGACTATTATCGCCCTTTAGCTAAAGGGGTTTCCTGAATAATTCAATCTGTTCAGTCAATATCCTAATCTGTTCAACAACAAGATTACCCTCCCCACAGTCATGATTAGCAAGTTGGTCCTGCAGGTTGGGAGATAAAACAGTCTATGCTGTTAGTGTAGTGATGCAGATAATCATTAGAAACTAATGCCCTTCATAATAGCAAAGTTTTTAAATCAGTCTGAACAATGTGCACATCCTTTCTAACCTGTAGATGACTGATTCTGAGCATGCTCAAGAGATAGTCGGCAGGATAGAGCCACGGGTAGCAGCCATACTCCCTCGGGTAGAGAAATCTCGGAAATTTCTTCTAAACTCTCTCCAACATGAGGAATACTTCACCTGATGTGGGCTCCAAATTACCGACGCACTCTCAAGTCTACTCCTTACTAAGGAATTAAATAAAATTATGAGAACCCGGATATCTCTAAAATTTCTTTACAGTACGTGGAACAAAGCCCAGCATTTTCAATGAAGTGGTTACAAGCCATCTCGATATGAACATGAAATGTCAGCCTACTATCAAACATGATCCCAAGATCCTCCATAGTGGAGACATGTTTTAATCGTCGGGCGGCCATTGTATACTGGTAATACCAGATATGACACGCCCTAGCGAATGACAAAATTAAACATTTTATTGTCTATTTTTACATTATTGTTTTTTAGTTTTCTGTATGTCCTGATGAGGGAAGCTTCGATTTCGAAACGTGTTGATATGTACATATTAAAAAGGTGGTGTTTACAAAGTAATTTTTAATTAATTTATTATTCATTTTACTCCAGTTCTATCTATATTTGACTGGAGTCGATTGCAGTCTTCTAAAGTTAGTATTTCTGAGAATAGTTTTAGGTCATCAGCGAAGAGAAGATACCTGTAATATAGAATAACTTCTGAAATATTTTTGAAACTTTTTACCAATAGTAAATAATTATTTTAAACACCCTTCCAAGTTAGAATTGGGTGGGAGTAGATAAAACCATATATGTAAATAAATTGTCACAATGTGTATTAACCGCAGTTTGAAAATGGCCTTGTACAGCGAAACAGCCTTTACAATAATAAAAACTAAAATACTTGCAGAACTTGATAATTACATTATTTAATTTATTTAGATCATTTTTTTTTTGTATTATTAATAAATATGAAAATGAGGAATGGTCCTAAATCAGAGGTGATATTCGAAAGGATAGAGCAAAAAGTGGAATAAGTATTTATTTATTGTGTTCCACAAAAGCTTCCCTACCTGCTGTGTGAAGCCAGAAGAACTGTATCATTACTTGGTTGGTTCGATAACATTGTCAATCGGGTGAAGAAGGAGCTGGAGGAAAGGTTTGTTAATGCAAGTCTTGGAGCATGGCCCGGATTAAATCAGAAAGAAATCAGATGCTGCTATCACCAGTGAACTGGTGTTTCGCTTTTCTTTGGCTGGTACTAATTCCACTGAACACGCTCCCCTTAAAATATCTATAAGACAGGCTCAACACACATATTTTTCGTCTGGGTCCAAGATAATATGGCAATCAATCTGTCAATTCTTAATCAGACGAACCGCCCTCCTAAACAGAGTCAAGCGGGATAATCAAGTGTTTGGGAGCTCTGGCCCAGAGGGGTCTCTAGTCCAGAGGGGTGAGATATGTATAGGATCAGCTGAAAATCTACTGGCACTACACAAAACGCCCAGCTTATGATCGGGATTTTTTTTTCTAATAAAGTTATGAAGTTGTGAATTCTTGCTTGTAGTTTGGGTGTCATAAATGATTTGACAGCGAAAGCAATGCCTTGTGACGACTATTACTATCTCTAAACAAAGAAATATTGAATATATATCTAACCGGACATTAGAAGGGTGCGGGTTCGAGTCCTGCCGGCGACATTTATCTTTGCTCGGAAGGTTTTTTCAATTTGGATGAGTGTTTTAGATTAATAATTATTGTTTATAAAAATAATAATTGTTACCCTTTGCGCTTTGCACAAAAATCTTGTCTTAAGTTTTTAAGAACTTTAGTTTATCAATTAATAAAGAAATATTTATTTAAAAAAATTATTTCATTCCAAACATTATTTTTTTCAAAACATACCTACATAATAAAGTTTTTAAATAAGTACCTACATGTGTTTTCCATTTTGAAAATATTCTACCCAAACAAACCTTTTTTTGAATATATAATCTGTGGCTAATCAGAGTGGTATATCTATGGGCTCACCTCAATACAGCATGGCGGGTTCAATCTTTTTCATACTAATTTTAAAACGTTATAGCAACAGTTTTACATACTGGATTTCATTCATACTACTCTCCAAACCTTCCCGCCACTAATAAGAACAAATTGCTATTTTCAGCGAAACCGATCGAGTAATTTTCGAAAAAATTGAGGGCAGACAAACATGCATTCACATATATATAAATAGATATATTGTGTTATTGGTGCAATCAAAACTAAGAACACGAGGAGTTTCATTGGAATCTTTCATCATTTTATGATATCTATAAAGCAGTTTTTACAAGGTTCATCGACCACAATATAACCAACACCCAGACTGGCACCACGTATATTTATTATAATTATAAAAATAATTTTAAATATCAAAAGGAAATAAATTAACATGAAATAAATAGCTCGTAAAAAATACATTGGGAGTAATACAATTTAATTAATGTGAAGTTAAATAATATATAACTAAAAACATTTGACTTGAATGAAAAAAGTCATCATTTTTAACCACTTTATCATATTTATACATTGTTGACCGGTTCCCGTTGATCTCAACCTACTTTAGGACCGTAAACATTTACACTGGTTTAAAACAAATATTTTTTTCATTTAAGTGCAATGTCAAGCCATAAAGTGATTTTGTTCTTCGATAATTTAAAACAATTTTTCTTCAAATTGTTAATCTGTTTTTAACATTCCACTAAAGAAGTTCATTCGACGTAAAAATGATTAATAAGAAACAAGATACTAACGCATAAAAAAGGCAAAACTTGTCAAAATTGATCACTTTTGAGATATAAGCGCTTTTTCAGCGAATGAATAATTAACAATAGAAATTTTCTTTGTTTGAATTTACGCGGCAAAAGTGTCGGCATCGTATCGAACCAATAGCGACCCACGATAGCTTTCTCTATTCCTCTTACCACAATCGGATCTTGCGTCTCGCACCGTTACTTAAAAGTTGGCTTTGGCTCCGTCTCCAACATTTCTTTTCTTCAGTTATTTTCGAGCTATCGCGGCAGGAGCTGGTGTCGTAAGATTTTTCGATTAGCGTTGTTTACTTTTTTTTTATTTTGACGTAAATTAACACAGTTTCTCGAAAAACATCGCCGTGTTGTGTGCGCGCTTGGGTCCTCCTCTCTTAAATGTCGGTTATGCCCAAACATAAAAAATAACAAAAAAGTTGTGAGATCATTTCTTAAAATAAACAAAACGTCGAACCCGATAAAACTTCAACAGGTAGAGTGCCAAATTAACACTACTCTGTAAAGGTATTATTGAAATATACAACATTTAGTTTTTAATGTCGCACGAAGACCTTTTTATAATAAAATCATTTAAAGATTGATTAGAAGTTTTTGTAAACTGTCTTGAGACGTGCTTGAAAGTAGGTACTTACCAATATAGCAAATTTGTACAAGTTTAGTGTGCGACTTTTTTTTCGTGTGTGTGGCTGTCAAAAGTTGTTATCTGGCGGTAAAATGTAAATGCTTCGAGTGTTACCAGTGTCTGAAAAGTCTCAGTTCGTGTCCAGTGGATGTGCTTGATGAGCAGGCTGGTCTGAATCCAGGATAATGGGGTTCTCTCCCACCCTGCAGGGCAGGGCGGCTCACGAAGCGTTGATAGCGCGGCAGGACGCGGAGATCCGCCTCCTCGAGAACATAAAACGGTGCCTGGCGAACAAGGTCAAATGCGACAAGGAGTATGCCTCCGCTCTGTCGTCCGTGGCTACGCAGGGCCAGAAGTTGGAGAAGTGCGAAGAGCTTTCAGGTACCAACCAACCCGGTTCAAATAATTAATAATTTTGTACTCTGTCAGTTATTACCTGGATCATACATATTATGTCTGATTTTTAACTGTGACCAAATCCTAAAAAGGTACCAAAGTCCGCACTAAAAGTTACTTGCTAATGTAACCATTTACTATTTTTTAAAACAATAAGACAATAATATTATGAATGTCAACATTGGCGTTGTCATCTTATGTGTCTAGATTCTAGTACTAAAAAAATAAGCTTCTAGACTCTCGAAGCTTATTTTTTTGAGAAGTTTTAAATTTGTACAGTACAAATTTAAAACTTCTCACAACTCTTCTTTTTCTAATAAATATTTTGGCTGCCCAACTAGGCTCCAGTTGTCGATACGCCACTGGTTGCGAATGTTTTCGATATCTTGTCCTACGAACATAATAATGATTAATTTATTGATTTTTAAGTTGTTGATCCTCATTCATAGTGGGAATGAACTCGATTTTTTAATGCCACAAAAACGGCGAGCTTTATCGTCTTGAAATTTGCACAGCTCTTTCTATATGAATTGAATAGGTCAATGCAACTATTTTCAAATCGCCACATCACTTCCATTATCAGCTATGGATGAAAAATACACTCACAATCGTAAAATTAGACAAAACACAATACATTTTAATTGTTGTTCAACAATATATTGAAACTCGAAGGTAGTAAATCTAATAATAATACATAGGGGCAAGGGGCAAACCCAGTTAGCCACGTTATTCAACTTGACTGGAGCGACAACATTTCTCTTCATTATTTGTGCAGGTAGTCTGAGGAAATAGAAAGCGTTTATTTTTATTATTATTGTCCTGCGAAAAGGTTCCGCCCCTCCATAGTCGGAGCCTCCACATTTAACCCTTTCGTACCGTACGTATATTTAAAAATAAATACATAGATTTCAGATTTTTTTCCAAAATATCTATTAATTATTACTATTAATAATATTATTAATAACTATTAATAATTATATTCATTAATTAGTTATTATTATATTAATTAGTTATTAATAACTATTAATAATTATTAATAGAAGCGAATAAAAATTTGCGGTTTTCATTTTCCAATTGCAGGTATTACTGGCTTTGCACACTATTTTTTTCCATTGAATTTTATCTATTCGTTCACACGGTAGTCATGCTTGTATTTTAAAAGGTGATTATTGTGTTTAATCTCGATTTCCGCGACCTATAATTTTTTTTTAAGATAAGTTTTTGTTTATTTTTTAAAATGTTGTTTATTTTATACAGTGTATGATTTGTAATATTAAGTGAAACACACCCTTAGAGACCTGAAGTTCTTTCAAGTGAAAGTAGCAATATATTAATTGTTTTTTATGTTAAATTCATAGAACTCCATTTAATTTTTTTTTAAATTTAATGTAAATCAAATTTAATAATGTTATTATCAAACAGTTTGAAAATGGCCTTAAACGCCGAAACGCTGTCACAATAATAACAACTAAAAATACTTGCAGAACTTAAAAATAACATTATTAAATTTGATTTACATTAAATTTTTAAAAAAAATATCAATAACTTACAAAAAATTTCCAATAATAAGAAATTCCAGTCCATTTTAAAAAAAATCAGTAATACAGTTCTAACTTAATCCCAGTATTTTTTTCTTTCTAAAGTTAGTTTTCATGGTTAAAATAATTTTCAATGTTTCAATTTTTCAAAGCCGGCCAAAACGCTCCGAATCTATTGTCAAATGTCAAAACGAGGATGAGTTTCACTGTACGTAATTTTAAATTCCATTCATAGCGAACCATAACTAAACGTAAATAATAAAATTTTGTTCATTTTTGAAACTTTAGCTTAAAGTACAATAATAGTATTTAACATTAACATTATCATAATATCCGTGTTGATAATTGGTTTGCCCATGAATATTATTATTTCTTTAATCAATAATAGTTTTTTTTTTATATTGTACAATAATTATAGAGCTTAAAGTCACCCAAATTAAGTTAAAATTTCGCCAAAACAAAAAATACATATTTAATGTACAAAACAATATCGACAAATAGAAATTTCCATACAAATCCAAAACCAAAAAAGGCCCGTGACGTCAAATGTTCCGAATGCAATGGTATCAACATAACAGGGTGTTTTGATGAGATAATTTTTTATTCACTTTTTAAATAACGATTTATAAATTCTAAGTATAATTATATATAATGAAAGTTATATATTCAGAATCGGTGTTTGCTGATTTATATGAATATTTTTCACTGGATTTACTTATTCTACAAGGATCAAGCATCAAATATGTTTTTAATTTAGGTCTGAAAGGGTTAAAACAGTACACAGTTTTGTTCTTAGAGTAACAATATATAGTATATTATTACTCTAAGGTTTTGTTTTATGTTTTGAAAAGGGTACATTTAGTCAGGTAGGTAGAGAGAGGTACCTACCTACAACCTAACCTCAACTCGCTTCTCTTTGCAGTTTGTAATGTGGTTTTCATTGTTTGAGTTTAAAAAAAAACTGTCTTAAATTTTTATGCTCACATGAATACACTGAAGTGATAAATTTATAGAAGTGTGTTGTGGGTGTGTCCATGTGCTAAAGTGGGGTTTATTTACCCATTATTCTGGTGGAATTGATCTAACATTTTAAAATATCGAAATTCTTCTTGACCAGATAGTCAATTTTATCACCCTGATGTCGATTAATGAAATTTTGATAATATAAGGTAATCTACCTAGATATTTATAATATTATATTATGATGAATCTTTTTTTTATATTTTCGCTAAGTTTAGTTTGCAAAACAGTTTTTAGGGGTAAAAAAAACGTAGTAGGCGCTCACAGATGGCACTAATTTAAATATTTTGGAAAAAAAAGCTCTTTTAGCACGTAATACTTTTAAATCTTGAAATGAATTGTTTTTTGGGGAGTGTACAAATGGAATATGAAATAGAATAAATTGTTATTGTAGGTAAAGCTCAAGTCCTTCAAGAAACTTATGAAAGTACAATATATTATATTCTCACCTGGATTATAAGAAACAACCAAAATATAACATATTATCCTAACCTCTATACACGTATATAATATCTGAAAAATTCTTTCTTATTTTTCTTCTTATATTTTGTTTATTTAATTATATAACTTATGTACCTCCCACGTCTGTCTCGACGCAGTAATTTTCCCAGTGAAACAGACATCGAACATTTCTATGTAATTATGTCTTATCAAGATTAATGAAATAAAATAATAATTTTAAAAAGTAATATTTAACACTAACATATGCAGTATATTTATAAGTTTCTTAGGGGACTTGAGAGCTTTAAACCTTTTTTTTACATGAATACCGCACAAGAGTCCCAACTGCTCCCAACCGTCTGAACCAAACAACACAAATTAATTAAATAAAATTTACTTTTGCGCACGCCGGGATTTGAATCCGCGACCTTCGGATTCGTAGTCGAGAGCCTTACCCCTCGACCATGGAGGCCGTCAGTAAACCTATAGTAACAACTTATTCCATTTCACATTCCGCATGTACGCCCCATTGATAATAAGTGTTGAAAATGAAAGTCAATATATTTGTGTAAATACAAACTGACAAGAACGTGAACGATAAAACTAGGTTAGGTTAGGTTATATATATCAAAATATTACAAAGTAATTCCCTACAGGGAACAAAACGTAAAGATGAAAAGTATATATCTGGAACTGCTGTTGCCGTATGAGAGCAGTTAATAATTGCCCACAAAGTGAAACAAAGTTGTTTTTTTTTCTAATGATTAATAGTTGTCATCAATAGTCAGCGATTTCCACCATATCAAGGGCAATTTATTTTGAAAATTAGTTACAAACATACAACGACGCGACTTGACGGTGCCCGTAGAAAGACATACTAAATACTAAATCATAAGTATAATTGATAACATATATACTAAATAACACGATATTTACCGTGGTGTGTATCCTTCCAACCTTCCTTTACATAATCAAATAATACAATATTCAATTTATTAGAATAACTTATAAATCTCATTGTAATTTTTAATCATTGAAGAAGATAATATTAACAAATTCCAAATGAAACATAAAACCGAAAAAGATACAGAAACTAATAGAAGATATTAGTCGAATCTGGAAATCGAACCCAGGACCTCTGTCTTACCGGGACAACGTTCAAGTTTATTTTACGTCATTTTTATCGATATCATGCTTCAAATTTAAGACTGACTAATATTATCCTCAATTAATTCCCATATTATTGGTTGCTAGCTTTTTGTATAACTGCGAATTTCTACCCGAATATATTTGCAATCTAGATAGTGTCTTGACAGTTACATCTATGTATGTACTAGCTATTTTTTGCATTCACGAATTTATGTAATGCATTTATTTATGACTTAAAGTTGCATGCAAAAATAATATCTCCAGTAAACATAACAATAATTATATTGATTGGTTTTGCTAATAGGACCGCCATTTCCTGACTGCAAAGTAATAATAGATTAGGTGCCGTTATCGAAAATACGTAGCATGTTTTTATATGGTAGTGAATTATCGGTTGCACAATAAAAATAATATTTATACATACATTATTATACAAGCGACCAGTCATTTCTTGTGTATGCAACACTATACTTTCACACGTTCATAGCCTTGGGAATTATTGCAACGATGAAATTATTAAATTGTAAAGGGTACTTACGTTCTATCGGGAATTTATTTATTAGTACATCTATACAAAATTTGTTTAGTTTTTTTTTTTTTAGTCTGCCTGTCTCACTGGGGATATCCTGTGTTTAATTATTTTTAAAAGTTGGGTTAGTTGATACAGCAAGATAATTCTAATCTCTGTAGGCGGTCAAAAGAGTGGTAGATACTCTTAGTGTCGCCCTGGTGAAAGACCACAAACCACTATTCAGATTCCAAATTTTGCTTTAAACGGCTTTAGCTGTGTTACTTTCTAACCTTCCTTTTTCCCATATCCTTCCTTCCTCCACTCCCCCAGCCTCGCAACATAGCCAATAATTGGGGATGCCATAGTCCCATTCCGGATAGTTGGGAGCGGTGAAAAAAAGGAACTGAAGACACAATGTTTTTTTGTTATTCGGCTTCCAAAATATTGTCACTGCGCCAGTTGTCGTGTATTTACATCTTGTTAAATAAATCTATGATTACAACAAACACTTAATAAATAACAGGATACACGGAATCTCAGAATAATGGATAGGAGAGCCAGGAAGCTAACCTCCTATTACTTCAATGGTAATAATCTATCTGTCTGACCTTGAGAGTTGAGACATTCTCAGATATCACTACTGTACTGTCTTGCCGACAGTGCCATCTATGTAAAACAGTCAAATCTAAGATATTACAGTTTTTTATAATTTAAAACGATACTATCGGGAAACCTATAAAAGGTGAAACCATAAACCATGCATTATTCTCGAGGTTTTGGCGTTCATGTAGGCAGAGAGGTGCATTGCTCTATGACTAAAGATAAAGTTCGGGTATGAATTTTGCACTGAATATTTTAAATATAACCCACAATCCAGAGATTTGTTTTGGACTGGTATCCCGACTGACTTCAGAATAAATAGACTTGTCTTAACGTACCTTTTCGACGGATTGAGGCAAACGGTCACGTGACACCCATTTTGGCACAAGCCTAGTTCACTGGCATCCACGTTTGTTTCGCGTGATTTTGACAATGGTAAGCAAATTATAAAACATTTATAATAGAGTCAAACTAAAAACAAAATATTCGGTTTTTTGAACAAGCTGATCCTTTTTACTTATTTTCTGTTTTACTTAAATTGGCGGCACTCCTAGCTTGCCCCTCGCCCCCTTATTTTGGTTTCTTACCATTGCGTGTTAGGGCAATTTATTTGCTCTGTGGGTATCCCCAATAATATCTAGAGGCTATCTCACGACTGCAAAGTTAAGCGTGTCGATCTGCACGTATTATTCGGATTCGTTTCCAAAACTTGACCTAACCTCAAATTTTCACCATGAATCAGAATAATATTTGATCTAAGCAGTCTGGGAATTGCTACTGTGAAGTATTGGACAAAAAATGGATTTAAATAAAAATCGGATAGGTATATCCGAGACACTATCTAACGATTACAAATAAATTCGAGGAGAATCATATAGTTATAAAAGGTAGCGGCCAAAACATATATCAGAATTAATTGAGGATGATATAGAAGTCGAAGTATGATACCGATAAAAATGACGGGATGGATTGGGGTAGTCGTAGCTCAGTTGGCATAAAGCGCAGGTCCCGGATGGAACATTTCCTGGGTTAGAATCCCTGCAGCTACCTTTATATTTTTCTTTTCTGTGTTTTTTTAGGTTTCGTGTTTCGATTTGGAAGGTGTTAATATTATCTTCAACGATTAAAAATAAAAAAAATAATTCCTTCGTTTATTTCTCTCTCAACAGCCTGCCTAGATAACCTTGTAGATCTGTACCCACCTTTTAATGAATTTCAAATTAAAACGAACCACAGATAAAAATCATATGTATATACTCGTATATCTGTTTTGCTGATAAGATAAGGGGATCAAAAATCTGAACGCTAAACTCTTTAAATAGAAATTATCTCAATGAACTGATTGCTTTCTTTTCCTGAAAGACTTGCTTCATCTTTTTTGTTTTGTTTTTTCTTACAACTAATTCATTTTCTGTTTCGAGTTTCCAATCGCCCGTTCATGTAACCCGTCATGTCAAAATCAAATGTCAAACGGCTATCAATAATTCAAACATTCTAAAACAATGTTTTAGACAAGAGTTACTTTAGAGATGAAACGCTGCGCTGTAACGTTGTATATATCGCTTTATTTATACGAAAATTCCAACCGGTTTCGGCACAACCAGGCCTTAATGTGGCCAAATGTGTATTCTCGCTTAAATAAATTAATAAATAAAAATTGTGTTAACTTTACTTTTGTAAATCTATTAGACTAAAGCTTTTTTATAGACACGAACGATTTTTTTTTTAAAACGCGTTATATTCCGATTTTTATTTGTTAAAATGCCGTGTATATTTCGAGGTATGACTCTTTGAAGTTCCCATTGAAAACGGCTATTAGTTACTTTTATTCTTCACATGAATTCATGTAGAAAATTATTGTTTTTTGTGTTTTTTTTTTGTAATTTAAAATTAAGTTCTGCTAGTTTTTTGGATTGTTATTATAGTGACAGCTGTTTCGGCGGTCAATGTCATGATCAAACTGTCGATGATGTCTGTTGATAATGGCTTTGAACTCCGAAACATAATAATAAACAACACCAAAAAACTTAGATTTATTTATTTTTATAATAAAATTAAATGAACTTGGACAAATTGAACGCAATAATAACAATAAATTCTGATAATGAATTGAGATTTTCATCACAAAGTGATGCCCTTTATAATAAACTCGTAGTTATTACCCGGTTTCGCTCTATGTTTAGTTATCCACGCCAAAAATTCTTCATATGCCCAAGGTTGTAAATCTTGGACTTTATGGATGAATTGAGTAATATCGCGAAAACTAAATCGTTAAATGAAAACACTATCGTTGTTAACATATTTTTGATGATTAATACAAATGTTCTAACGAGTCTTGAATATCTATACAGTAAGTTAATAAGTTAATGAAGGCTATTGTTTACTGAGAATTTCGTGAGAAAAGAAGAAAAATTAGGCAGTCGATGTTATTTATAACTTTGACATTTGAAAAGCATAGAAAGGTACAATGAATTGCATTATTTGAGATAAATTGTCTATTATTTGGTTGCGTTCACACTGAGTAATTTCTAACACGAAGGTGCAATCACGTACGAAATTGAACTGAAAAAGGTTGAACAAAGAATAACATTAAAATGAGAAATACTAATAATCAAAACGAAATGATCTTACTATGAACTGAACATTAACACTCTTCATTTAAAAACTAATATATATTTTTTTAAATTAATAAGGAATGTTTTGTATAAACAACTATTTAATATATAAATATCAAAAAGTTTCGGAATCGAAGCTTCCCTCATCAGGATACACAGTATGCTGAGAAGTTATGACAAGAACAGACAAATAATAAACATAGAGAAATCATAACATAAGAATAGACAAATTACAAACTTAAACAAAAAAATGACGCTAAGCGATGAAATTAGATAAGTAATTAAATAAAATTATAAAAATGATAATAATAATTATAAAATAATAAATTATAAATTTATAATAGAAATATCAAAAAAATCTATCATAATTAGCATTAATAATATTCTAAATATATCTATCAATATGAAAATCACTTTAAGAGATAGGTATTTAACAAAAAATATTATTAATCATATTTAATTGACTATTCTAATTTCTAAAATTCTAAATTTATCTGACTTAAGTATTAAAATTTATAGAAGTTTTACCTATATAAAAAAGTTACAATCGTTACAGATTAATTTACGAACCCCCGATTTATTTAAATTATCATCTTTAAATATATGTCTCTATAGATCATGACTAAAATAACATTGCGAACTGAAAAGTTGTACAATTTTTATTACGCCAAAGTTCACCGTTTTAGATTATTTTCTGCCTCAGAAAATATTGTTTTGCTGATTCCACTAAGTTTTACGGTGATGTCGCATTAAACCAACCATTTAGAATTTATACATTATTCATTTTATTATTAATGCTCTAGGTTCGGCTTCTGGCTCAATGACTTAGTTCAATAGCACAGCACACCTTGTTAACCCTGATTGACGTATTGACAATTATGTTGGTACACATCGTGGACCAACATAATTCTTTAATAACTAGTATCATACTTACTTAATATTATCTGATATATGGCATACGAATAAAACATTCGTAAACATTGTATTATTTACTACCCTTCTGTGAGAACATTTTGCTTGCGTACAGAAACGAAGTGTACCCACACCAAGAAAATGAAAATTAAGACATCTTTTGTAAATAGTGGAGAGGATATTTACTTAGGTTTCCCCGGAAAATGTTTATATTTTATTGATGTCTGATTTCTTCAGGTAGTTTATTGAAATATAAGCTTTTCTCGGAAGATACGGTGGTGTTAAGCATAACGAAATGTATTATTTTACTGATTCTTCGAATAAGAGATATGTTGGGTCGTCCTGAGGCTTTCTTAGTATGATTTTGTTTATTGATTTGAACAATTTTTACGAAAATCAGACGTAATTATCCAGATTGTATACAACAAAAGAGGAATCAGTCGTGTTTATTTACATTAATAAAAAAATGAGTATGTTTAATATTATTTTTTAATTATTTTGCTTTTTGGAAAAATGTATATACTTAATCATTAATTTAAAAACAAAAATATATTGCTTAATAAAAAATTAGATTTTAATAATTATTATTTAATAAATGTTTTATTTTAATAATTATTATTTATTAAATGTTTTAATTTTAATAATAATGATTGAAAAATCATTTTATTCTTAATAATATTTATTGAAATTGTATTACTTATATTAAAAATAAAAATATACTCACAAATCCTACAATTATAATAATCTGCGTTAAACTAACTAACCATCACGCCGTTTCGGGGAAGGAGTAGGGAGAGAGGATGAAACGCCAAACAATTCGGTCTTGGGATATACTTCTTGCTCCACTCACATTCATACATCGTCTCATACATTCTCTTCTGTTATTTTGACTTCTGACATGGACCGACTAAAGTATTTGATTCTTTTGATCGTGCCATATCTTCCTCGGACACCCCGGATTCTTCTTCCATTCAAATTCGCGTCTCACATTCGTCAAGTTTGCACTAGTATGTATATATATATATATATATATATACATTTTTTTATATGAATACCCCACAAGAGTCCCAACTGCTCCCAACCGTCTGGAGCCAGTGAGACTATGGCATCCCCAATTGGGGAATGTTGTGAGGCTGAAGGTATTCGGGAGGGGAAAGATAAGGGGAGGAGGAAGGTGGGGAAATACCTGGCTATTCAGATCTGGTCACCAAACTTGGATAAAAGCCATTTCAAGCAACGTTTCAATTCTGAATCGTGGTCTTTCACCAGGGCGATACTGAAAGTATCTTCCACTGTGGAACGTTCGCAAATATAGTACATATTATTTTTAAATCAATTAATTGTGAAACATCCCAAATTAATTAAATAAAATTTACTTGCGCACGCCGGGATTTGAACCCGCGCCTTACCCCTCGACCATCGAGGCCGTCAGATATATATTTTTAGTATATATTTTTATTAACTGCTAGTTTAAAAAATAAAAATAAAAAAGGATTTTGTGAAAATGACCTCAAAACATTTGGCAATCTCGAATGAACCTTTGTCGGGTTCAAGACTAAAATAAGAAAATGACGATTCCCAATGATCTCAACGCAACTATTTAGAAATATTTGCCCTCCAGATTTGAATATTCAGAAATGATATCGTCGAGTATCTCCGCAACGGCAGAGATGACGACTTTAATAGAACGAGACAATCAGTATTCATAATAATAATTATAATCTGAAGGTGAACGAGAAGTATGTAATGGCGGAATTTTGGCTACCATCGGGTAAACTCATTGAAAGTGATTTCACATTGGGAACATTCTCCGAAATGTCTTCCGCAATTATCGGTTCCGCCTGGTCCGGGTTTTTTAAATTCTCGTCTTTGAGCGATACTTTTTAATCTTTAATCTCTTGTCTGAATGAATTAGCAAGGTGCAACTATCTCGTGGTCAATAATGCCGAAATGACGTAAGACATTGTTTATTTTTGTACTACTTGTCACCTGTAAGGTCACTATAGTAGTCATTCAATAATAAGGCGATCGCAGAGCAAATAATACATAGAGATGTCTTAACACGCAAGGGGAAGAAACCGAAATATAGGGGGGCGAGCTGGGTCCGCCGCTTATTTAAAAAATAATGAAAACATACTAAATCTATTTTTATTTTCGGTAAAATTACAATTAAAATTATTTATTGCAGTCTTTATTTTTCTTTTTTATAATGTCATGAACCACACACCTTATAATACTTTACCGTTTCCGAAATATTTTTTTCCCAACTACATTCACACCTCATTGAGCAAATTATGACGAGCACAATACTTGGATTTTACCGTTATGCATAATCCATACAAAGTCACAATGACAACAATAAAACCCACATTCACGTAATGTATGTAATTTTTCAGTGGCTCCACTGGGTTATTAGTTATTGTTATTAGCGGTTGAACGAGTACACTGTATGAACCGTTGAATTATTAAGGATGTGTGAACTGCTGAACGCTAGATGGCGGTGCCCCCCAACTCAGACACGAGAAATCTTTCTCTATTGAGTTGGGCACTTTTTGTCAAATAAATTTATACTTTTTTTATTAGCTATTATGTCTGTACTATTAAATATTCTATTTGCATTTATATTAAATAAAATACAAAAATAAATGGGCGCATCTAATGTTACGCTCGAACCCCAAAAGGAACTGTTTAAAATTATGTATACATACCTGCTATTATAATCAAGGCGACCGGATAATTCACACGTATGAATGGGCACACTCTTTAAAAGTGATATAAAGTCATTAAAAGTACGAAAAATAATCCTAATCTAACCCAACCTAAATAATCTTTAAAAAAAAATTACGGATGTTTTTTTTTTTCTAATTAAAAAAAAGTTTAATTCGGTCAAGTTAGGATAGGTTAGATTTTTTTATTAGACTTTATATCAGTGTTATGGAGTGTTAAGATTCATACGTGTGTTGAATTGTCATGATCACACGTATTATCACTTTTCGGTTATGCTTACGTTCTATTTCGATTTTCATTGAGTTTTAAAAACCTATGGCGGCACCTATGAATGTAAAAGACGATGTTAGAATAATAACTATTGGCTTGGTTACTTCAAATCTACGTTTTATTGTGGGATAATAGAACCCAGAAGCGTTTCGTTGACATTTACTCTACCAATATATTTGAGTAGTGAATATTTTGTCTCCATGGTTATTATTAATTCATTTACATTAACATCAACATTTGCATTTACATTTACATTTACATTTACATTTACATTTACATTTACATTTACATTTACATTTACATTTACAATTACATTTACATTTACATTTACATTGGGAACATTTGTATTTGCAAAACATAGTAATTTATCATCAATTGAGGAACACGTAACTTGAAGTTGCATTATGTTTGCCTGGTCGATATTAATTCCTAACTAGACATATTGCCTGTTCTAAGGAATTAAATATGTTTTTGGTTCCCTTTTTAACATATTTTAATGCCATCATTTTTTCGGGCTAATACTAATTTCCCTACATTTTCCCGAACATCTTATTTTCTAATTAGCTTTTGGAATAGTTTATTGTAAAAATTCTGTTAGTTCGAACCTCTAAACTACATTTAAAAAAATACAATTACTACAAATACATACCTCTGTTTCTATTCCTAATTATGTCTGTTCACTTCCCATTTTAAATTTTCTAACCAAATGAATATGTTTTTTTTAACCCTTCCAGAAAGCGTCGTTCTGGGTGCCTGGCGCCAGCTGTGCGCCGAGTGGGAGTCGCGCTCCCGTCGCCTGCGTCGCGGCGCCGAGGCGCTCGAGACGCGCGCGCTTGAGCGTCTGGGGGCGCTGGGCGCAGAGCGGCGCCGCGCGCGCAAGGCGGCTCAAGAAGACGCAAGCCGAGTAGCGCAGCACTTCACTCAGGTAGGAACCTAGAATTGCTTATATAATTATTTGTTTATATACGTTTTCCCCATGGGGATCCATGTCTTCCCCTATAAGTCTATGTAAGTTAGTTACTAACATCTCTATACTTGTTCTAAGATATAGTTCATATAAAACCTTTTTACGCGCAGCGACTATGGGAATTTGTTAATACCATATTTGTATTTAATAGTATTTTGCAAGTGATTTCTCTGTTTATCGTGTTTAAGTTGTCATAAAAATAATTTAATTACTAAATATGTAACTTTTTTTTATTAGAAAAACGATCAGCTTATTGCGTAAATTGTGACTTTCGTATTTAAAACTTTTTTTTATAACCTACAATATTATATTAATTAACCACAGACGCTTTTATGATTCGCCAAATTGTATTTTGTTGCTAGGTCGCTAATCTCTGATGCAATGTTATGATGAAATTCCTTTAGATCTAGGGAAAAATACATAATAATTATGGAAAAGACCAACAGGATTGTTTTCTCCTTTTTTTAATTTCCGATTGAACCCCCAATGAGATAACCCACGAACCGCCACTGATTATGACGTAGGTACAATTTAACCTCCTGGAGTATAATAATGTATTATTTGTATCTCGTATCTGTGATTCTTAAAATCTCCCCCATGAACAAAATAAATGCATTCTGTTATAAAAAAAAATAAAACCAACATATATATTCAGCAAACTCTAAATTTCTTAGAAATGGGGCACGTGGCTTCCAAATCATTGAAAATGGTATTTCTAGTGTAGGTACACAAATTTTCCCAATACTCGATATAAAAACGTCAAAACAAGGCAATAACTCACTGATTTCGCTATTGTTTTCTCACTCTGACGTGCAAAGATTAATTTTAGGCCAATGAAACAATTACCATGTTTATTTCGTGCTTCTAAAACATGCTGCGTGGAAAATAACCGATTATTTATTGCTTTTTAATCAACATTGGCTTACTATTTGACATTTACCCTTATTTGTATATTTCCAATTCGTGTGGACATCGGACCAACCGGTTTTATCAGCGATGCTGATACAATTTTGGAGGATCTGATAGATTTATCATTTATTACAAAATAAACCATTTCTTGAAGCCAGATTTGAAACCTGCTTTTCAAGACACTTCATAAATACAGTTTTGTATTTTATGAGTCTCAGCAGTTACTTTATAAGCTTATGAGTCTAATACTAATTAATATTTCCTTATTTATTTTAACGCCTGGGGGACTTTTACATAAACAGTACGTGAGAAATGAAATAATAAAAAATAAAATAAAATGCAGCTCATAAACGATACAAGAAATAAAAATAGACGAAAAACAAGAAAAAATGCATTGGTCGGGTAGTTTTATCGAAAAACAACAGAAGGTTTATGAATACGGTTAGAATAAGTATTTTATATTGTCCACAAAATTCACCAAATTAACGTTCAACATGTACTTGTTTACTGTAGTATGAAATCGGGGAATGGGCAATGTGGTTATATGTATAGTTATGGAATGTAATACTTAGGTGTACTACTGCTGTGGAATAGTGCATTTTGTCGGGTTTTTCTTGTGGGTTATACGTAGGTCAATGAGTTGCAATGGTTGCAGGAGTTCGGAACAGTCGAATTTGGAGTTTAATATATATAAAAAAAATTATAAGAAATGATAATTTATATGTTCTAGCAGGATATTTAATTTAAAATTTATGAAACAGTTTTTTTTATTCATTCACTCTTTATTAATATGAATTTTGTAAGAGCGAGACCAAATTACCGAGTTGTATTCGACGAGGCTCCTAACTAGAGATACGTATAACATAACGAAAACCACGCAAGACTCCTATTTTCCAGTCAGTGGGGATATGATTCCTACCTTTTATCGTAGAATTTTATTAGAGGGAAAGAAATGGGAGAAAGGAAGGAATTAGACGTAATTGTTACTATACCTAGTAAAGCCATTTCAAGCAAGAAAACTCTGATCAAAGCGATACATAGAGGTACACAATCTTCACGCATATGTCATTTATTGTTTGAAGCTGCGATATCTGGGTTCGTCTAACACTAAAATGTGAAATACAAACCATTGGTATCCTCTAAAAAACTTTTGTCACATAGAAATTTATGTTTTTCTTCAATCGTCAAACATTTGCTTTCTCGGATTCCGCAGCATTTATTTGACGAACGGGAGCACAATATTTCTGCAGGTGTTTCTGTTAGCGTTCATTTACCGACTGCTTCTGTTTGCGAATGTTCAATTGAAACTGGCTAATATTTGCTATCAATTCTTGGCGCAGGTGTGATGGAACATACATCATTATTCTATATAGAACTTTATAATAATGAATCAGGTACTTTTCCACGATTAGGCGCAATATAAAGAGGCTCAGACTTAAACTAAAAATTATTCGCCCACCCCAAAAAATTGACTGGCGTTAATTAAGTATTTTTTCGAATCTCGACTTCGACGAATTGAAGTATTATGACGGAATTGGAGGTAATTGAGGTGTTTTGGAATATCATAATATTACACATCAGCATCACACCATACCATAAGTGTTATTCAACTCAATTTCGAAACAATGACTTTTTTTTTGATAGAAAGAAGTCACTTTGTGGTTAGACATATTTAATGAAAATAAAACAATAACTTCGTTTATAACCACGAGAATTTTATTTAATTTTATTAGGACCGACCGGTTTCGCTTAACACAAGCATCATCAGGGTACAATTTTTTTATTTTAATTTTGTAGCCTGATGATGCTTGTGTTATCATCAGGCTACAAAATTAAAATAAAAAAATTGTACCCTGATGATGCTTGTGTTAAGCAAAACCGGTCGGTCCTAATAAAATTAAATAAAATTCTCGTGGTTATAAACAAAGTTATTGTTTTATTTTCATTAAACAATTATCAGTTGTAGAACATAGCTGATGCTTGATAACAATAATTGGTAGCATTATTTTTTTTTCAATACTTTGAAGTTATTGCTACTTTCAGGTCTTAGAGGGCATGTTTCACATAAAATGACAAATCATACACTATGTACAAAAACAATTTTAAATATTACAAAAAAATTTAAAACATAAAAAAAATTCGGTCGAGGTTAAACACAAA
Organism: Halesus radiatus; assembly: GCA_022606495.2. Classification (NCBI taxonomy): domain Eukaryota; kingdom Metazoa; phylum Arthropoda; class Insecta; order Trichoptera; family Limnephilidae; genus Halesus; species Halesus radiatus. The sequence goes on from JAHDVE020010618.1 coordinate 399,818, forward strand.
AATCACCTTTAGAAATATAAAAATGGCTACCGCCTGAACGAGTAGCTAAAATCCAATGAAAAAATCGCGAGAAGCCAGTTATGCTAGCAATTTGAAAACGAAAACCAATGTTTTTTATTCGCTCTCGATAAGGAGGAAAATTTTATTAAAAAACGATATGATATTATGAAAAAATGGAGACGAAGGTAATTAATTCCTTCTACCTGCGTGCATAGGTAAAGCACACCACGAAATATCCTATAATAACCAATCCTTTAATGTTATTAACTTCGTTTTTGCTTCATCAGTTAAAATTTTTATATACCTTCAATAGACGCTTATTCTTGCTTTTTACTTACAGACATTCTTGAATTTCAACTTTTTTATTAAACACGCTCATAAGGGCTCTTTATTGCTTACATATTTGTTCACATTATAGTCTATGTCTTATCTCCCATGTTATAATGTGTAAAGCCGAAAGGCGTTTATGATTAAAAAATAAAATAATATTGTAAACGAATTTGAATTGAATTGCGTTAATTTAATAAAATATATTTAAATGTGTTTCATTTTAAAATGTACAAAACATTATTTTGACGGAAGGATTATTAAGGAGAAAAAGAGTTTGGGGGAGATTTGTTGAAGTGATTTAAATCTGCATAATTTTAGGTTAAACATGAGGGGAACTCATTTTGAAAATATTAATTTCATGTAACTAATCATTTACCGTGAACGCATAATATATATATATATTTATTTTTTTTCAGTTGTTATTCTATCACCAAGCACACACGGTGTTATTTTCCAATTATATTAGGTTATGTTATTTTGTGTAGATTTTCTTGCTCTTTTGATATTTGTACTTTATATTTGATTATTTATACCCCTAGTTTATTCTAAATTCTTTTTAGTGTATTAAATTGTACATGGAAGTGAGTCTGCTGCTCATGAATATTTTATGTTGTAGTTTTAATTTGCATATACTCGTATATACTACAATAACAGATATACTATTATATCTCTTATTTTACAACTATATTAGCTTAGGTTAGTTAGTGTTAAGCGCACTTGAGGTGAACCTTCACAAAACTGAGCTATAGAAATAATAATAATAATAATAATAAAAAGAAAAATAACTCTTATTATTATTATTACAGACTCGTATCGCAAATTGAAATTTGACGTGCAATAAATTTCCTACGTTTTTACTGTTTCTACAATAATTATTATCTGATAAATCTCTTGCGGTTTATGTCCTATTAACTTATTTATGTTTCGTCATAAATAGCGCTATAATATATTTGAAGGTAAAAACCATGAATAGGGGTAATAAATTATAGATAAAATAAAGTAAACAAACACTTAACGATTAAAAACATCATCACAAAGGATGAAAACGCACATAAATTGAAGGGTTATGCGGATGTTGTACTTTTTTACATTTTTATTTTACGTAAACACCATATATATGTCATAAGTATAACTTATGACATATATGTAAAACACCCTCCTGGTTGACAGTTAGTTGTTGGTTGCTGGTATTTTGAGAAAAATTCTCATAGCTATTATAAAATTTTGGAAAGATAGGTCGAGAGGGACGTCGGAGAGTTATTATTTATTAATTCAAAATAATGATAGTATTATTACTCCATACGACAAACATAATGTTTTTAAATAGAAAAATATTTATTAAATATTTTATACATTTACATAGGCTTAGTATTTATCAAAATCTAATCAGAAATATTACTTTTTCTGACCGTCCCATTGTTTGTTTTACAAAATACTTAAAATACGAATATGATTTTTACAGTGGAGAAAAGTATTTTTAATCCTTTATCATAAATAAATATATAAATAAACATAACCAAAGATTTGTAATCCGCATTACATAAAAAAACATTAAAGTTACGTAGTATTCATAAAAAAATTAAACAAAACGAAGAGTTTTTTTTCCATCGTCGTGCAGGTCTTATTTTTCATTGTAGTCACAGGACCATCTATCTGGGTCCAGGACGCAGAAAAAAAACCCGCGGAATGGTATATACAAAACGTTTTCGTGGGCAGCAGTATAGCTTTCCTGCGACGGTATATATGTTCATAGAAATTCTGAATACGGAGTCTTCATTCTCAAAATAAATGGACAAATTCACCCAAAACTTTTTTTATGTAAATGCCACTCAATAAGAACCCAAAATACTCGGATCCATTGGGACTATGGCACCTCCAATCGGAGTATGTTCTGAGGCTGAAGGGAGTGGGTAGGGGGTACTGTCACGAAACACGGCTATAATCATTTGAAGCAACTGAAAATACCTGTTTAGACCTAAACTTTAAATAATGACGATCTTCATAGCTAGAAGGACAAAACATTATTTCTTAAAATTGAAATACTTTTGTTTTCTACTAAATAAATAAAGTATTGTCAACTTCTCATCTCATCTCAAATTTATGAACCCAAAGTCAATTTTTTTGTGGATTTTGTTATTTTATTTGTCGAACCTAAGGCCTCTACAAATTTATATAGTACCTTTAAGCCCTGTTGTAAATCCGGGCCTGTGCACTTGCTGGGTAGGATTGAGTTCAAAACGAAGTGCTTTTCCATGTGCCGGTAAATTCCCCTAATGGTAATGACAAAATGCATTCAAGACTAGCTCACATGTACCCGGCCTTACTCGGGGTTATAAATACTTTGGGAGTAAAGTTTTGATAAAAATAAAGTCCTACAGTAGCAATAGGCAGCCTGCTCACTGGGTAGAGAAGATTATCTCCACATTTATGTACTTCTAACCACAGTTGATATAGGAACAGGGAGAAATGTTCCATGTCACTGTACACAAAATTTTTACAATACGATATATATAATTAATACATTATATTATATTTAATTCTACCCTGTAAGCCATTCCAGTGCAGAAATAATGCGTTATAATGAAATATACATACATACATACATACATGCATACATGCAAACATAGATATACATTTATATATTAGATTTATTTACTGAGTGTGGATAATGCAATGATATCGGTCCAATTAAATAACATGTTCATTAACGGGTTTGAATATAATTCGTGCAATAAAGTGCGAGTAATATGTCGTTTTCCAGGAAACTCCTCCACCACAACGGTTTCCTTGAGTCCGTTGAACGGACTACGATAATCACATGAGTTATTGCACATGTTTCAGTAATACTCCATTAAATGGTGTAGATTTGCTGCTCCGGGTTCACTAAGAACATGAATGATCTTTCGTGTTGTGCAGGGGCGTAATACGAAAGATCATTAAAATACGTAATTTAGAAAATCCGGTGACCGGATAACTCAACACACGTATTCACTTTTTTTTTTAAAGAAATCCCGGTTACGAATAACCTCACAATATTTGAAAATGTCCTACTACCATCACAGTAAGCGGAAAATGGTGCTTGTGTCGTGATGGAAGACTTCGCTAGCCGAGGAATTGAACGCATGACAACACCCAGGGGTTACACCCAGACGCAATTCAAACTCAGCCACTGACCGGTATGAATCGGCACACTTTGTAAAAATTATATAAAGTCATTAAAATCACGAAAAAACTTGCCTTAAAACCTAATCTAACCTAACTTAACTAACCTTTTTTATGTAATAAAAAATAATATATATTGTCATTTAGAAAATTAATGAATTAACCTAACCTAATTAACCATTTTTTATATAATAAAATGTATGTGTCCATTAGGTTAGCTTAGATTGGCTTTTCAGGATAGTTTATTTTCCTACTTTTATTCACTTCATATCAAATTTAAAAAGTGTGTCGATTCATACGTGTGTCGAATTGTCAAGGAACCAGAAAATGCATATATGTATGTTTTAGAAATTAGTAAAAGTGTTAATAGTCAATTAAATATTATTAGTAATCAAATAGTTATCTCTTAATTTTATTTTCACATTAATAACTACATTTATAATTTTATTAATATTAATTATAAAAATAATGAAATTTCTAATACATTTTTTTTATTTAATATTTTATTAAAAAATATAAATATATTTTAAATTTATTACTTACCTACTTTTGATATTATGTATTACAATAACTCTATGACTAGTTCTATAAAAATGCCTCTGATATATAACCTCTGCCTGTCACTCACTTGTAAAACGATGGTCAACGAGAATGGTCAATAATGTGCAGTTTATTTACAAGTGGTTTCCTATTTGACAACACAATACAACACCTACTTTCATCAGTTATTTTTAATTTTTATTTGTGTTTTTAATTTATTCTATTTTCTTATTATTTTTCTATACTTTATTGTTATATATTATGTTTATCTGCTCTGCTTCTGAATCATGTAGGTATTTACATATTGAATGCAGTGATTTTAAACAAAGTAACTGTTATTAATTTATTAATTTTTATAGTTTGATAATAACGGTTGCGGAAATGTAACGCAAGTGACAATTTCTCGAAGGGGAGTGGGGTCCGACTTTCGTTACGCCGCTGCGTGCTAAAACACTAAGTATAATACAGGTGGGATAGGTTTCCAGTTTTACCTCGGTCGACCAGGATATTATGCAGATCCCACTTCCTGGTAACTTCGCCAGTTAGTATCGATTCTCCGGAATACGCCTTGACCTTCGTACGGTAAAACAACTGCCCGGTTATCTAAGCAATATTTCTGCGTTTGAACTCGGTCCTGAAATGTGTGGCTCTTGTCATACCCGTTTGGTGGCTCGTTTCTTCCGCGTATGGCTGTACCTGTACCTGTACACCGTATAATAGGCAACTACTCTCCAAGTTCAAATGGCGAGATTTCACGCTAGGTTCAAACAACACCTTCCTATATAATGCCTGCACAACACATTGACATTCATCTTGTTCAAACATGGTGGATTTTTATATATTTACTAAAGTCCTTACTCCTAATATAGCAACCAATATGAAATTGAAAAAAAAATATCTGTTAAAAGATTATTTATTTATTTTTATAAACAATAATTATAAGCCTGAAACACTCATCCAAATTGAAAAAAACCTTTCCGAGCAAAGATAAATGTCGCTCGAAATGGACTCGAACCTGCACCCTTCTGATGTCCTGTCAAATGCTCTACCGTTGAGCTACGTCGGCTTATCGCAAACCCGCCAAGTTAATCAATATATATATTTATTTAGCTTGTTTTGTTGTTATAATAACTGATAAACTAGTAATGTAATAATATGTTAAAATGAAATGTTGTATCTTTATAATTTTTTTGGAATGATTGAGCTTTAATTCCATTTCAAATTCCTTATGTACACCCGAAAACAAATAATTATTCTCGATATCCAACAGCATTACGTGCTAAAGGGTTTTTTCTAAAATATTTAAATTAACGCCTTCTGTGATTGCGAATTTTAAAAATATTTTTTAAAGTTTAGCCCTAAGCAAAATCCCAACGTGTGAATCAGAACTTAATGCGTAATTATACTACTTGGATGCGATATGTCTGTAGGTACCCTGACTAAACTCAGTGAAATAGTGAGTCCTGGCGTCATGACATTTGCAGTGCTTTTTCAGTCAATTTTTTATCAATGCAACTATTTTCAGATCGCAACATCATTTCCGTCATGGGCTATCGTTGAAATATTTATTTATCTGTTAAGTAAAGCAAGAGCGGTAAGTCATATCTCTGGCGAAGCCGGGTAGTAACGCTAGTTATTCCTGGAGCTCCGCTGTTACCTCTCTTTCTATTGGATGCGTAGTTTATGATAAAGGGGGTTAGGTTAAGTTACAACTGAGCTATCAGCGGTATGCGTTAAGGTATAAATTCAATAAAATTCCCACTATTATTAAAATCAAATAATTTGTTTCGATTGTTTCTTCTACGAAATTTCAGAAATAATTGGCAGACGAGCATGAGAAGAAATCTAGTGAAAGTCCGCCAATATCATCTATGATCAGATTATCACAGATCACAGCATCTGTCAGAATGCAAATTCGTAAACAGCAAACTAGTTATGATACTTTCGATTTTAATTGCAAGGTCATTTTCAATATCGCGGCAATGGCTATATTTACAGCTGTCGCCATTATTTCATGTCGTTGCTCTTCACATCATTGCAATAACTTATGAAACTGTAAGAGCCTTCATAAAAGAATATGACAATCTCCTTGACTTTATAATTTCGATTTTTTTGTTTGTTTTACATAAATTACTTTGCCGTGTCAGTAACCTAAGATTTCGCAATATTAACCTTTCATTGCCGGTGTTGTAATTTAAGTTGACTCGTTTCTAATTATTTCAATATCTCTGAAAATATACTAAATCCAGAGTTTATATTTCAGGTATCTGAATGTAATGGAAAAAATGTTTTGTCTAATAATCGGGAAAAAAATATTCAAAATATACGTTTGTGTTCGTGCATTGCCGGCTTGCCGAGTGGTCCAATGCCACTATTCAACCTTACTGTTCCCAATTAATACTCGTAATTTAAAAATTTGGATTAGTAAACTAACCTGTCTCAACACAGGATATCCCTAGTGAGACAGGCACAATATTAAAAAGGGTACTTTTTTGTATAGATGCATAAAAAAATATTAATGGATGTATCATGGGTTTTATGCATGGTCAATGTTTTTCCTTGTTTCCAGCATTTATGTACAATATTTTTCTTATATATGTCTACATGTCAATAATAATAATTAGATGATTTGTATAGCGCCGTTTTTGTGAAGAATCACCTCAAGGGTGCTGTGAATATGGAGGTACAAACATTATACTAGTAATGATTTACGTAAGTCATAAAAGTAAACTATACATTTTTATCCAACTTGAAAATCTCGAAATTCTATACATATAACGTGTACCTACACTGAGTGTACAACATCGGGGCTCGGGGAAATATTTAGCGCCGTAAAGGAAGGGTTAACTGAATATTCATGGCATGTTGTCCTTGTTCTAGCAATATTCGTTCATTTTCTCGATTCCGTATTATAAAATCTCTTAAAATTAAAATCTTAAACTATAGAATAGAAAACCTGTTGATCGTTGAACTCTGGCGTCATGAAAATTTCACATATTTTTTTCCATTTTTTTTATTGTTGCATGCAAACTCATTCTGATCTGGAGCTATGGAGCTTTGGAATCTATTTATTTATCTGTAAGAAATTGTCAAAAATCGCCAAGTTGCCTTTTCCGAATTCTTTAATCCAAATACCGGGCGAAACCGGTTAGTACCGACTTCACCCTGCTATGGGCATTTTCATACTGACGCATTTTCAACCTATGTAAGAATATATATAACATCATAGCTAAAAGAAGACCCAAAAACATTGATTCCGTTTATTTTGGAATTGGTCTTATTAAAACAAAATAAAAATTCTTATAAAATGTTTTATTTTTAACAATATTACAGAATTTCACCACGAATTATCCACGAAGAAAAAAATTACATTCATTTTAAAAGTATTTCTAGAAGGACAACGCGCTTTCAATATTCAGCTAGTTTAGCGAAATCTTAAGGTTATTGACTGTGTAAAGGAAATAAATTAATGTAATTGTAAGTCAAGGGAGTTTGTAATGTTTTCTTTTGAAGGTTGGTTATTCATTTCGAATGTAAGGTACTCCAGTGAAGAATATAATAGCTTTAAAAATATACATTCATATAGATCAGCAAACGCCGTTTTTTTTTTTTTTAAATAAACAATGATTTTTTTTTTTTGTAATGCGGATTACAAATTTTTGGTTACGTTAATTAACAAAAACGCAACGACAAATTATTAAACATACTTTTCTCCACTTTAAAAATCATATTCGTATTTTAAATATTTTGTAAAACATACAATGGAACGGTCAGAAAAAAGTAATATTTCTGATTGGATTTTGATAAATGCTAAGCCTATGTAAATTTATAAAATATTTTTTCTATTTAAAAAAATTATGTTTATCGTATTGCGTAATAATACTATCATTATTTTGAATTAATAAATAATAACTCTCCGACGTCCCTCTCCCCGTTAAACAAAGAAATTGCAATAATAATTTATTAGTTATGACTTCACAAAGTGATTACGCATCTTTTGAAGAAATATATATATTTTTAAATTTACATATTGCAATACATTGTTTTTTGGCGGGTGTAAGTACGGAATATGAAATGGAATAAATTGTTATTGTATGTGTAAAGCTCAAGTCCTTCAAGAAACTTACAAAAGTACAATATATTATTGTAACACTAACATTATACAGTATTTTTATACTAGTATTTAAGTCTATTGAAAGACTTGAGCTTTACACATACAATAACAATTTATTCCATTTCATATTCCGTATGTACACTCATCAGCAAACAATTCATCTCAATATTTAAATGCATTACGCCCTAAAAGCGTTTTTATTTTCTTCTAAAATATTTAAGACAGCCTCCATGCTCGAGGAGTATGGCTCTCGACTACGAATCCGAAGGTCGCGGGTTCAAATCCCGGCGTGCGCGAGTAATTTTTATTTAATTAATTTGGGTTGTTTCACAATTAATTGATTAAAAATAATATATGGTATAATTACGCACGTTCCAGAGTGGAAAATACTCTCATTATCGCCCTGGTGAAAGACCACCATTCAGAATTGAAACCTTGCTTGAAATGATTTTTAGTTATGTTTGGTGACCAGATCTGAATAGCCAGGTATTTCCCTATCTTCCTCTTCCCCTTCTCCTTCCCCTCCCCGCTGCCATCAGCATCACAACATTCTCTAATTGGGGATGCCATAATCTTACTGGCTCCAGACGGTTGGGAGCAGTTGGGACTCTTGTGCGGTATTCACATAAAAAATAAATTTAAAAAAATAAATTAGCGCCATCTGTCAGCGGGTATCACGTTTCGTTTACCCTTAAAGCTTGAGAAAACCGATTTCTGCTTATAGTTAAGATGTGTAGTAGATAGTTTATTACGTCAATTTTACTGCGTTACGGGTAATCGTTACCTGTTTCATTGCTGAGAACTTTTACTCGTTTAGCTGTAAAATAATAAAGGTTCTAATTAAAATGAATAGACAAACGGTAAAGGTACTGCGTACATTGTAAATGTTCAAGTGATTCAAATATGTTGTCTTATTTCTGCATACAGAATACTGTTAGGTAATCATATTTCCCATCAAAGACTCAAGTACGTATTGCTTTTGTACAGTTAAAGTCGTTGGTCAAGCAGGTAATTTACTTTATACATGGTGCTTCAATAAAGATTTTTTTGCATTTAAGGCTATCCAATGCGAAGTAATGCCAAATCATGCAAAATCATTTGTTTTTGGTTTGAATATTTGATTGCCTAGAAATATTATAAATGCTTCAAAGTCAATCCATAAGCCTAGAAAACAAAAACAAAAAAGTATCGGGACTATAAAAAATGTAAAATCTCCTATATACGAATCTTTTTTAGACTTTCGTGATGTTATTTATATTCTTTTTAAAATCATGGGAATGTACAATAAATTTCATTATTTGAGATAAATTGTCTCTTATTTGTTCCGTTCACGCCTAGTAATTTCTAACATAAAGGCACAATCACAACTAAATAGAACTATACATGGTTAAACAAAGAAAAACATTAAAATTAACACTTCTAATAATCAAAATTAAATGATCCTGCTATGACACTGAACAGTTGGCATTACTTCATCCATATATATATTACTAATCCCGGAGCCATGATTTCTATGTTCAACCGCATCATAAGGTCCAAAATGGAGTACGCTTCTGCTGTAAGGGCCCCATTAAAAAAAATACGTAGAAATATTGGAACAAATCCAAAAAAAAACTCTTATATCTATGTATGAAAATGCACCATGAAGTTTTGCTCTCTGAGACGCGCTACCAAAGTCTCCAGTATAGAATGAGTGGGGCCCTTGCAGCAACAGCTTACAAAATCATACGCAATTTGATGGAAAGTCCATACCTCCTCGAGTGATATAAGCTATTTGTACCAAAAAACTACTTCCGGGGGCGGCACCACGATCTGCTATGCATACCATATAGCAGAACAGACGTATTGGCTCAGCACAGCATGACGCTATGTATGGTGCTGATAAATAACATGTATCTTCAATATAAACCTTGAAGGTTTCAAGAGACATGTTAATTAATTTTTAATCTTAATTTTTGTCATGAAATGTATTTTTGCGTGTTGTGTTGTATGTATATAGTAAATGGACGCAGTCTGATATGGGCAAAACAATATTGTTATTATTTGCCGCTCCCCGTGGTGTGACCAAGATACCGAAGCTTTTGTCTTTCTTTTCATAGAATTCATACAATATCCTTAGTTGAACCATTCGCACATCTGAACTAGTCACCTTACCTATCTAGATTATTTTGAGAATTATGTCTACGAGTATAAACTCGTACATGTTTCCACATTTCAAATATACTTTCCCAGTTGACATGACCCGACTCTAATATTTTATTCACCGGATCGCATCATGTCCTAGGGCGTCCCCGACTTCTTTTACCATTCGCTTTTCCGTCATTAAAAAAAAACTTTTTGTACTCCTGTCTTTGTTCATCCCACAGAGCAAATAATACATAGATATGCCCTACACAAGGGGAATACACTGAAATAATGGGGGCTAGCTAGGCGTGCCGCCAAGTAAAACGACAAATAAATAGAGTTTGGCTTGTTTACACAAACCGAATATTTTGTTTGACTCTTTTATAAATGTTTTTTTTATTTGCTTACCGCAGTCAAATTCACGCGAAACAAACGTGGACGGCAGTGAACTAAGCTGATGTGAAAATGAGTGTCACGTGACCTTTGCCTCCAGGCGTCGAAAGAATACGTTAAGGCAAATCTATTAATTCTGACGTCAGTCGTTCATCCGTCCTGTTAATTATGCTCATATGCAGTTTTATCAATAAATATTAAGAATGCATTGATATCAGTTACATATTCATGACATTCGAAACGGCCCTCTGGACTTATTCATTTTCCAATGATTATTTTTGTGGATGATTTTGTTTGGGAATATAAGATCATCGCTTGATTGTTGGCAAAATCATTGTCCACGGGTCTAGAATATTCCGTCAGTGTGTAAAAGTCGATTGTTGAACTTGTCCGTTAATTTTATGCAGGAGACTGAATCAAGTTTATAGCGGACGATAAATCAGACCCAGCCTCTCTGTCTTAGTCTCTAGCCATACGTTTTGTACGGACTATAATGTCGCGTTAGAACTAAATGTTAATTTAAAAAAATATATTTTTTCTAAGCAACGTCTTTTCGTTTGTTAGTACGAAACGATTTCACCAACCTGTGGGGTTTACTTATATCATGAAATTGTGATGTATTTGTGGCTCCTTGTCGGTTTTTTTACGCTTAATTGATATTTCAAATTTCATGATGGTAATAACGTTAAAACTGTTTTTTTTTACCTGTAAATTTCACGCAGAAGGGCTGTATAAATGTCGTGACACTAGAACTTTTCCCGCTAAAAACTCCCTAACGGGAAATAAATGACGTCATCCGAGGTCGCGGGTTCAAATCCCCGGGTGCGAAATAAATCTTTTTTAATTAATTTGTGTTGTTTCACAATTAGTTCTTTAAAAATAGTACAGATATAGTACATTTGGACATATTCCAGAGTGGAAGATACTCGCGGTATCGCCCTGGTGAAAGACCACCATTTAGAATTGAAGCGTCGCTTGAAATGGCTTTAGCCGTGTTTGGTGACCATATCTGAATAGCCGGGCACTTCCCTACTTTCCTCTCTACTCCATCTCCTTCCCATATGCACTATCTTCAGCCTCACAACATACCCCAATTGGGGTTGCCATAGTCTCACTGGCTCCAGACACATTTAAAAAAAGATTTTCTCGAGTATCGTATAAAATAAGTCTATTCGATTCGATTAAGAAAAAGAACTGTAATTTTTTTTTATGTAATCAGTTTTGTTTATGTAAACGTTCTCTGGTTATTTATGTTTAATTCTATGTGGGAACATTATTGCAAAAAATTGTTATTTAATGTTGTTTTTTTTTTTCAAAATGTGATTGAAAAGTACTCTTTGTAGGTACCCCAGTCTCGATACGAGAACTCCCAGTAAAAAAACACTGTTACAAAATAAATGTTACCGGGATAATTATTTTTATGTACTCGTATTATGAACAACGAACTTGAACCGAAAACCTTCAAAACTTTCCTTTGTTAATTCTCACGTGAGAGGTTAACGACATCAATCTAAATTTGCATGTTTTTTTTTTGCCAATTTATGTGGTTGAACTTGTAAAATGTAATTACACTATCGAGGTACTCGTACATAACCCAAACACCTGCTTCGTAAATTATTACATTGCGTAAGCGACGAGAAACCTCGCACGTTCAATAAAATTATTTTCATTTGTATTTTGTTTGATTTCCTATGTGTACAGGTACTATAAGCCTTTTGAGATACATAACCGAGCGGTTAAGATCCTCGGCTTCTGATCCAAAGGTTCTATATTCTAATATTTGTCAAATAATGTCAGGTGGATTAAACTCCTCATTAAAAATAAAAACGTCTTGAACTCGAATCATTGTGCTTTTTTTAGAGATTATTACAATTAATTTCCTATGAGCCATCTTGGCATTACCATTTAAAATATTTTAAACTATCACAGTGCCCTCATTTTTTGTCTGCTACTTAATGTCACACTACGAGGTGTGTTCAAAAGACAAGATGATTTTCGAATTTTTTCGAAAATTATTTATTTATTCATCAATATCCATTTTCTCCCCTTCAAAGTAATCCCCCCCAGATATAATGCACTTATGGCAGCGCTTCTTCCAATCCTCGAAGCACTTCTGTAATGCGCTTTTCGGTATGGCCATCAGCTCGTTCTTCGATTCTGACTTTATCTCATCAATTGTGGCAAAACGCTTTCCTTTCATTGGTCTCTTCAGATTCGGGAATAGGAAAAAGTCGCAGAGAGCCAAATCTGGTGAATACGGTGGTTGAGGCATGATTACGGTGTTGTTTTTGGCCAAATAATCACGAATCTCATATAGCTCCCAAACTAGTGACGAATAGTAGATAAGTCCTGCAGCTTTAAAGTCTGACCAATATACTTTGTTCTACCTAAGTTAGAGATGTTCAAATTTCTGTGTGCAGTCTGGTGGGCTTCGCTATTGTAGTTTTTGTGGTTACCTGAGAAAAATAAATCAGTTCGTTATTTTATCATTTGGCTGCCTGCTTCCATAAGTTTGTTAATCTGTAACTAACTATAAGGAACATGCAGACGAACTTTGTTTTCTCAGGATTTATAACGACACTTGTTGTTCTGCGGAATGATATCATTCTTGAAAATGAATTTATTATTTACGCATATTTTTCATCAAAGTATTTATCATTGTTTCTGTAATCTATTTTATCTGTCCTCAGCCGTAACAAGAAGCTTATCGATGTTGTGAAATTTCGAGTGGCCATGAGATAAGTGGAGATATGTTTATAATTTATTACGAATTCTTATCCTTTGTTATTTTATATTTAGGAACTTAAAATTTTTGCAAGTAGGTACAGTCTGACATTTAAAAGTAGAAAAAAATTGAGGGCGCTTTTTATATGAATACCGCACAAGAGTCCCAACTGCTCCCAACCGTCTGGAGCCAGTGAGACTATGGCATCCCCAATTGGGGAATGTTGTGAGGCATTAGGGAGGGGAAGGAGAAGGGGAAGAGGAAGGTGGGGAAATACCTGGCTATTCAGATCTGGTCACCAAACACGGCTAAAGCCATTTCAAGCAGCGATTCAATTCTGAATGGTGGTCTTTCACCAGGGCGATACTGAGAGTTTCTTCCACTCTGAAAGGTGCCCAAATATACTATATATTATTCATAAATGAATTAATTGTGAAACAACACAAATTAATTAAATAAAATTTACTTGCGCATGCCGGGATTTAAACCCGCGACCTATTGATCGTAAAGTACCACTACTTCAAAAACTAGTGGTACTTTACGAAGAGATAATTCTACATCATAAATAATATCTCTAATAATAATAATGTTTTATTTCAACAGAACAAAGCGGTGAGTGCAATACTCTGTCTGCCATATAAAAAGAATACACTTTAAGAATAGAAAATTACACACTGTAGAAATATAATATAAAAACATAAAAACATAAAATAAAAAATAAATTAAATTAAAATAACATATTTAACACTTATGCTACAATGGCCTGAGGGAAATTCTCCATCTACGATGTAGGGGCGCGCCATGCCACTGGGCGACGGCCTGGACAAGAGTGTTTTCCGATCTCCGGTAGCGCTGACTCGTCCCGGCTATTCTGTGGCGCATCAAAGCAGCGAACCCATGCACCCTTCCCTCTGCGAACATCTTCCCTCTAATAACATGTGTTTTCCAATAATATGTCCTCCGCGTGCGGGAACCGTATCTAAACTTCACTAATAAACAGCATTTATCTCAAGTGACCTGCCAGATAAGTATGGTCCTGTGCAATATTATCTGGCTGTACATAAAATTAATAATATGTACAATTTAACGCGGCATCATGCTCATTGGTCAAACGCCTTGTACATGTAGTTTGGTATTGCAGATCGATGAACCGGTAAATGCAATTTGTTTACCATAAGTAGTAATAATAGATTGTCTATATATAATTAGTAAGATAGAGCATTGGAAAAAAAAACATTTGTACAGCGCCCTTGAGGTGATTTTTCAAATAAACGGCGCTATACACATCATCCAACTATGATTATTATTATTATTAAAATAATTTTATTGTTAAACTTTTTTTAACGCTTTGCAAGTTAATTACTTGGAAAGTTTATTTTTTGTATTTCTGAAATTATACGTATAGAAATAACTATGTATTAGATGTTAAATAAATAAAAAACAAACAAATTCACAAATAGAAATTATTATTTTTTTAAAAATCGTTAAAAAAAGAATTGGAATGATTTGCCTTGTTTCTTTAAAATGAACAATCTAACGCGAATATGCAACAACATTTTGTAACGTGAAGAACACATTTCAAAGACAAAGTCAGTGCCATAGTAATGACATTTTGTAGCTCCAAAATAATAAATATCTACAATTAAATGCCAAGACCTCTGATTTCAACCATCGCCATTAGTGTTTACTTAATAAAAAGGCGACAAATTTCCGATCAAAATGTATTTTTCCGTGAATCTCATTTATTCAGTAGGCCATAATAATCAAGGGAAGGTGATAATGTTCAATGCACAATAAATTCATGCCCGAACTTGAAAAACTACACATAGCCTACCTTTGGTCATAGATCAATGAATGCCACTGATAGTTGATATAGCGGAATTCGAACAACGCTTTTTATAATATGTACATGTATACAGGGGTTCTGTTGGCTTGTAAAATATGCAAGTCTCACTGATTCCTAGTCAACAGCCTGCATGTTAATGCCAACATGCAAATTTATGCGTGGAATTACGTACTTTCACTGGTACGAATAGGCTTTGCGCAATTAAATTACATATTATAATTGTTTTCATTCATTGTGATATTACCCAGCGTTGTTTACCAGTTCACGCCTTCTGCTTGTACAATTGTACATCATACTTATTACTCGCATTATCGTGGATAAAAGAGAAATTATCAGTTCAACAATTTACACCAATCTCACTTTCAGTTAGCGTTCTTTCGCCGCGGGGTCAGAGCGATCTCGGGAAAGAGCACTGCTCTGGACGCAGCCTCAATTAACTCTCTAAAACTTGTCGCTTCTTACAAGATGTTTGGGATAGAATGGAGTGGCGGTTCGGGGTCTTCTTAACCAGGGGTTCAATCAGATATTCAAAAAGGATACTATATTTCATCAAAATGTACCTACTGGTGCTGTCCTTCGGCGAATCGTCGAATAAAGCGGCACTCACATAATTTAATAAAGTTGGTGGGAGGGTTATTATAATAACTAGCGACTTGAGACAACACGACGTTTGTCGAAACTTTCTGAACTTAGGAATATAACGACTTATCTAAAAAATGATTAAGTACACATATTATTAATTGTTTTTGTGTTCCATTCTTAGAACACCATTTTTTATGTGATACCACACAAGAGTCCCAATTGGGGTATATTGTGAGGCTGAAGGTAATGAGGTGGGGAATGAGATGAGGAAGAAGGAAGGTGGAGAAGTACCTGGTAATTCAGAGCTGGTCACCAAACACGGCTAAAACCACTTCAAGCAACGTTTCGATTCAGAATGGTGGTCCTTTCGCCAGTGCGATACTGACAGTATCCACCACTCTGGAACGTTCCGCAAATATACTTCACATTATTTTAAATGAATAAATAAACTGTGAAATAACACAATTTTAATTAAATACAATTTACTTGCGCACGCCGGGATTTGAAACTGCGACGATCGAAAAGATCGTAACCACTTAACCACGGAGACTGTCAATAATTAAATGGTTACCTTTTCGCAAAATACGAAAAGGATACTCCTACCAAATTTTATTTTAAAACTATGTAAGTAGATTTAAAAAAATAAGAATCTGCAATAGCGACTCCATCAACTGCAAAGTTAACGTCAAGTTATGTCAAGCTATACAAAATTGATAATTTGGCCCTATGGCTAAAAAGGTTGTGTATCGCTGTTATTAATACAGGTATCACACATAGATTTTACGGATCTCGTTTCTACTGCATTCAGTATTTTAATATTTTATTCTTATATAAAGTAAAGCAAACATTCCCGGGTTACGGAGAACCTGATGGACAATCCACCTACCTCAGAACAGGTTTCACCTAGTGAGATAGGTAATGTAAACCATACAATAATATAATTATGTAACATATATTGTACTAATATTTAAACATGCCGTATTTTATGAAATACTGTATAACGTTATTTCAATAAATATCGATTTATCGACACTGAAACTGAATATTTAAAAATACTCCTACTACAATCGTTATAAGCGAAAGATGTTGCTTATGCAATGATGGAGGACTTAATTAGCAGAAGATTTGATCCCACAACGCCTGGGTGGGAACCAGACGCATTTGTAAATTCAGCCACTATCGTCATATCTCTAAGGCTCAGAAAATAATTGTTGTTTATCCGTAAACTTCCCACCCTCTCCCTCCCACTCTGTTCCCACATAAAATGGTGTGCCACCAAAACAACGCGTTGGATAAAGGTTAGCCTCAGTGCTCGTTTAAGTTAGCCTAAGGGCTAGAGGAATTAATACGAGTAGAGTTTGAAAGGCAGGTTCTCCCTGTCGGCTGAAATAATCAAAAGGATTCGGTTTAAATTTACATACGTAAATACAGGCCCCTCGCCTTTGTGATAAACACTTGTCACCGAAACAAGTCGGTTGGTTGCCTACCTGCACTGAACGGACAATATCTAGAACTGGCATTTATTTAGGTATCGCAACCGGAGTCGAGTCGAATCGAACACAGATTCATTGCTTTATTCGACTTCAGAATTTAAAAAATATAGTTTTCAGCAAAATAAACAGAACACACCATAAAACTTTTCGAATATTCAAATTAGATTATCGTATGTACTTGTTCCTTTCTCGCTAATAACAGTAAGTAAGGCGTAAACATGACAAAATGCTGTTTCGCAGTGACGTTTGGCAAGGTCATCACTGTCGGAAGTGTATACATATACAGTTATATGTTATGGTTGAGATTTTCACGGGTGTAAGATGTAGAATAATTTTCTCGGTTTACCCGCGTAATGTAGTACTTTTTTACGCTCCTCCGTTTTCGGAAAATCTTAGGTTAAGACTTAGGTTTTGACTTTTGGATTGAACGGACACGCTCAAGCGATCAGTTCAAAACAAAACTCAAGACATAAGGCCTCTGAAGATGGACAATGTGATTTGTCCGAAACGTCAGGAGTTAAAAAGTCCTTCTAAGGACTACATTACGCGGGTAAACCGAGAAAATTATTCTACATACAGTTATATACTTATACACTCAATCCTATGTTTGTGTTGCCTTATCAGACCTGTATTAAAACTGGCGATGACGAAATATATTTGTTGATTGATAACAAGATTGTAGAATTCTTTGAAAAATTATGGTGTAGTTATTTTTCAGTATCTTAGAAGTTATTGCTACTTTCATTTAAAACAACGTTAGGTCTCTAAGGGCGTTTTTCATCAAGGTCCAAAAATCATACAATGTGTGAAAAAATGCATTTTTTTATTATTTTCTATAAATTTTTCATAAAAATTAAACATTCCTTCAAACCATACAATTAAAAAAATAATAATTTGAGGGTGCGGAAGTCGAGATTGAGCAAAAATCACATTAAAAATATAAATATTGCTACCGCCCGAACGAGTAGCTAAAAATACAATGTAAAAAATACTTCACAAAACTAGTACTGCCAGCAATTCGAAAACGAAAACCAATTTTTATTCGCTTTAGATCGGAAATCTATGTATTTTTAAAAATACGTACCCAAACGTTCGTAAATAGCGATCTATAGGTACTGATTTTGAAAGAAAACCTTACTGATGTCAATTCACATAAGATTTTTGCACCCATGAACCAAGCCAATGAAATTGTTATCTTCAATTTTCAATGATTAATTATTTTCATTGGGATTTAAAAAACCTCATTTTAATATTAACAAAATTTAAACACCTATACAAATCCACCTGAAAGATTACTAAGATCACCTTACTCTTCAAATTACCAATTTATTTTTTAAAAATTGTGTGCTAAATGTGAAGTGAAGAGGTGGTTAAGTGACATGCCGACCCCTTGGAATAAGAAGGTCCCATCTGACACAGCAATGTCATGCGATAATGTGCTCTAGAGAGAGCAACTTTAAGACTCATTATCGCATAACATTGTATTGTCAGATGGAACCTTGTTATTCCAAGGGGTCGATACTCTGGTACTACCGCTGAGAGCTCAGTTGAAATCTCTATTTTACCTGTTTATGAGAAAGAGAAATGGGTGACAACGGAACTATCGTCGGTAAGACTTTACTCATGTTCATGAACTAGTTTGTGTTTGTTTAAACTATTTTCTCTCTGATTTCAATGTACAGGCGCGTTTAGATTTTTGATATTTTTACACATTTTTAGTTGATACCAAGAAGTATTTTTGATTTTATTTAGAAATACGTGAAATTCTTTACAATTTCGTTATCTGTTATCTTGTTTGTTGTTGCCTACGCGTGTACCTACTTACAATAATTGCGCGCCTTATTCTTCACGCTCCGTTAATACATGTAATATCATGTACATTTTTTGTAATTTTGGCAGACTGTAACATCCACTCAGTTCAGCCAGAATCAAAATCTAATTGAAAATAAATGTTTTGTATATTGGAAACTTTACGGTGGAATTTTATTAAGTGAAACACAATTACTTTTGCACGTCACTACTTAATTAAAACGCCTGTTTAAACACAACTGGGCTGTTAAAAAAAAAATTTGTAAAAAACAACTATTTTTTAAAATGTTTTGTAATATTAATATACAAGAAAATATTTCGTAAAACGAGTGCTGGAGGCAGGTAGGTGGGTATGTAGTTAATTTACCAAATTGTGATACCTACGGTTTTTTTCGCCCATTAAATTCAACGATCATTTTATTTCTTAAATTAAATAGGTATGGCTTGGCATTTAATTGTGAATATTTATTGTTTTGGAACTACACAATGTCATTACTATGACAACACCAAGCTGGTCATTTTATCTTTGAAATGTGTTCTTCACATTCATATGTTTTTACAGATTCTCGTTTGACAGTTCGTTTTGAAAAAAAAACGACGCAAAACATCGTAATACATTTTTTAAGTTTTTAAAATTTATATTATTGATCTGTGAAATTTATTTAACATTTAATACATACATTTCAGAAATACAAAAAAATCGCATTTTCGTGTAATTATCTTCCAAAATAAAAAAAATGTTTAAGATAAATTGTCTTAGAATATATATATTTACTCAAAGAATGGAGACTTTTATACATTTTCTAACTAAATGGTTTTACCGATAGTAAATAATTATTTTAAACACCCGTCCTAATTATAATAGGGTGGGAGTAAATAAAATCATATAAATAAGTCGTCGCAATGTGAATTAACCGCAGTTTGAAAATGGCCTTAAAATCCAAATCAGCTGTCACAATAATAAAAACTAAAGTAATTGCAGAACTTAATAATAGCATTGTTAAATTTGATTTTAATAAATTTAAAAAAATATATAGATTAAGTTCTATGAATTAAACACAAAAAACAGCTAATAATGTCTTAGAATATGATGTAGAATCATCTCCTTTCGGGAAGTACCATTAATTTCTGGATACCGTTTGGTGAAAGTAAAAAACATGCACTTGGACCGTTGTGATTTTTTAAAATTACAATAATCTTCCTATGACCCATATTTGCACATGGTTGACAATTATCAAATGAGAACGGGTCGCTTCTATGTCTCGTTCTCGTGTTCAACAGTTCGCCTGTGGAATGATCTGCTGTCCTCTATGTTTCCTCCATCCTACAACATGGGTATCTTCAAGACCCAAGTTCACTCCTTCCTATCCTCTAATCGAACCTCAACACAGCATCCCCAAAGATGATGAAAGGGAAATTATTTCCCTCGGAGTCTCCTGTGTGGAGTTAATGTAAAAAAAAAGTATTTGTATTGTCATTTAAAACGTTAAACGATCGCAACGCCTTCATTTTTGTCTACTATAAAATGATTAAATGGGTAAATTCACATTTTAAATTCAAGGTAAGGGCGTGGCATTTTAGGAAACGTAAACACTTAAACATTGCTTTGAAACGAATTTCTACTGATAAGATTTGACATGTCAATATTGACGAGGGTTTCCCCTGGGCGATCTTTTTGTGGCACTTTTGAAAAATGTTTCCATTTTGTTGTACTTTGTGATAAGGATATCTACTGCAGAATTTTCTGCCAGCTCTTCAATAATCTACATGCCACTGAATCGGTTAAGGTTAAACTAAACGTTATACGCGCTCACAGATGCTTTTTTAATTTTTTTTTATTGTATAATATTAATTATATACAGTGGGAACTTATACCCGCTAAGCCACTGCAAGTAGCTTGTCAGCAGGAGTTTATTTCAACAATATTATATAATACAACAATAAATTACAATCATCATACAAATGTAGGGCAAAATTATTATATTTAGGCGAATGCATCTTGTGATGTACATAAGTTGAAAAATAAAATTAAAGAGAAAAAATAAGCGTAAAGCGTAATAAACATAAACGTAATACGTTAATGCTTTTAAATATTGATATGAATTATTTGTTGGCGGGTGTACCTACGGAACATGAAATGGAATAAATTGTTATTGTAAGTTTAAAGCAGTCCTTCAAGAAACTTATAAAAATGCAAACAACACCTTCCTATATAATGCCTCCACAACACACTGACATGTTGGATTCTTATGTATTACTGACGTCCTTACTGCTAACAACATAGCAGCCAAATATTAAATAGGAAAAAAAATGATAAACCTATAATATGTTAATAATAATTTATTGGAACACTAACACATACTGTATGTATGTGTTAGTTTTACAATAATATATTATATTTTTATAAGTTTCTTGAAGAACTTGAGCTTTAAATCGACAGTACCAATTTATTCCGTTTCGTATTCCGTGTGTTCCCCCGCTAACAAACAATTCATTTCAATATTTTACTGCTAATTATTACGTGCTAAAAGTTTTTTTTTTCTTTTAAAATATTTAAAATATCGCCCTCTGCGAGCGCGTATTACGTTTCATTTAGTCTTAATCCTGATGTCCAGATGCCGCATTCCTAGGAGGCAGTTCCCAACCAACAAAAAAAAATTGCTGCCAAAATAGCAAACAAAATCATTTGTGACCGTAATAATAGCGACCTATCAGTGAAATCACTATTTCGATTAATCTTTACTTTACACATTATTAATACAAACAAAAAATGTCTTGGATAAATTAATCCTTTTCCTATAGTTTCTTTTGATTAAAATTAAAATAACACTTTTAATTACGTTATAAAAAAATATAAGCGTATACCTCCAAACATTTTTTTTTCATTGGAAAATTATGAACGCGTGTAAAAAAAGATTAAAAAAATGCCGCTTTAGAGCTAAGATTATTTGTGACAGTCTCTGTTGATTAACTTTTTATTTCTTACAACATTATTCACAAAATAAATAAAAATTCGCTTTTGGCGCTTACATCAAACCAGAATTAAATTGTACCATCCGATTTTTGTGTCCATTACCTATATTCGTGGTGACACGAGATACACAGCTTGTTGTAATATTTCTCAACTATTGCTTGATATTTGCTCGCACTCGTCTAGGTCATGCGTCGCACGCCTCTCAGTCAGGACTATTGTTTAAATCTACTTCTGAAAGTTGTTCATCTACTCTCTACTCTGCCGCATGGAGAGAGTAGAAAATGTGACTTTCTTTCAATGTGCAGCAGGTTTACCAGACGAAGTTAATTGCAAAAGAATATGATAAATGATGCCATTTATATAAAAAAAAATGTTTGTAACTCTGTGTCACAATGATATCTTGAGTTGGCCAATAAGATACAAATTGATATTAGCCAAAGTATCAATAAATAACTAGATAACGCGAGGTAATATTAATGATATATTATTAAGTACAAATACGTTGATGTACTCGGAATGATAAGAAGATGATGTCAGTGCAGAATCCTGTAAAATTATATATAATACCATAATTGTTCCTGATTTTAATTATCGTTGCACTATTTTGTTATGTTTTAAGACTAGTTTGTTTATTTTTAAGACTTGTTTGTTATATTTTAACATTTGTTTGTTATATTTTAACACTTGTTTGTTACATTTTAAGACTTCAACAAAAATCCAAGTGTCCTGCATCGAGTACAAAGAGATCAATTTAATTTTATACGTATTTGACAATTTTTTAAAAACAAAAAAAAAACTGAATAAGTTAATCTTTGAATATTTAGGCGCATATTTTCATACCGGCCACGTCACTTCTGCTCCCATACCCAGTCTTATTTTTGGCGAAACGTCACCCTTTCACTTGTTTGTTATATTTTAAGACTTGTTATGTATTATAATTTTAAGATGAAAGAAATATTCCACAGTTTAAAAAATGTTGAAAGATCTAAATGTATTGTCTTTTCGAGTTTTTTTTCAAAGCGTTTAACGGCCAAAAAGTTCCGATTTTATGCGTAAAATTAATAAACACCAACACTAACATAAACACAGTACAAGAAAAAAAAGAAATAAGACTTCCCTTTCGAAAGAAATCAAAATCACAGAACTCATTACTGTACAGAGCGATGAAAATCTTCCAAGAAATTCCGACGAAAATTTAAGGAAGAGGTGACGAAATACGTGATGTGTAATTTTTAATTTTGTAGTCTATAAATTCAATTGGAAATTGTCACCTAAGTTGTTTTTTTTTGTAAAAGATATCATTATTTTTACATTAGAACATAAAATGTATCCATTGTACTTATATTTAAAGTTAAACAAATAAAATAAATCTTCACAGTTTATCCCACAAATCTGGATCTTTTCACATCCCGCCACTTCTGTAAATATGTGAATAGTATAATTTTATTTTATGTTAACCTATAGTTTACAATAAGTTATTATCTTGCATTGTACAGCATTCTTGATTCCACAAAAATTCCTCCATTAAAATTAAAAGTTTTTAAATATCCATTATTCTTAATACCATGTATTACTTACACATTGATTTATATAATAAAAATATATTACAAGCAAATAATACTTAGTTGTCCTTTGGCCGTCCATTGGGGATTATTTAAATTTGTCTAATACTATATGCATTTTAATTGTATTGAGTAACTTTGAATGATGCAATTTGTTTATCATGGGTATATCAATGTGGCGTACAAAAAATAATGCCTCTATTTACTGATACCACAACATGAATATTTTTAAAAACTATTTCTTAAATCGAAATCAGTCTATAATGTACAAAGATGGGTGATTATTTTAAGGTGTTCCCACACTAAAAATACCTCTTCTTCCTCACGTATCTAAACAACCCAAAGAAATGTCTTAAAAGTGTTGAAAACTCAACCCAACATTCATTCAGGTACGATACAAAAGTGTGAAGTATTCGATAATCAACCGTCCAAAAAACGAGATCATTCTATCTATGTAAGATTCTAGAACAATCTCTAAACAATATGAATTCACTCCCAGACTCAAGTTTACTCGATTTGAAGGATCGATAAATATGTGGTAATGGCCGATACGAACCCTTGGTATGTGAGAAAACAAAAAAATAAAAAAGGTTCGTCCGTCTAGACCCAAGACCCTAAGAATTGAATAGGGTTGTTTAGTTGAGGTCCAGGTCACTAACCCTGCGGTACCCCTGATATTGCTTCATTCTGGTTCATCTACACTCCAATCTTCGGTTAACAGGTCTGTTTAGAATATGATAAACGGCTTGAGATTTGAATAACTCCCGGTGTATTTATTACCTTCAGCTTTAAGTGACGATTTCAAGACTTAATCATCAGTTTACTGGTGCTAGGCAATAAAAATCAATTAACACATTGTTGTTCGTTGTAGCTATGAAGATATGCGTTTGGTCTATTCCTATTCAATTTGATGTCCATTCATTAGAATTGAATTGTATTGAAAATATTTCGAGTAGCGTTTGATGCATATTTCATATGTATTTTAATTATACTTCGACAACTTATTTTTTTTAAATTATTTATGTTATATTCCACTAGAGCTTTTACTGTAGGTCTGCATGGTGAATTATTTACGAAAAATAGTTCACTGACGTTAGGTACATTGTTTTTGTTGTTATTGTGAAGAATGAATATTAAGGGGATAGTGTCAATGTTTGTGATTAAATAAAAGACACTTTTAAAGTACATTTCACTCTTATTTTTGACCGTACATTTAATTCTTAAACTATGGGTTATATACAATTTTGGGTATCAGGGGTAACAAACCATGATCAAATAAAAGCGGAATAGAGTTTAAACAGGTGTCTTTTGTTTAATCATTTTAATGGAATTCCACCATGTATTAACAGTTGCAAAAATACTCAATGTTTGTGTTTTATTAATTTTCCAGCAAATATAAGCGGATAATAGGAATGCGCGCAATATTTGGCATCTGGGCGATTGCTTCAAAATAATGCATATTATCGGGAATAGTCAGAGGTGCTTTGAAATCGACGAAAGCATTTTATAAATGTAATTTACAAATATTTGCTTCACGAAATATTATATTTTAACTTCATTCTTGAGAAAACATGTGCTTAGTTACTGCATAAATATAAAACAAAACACACAGCTCACAATAATATAACCAGCAAATTACATAAAATGTTTTATAATACGTAAATACAAAATGGTGATCGTGTCTCGAGCGCGCGAAATTCCACCGGAAATCATTATTCCGTTCCTTATTCAAAAATACCAACATGGCTGCCCACACGAAATAATAATTCGTACACATTCTAAAGGCGGGTTTCCACGAACTGCAGCAGGGAATGTGGGTCAAATTTTCACTGCATTGTGCGTTTATCAACTCACCGTTGTTTACTAAAGCAAGCAATTTTAATAATCTTACTCAACTCTCGGTAGGTGCAATGCAACGTAGTTTTATTTCTTATCAATGCGAACATTTTGTCGTTAAGAAAGTATGTAATGTCTTCAAATAGAATTACGTGAAAGAATGTAACAACATATTTGATCGAATTCTGAAAATACTGTTTGTGTATTGATTTTAGTCCATCATTATTCAAGAAGTTTTTCTATTGTTTTGATGCGAAGAAGTTGTTATTGAAGCTAATTTTGTGCATTATCATTAATAGTACCCACACAACTGCTGACCCTGTACAAATCGCAAGTGTGCCCCAGTGTTGAATTTGGCAGCCACCTCAGGTCTAAAGCCCCAAAATAATTTACTCTGTGCAAAAATGGGCGGTTCGTTTGATAGATTTCTCTATCTTAAAAAACGGATAGCAATCTTTTAATTTAAAGCACAGGCGTCAAACGGGAATGCTCTTCTTGTTTTACCGGTATTTCAATGGAAGATGCCTCGAGGAACTAGCGTCATTGATCCCTTCAACACCGGTGCATAGTCGGGAAACACGACAAACGCGCGTCCAACGTTTGTACACAGTTAACATAACTAACTAACTAACTAACCATCACGGCGTTTCTCCGCAAGGGTAGTCAGTGACGACGGACCGCCAAACAACTCGATCTTGGCATACACTTCTTGCTTCATTCACATTCATACAACGCTTCATACATTCTCTTCTGACATGGTCCAACTCAAGTATTTGATTCACTTGATCGTGCCATGTCTTCCTCGGGCGTTCCCGGCTTCTTCTTCCATTCTCATTCGCGTCACACATTCTTCTTACACTCCTTTCTTCGTTCATTCGCTCTACACGCACGAACCATCTAAGCGTCCCTTTCTTAATCTTACTCATTACGCTTACATCAGCATTGTATCCTTTAAAACACATGATTTTGCGTTACTTCGCATTGCATCGCCTTAATACACATTCGTACATCGCCAACGTCTACACAGTACACATACTGGACTCTTGTCATGACCTAAAGTCAACGTGTTAATATTTCATTAGTACCTACCTACAAATCGATAGTGGTACTGTGGGTAACCTTCGCATTTAAGGATTACATCACTACCTCTTCAAATCCTACATAAAACAACACGGTATGCGCTAATGTATGACTTCGTCACTGTTCCTAAAAATGCTCTCCGCCTTGATGATAAATTTTTGAATCCTTGACTAATTTTACTGATGACAGCTTATATTTTCTACGCTTTAAATGCTTTGTTTCGACTGCTTCGTGCGATTTTATTTAACCGTTGAACTTTAAGTATTATCGTTAAAATCTTGCGTTCATGTTTATGTTTACTGCCTCGGGCGTACAGATAGTAAGCTACTGATAAGTGGCTTACAATGGAATTAGCAATTATTACAATTATTAAAGTAGTTGTACTCCATTCGTTCTACGTACATAAGTTGATTGTACGTTACTTTTTTAAGTACTGACATATCTAATGCAAAAACTAAATAAAAGTGTTATTGACACTGACGTCAGAATTGATAGACTTAATTTATTTTTTTGAAATTAGTCTATAGACACCAGAATATCATGTCCATAGTAGTACTCTTGAAATTAATTAAATGTATAACAAACCGTAATAGTACTCCCTCTCTAAACACAAGAATATCTCAATTAGGGAGGTATTAATTATTAAAAAAAAGAAACTAAAAGGATTATATAAAAAAAAAACATTTTTACTACTTTCATACCTACTATTATTACCATCTAAACAATGTTGTTAATTACTAATTTTAGGTGTATGTTATAAGTTCACTTGGGAAAAAATGTAAATATGTTAATATACATACATTATGTAGATATATTTTATTTCTAAAAATTTCCTTTTATCTTATAAATTAGTGTATAGATACCAGAACATAAAGTTCATCGTAGTACTGTTGAAATTATTAAATGTGTAACAATAAATATTAGTACTCCCTCCCTAAACACGAGAATTTCTCAATTAGGGAGGTATTAAATTTGAAAAGTGGAAACAAAAAGGATTATTTAAATTTAAAAAAATTTAAAAAATTGTACTTAAATACACTTTTGTTATTACCATGTAAACAATGTTCTTAATTATGTCTAATAAATATCTGGAAAAACAAAAAATATATTTAATAAATATCTTTTAAAAAAATGTCACGCCCACATATTATATTAACTGTGTGTAACAAGCATTATTTGTAGACAAAGTGATCATTCCACATTGTATTACATTCCAATTTTTTTTTGGGACGAATCTTCAGCATTTTTTTTCCATTTAGGCATGCTCAGTTGCCACCAAATCTGCCTCTTCATTCCCATTAAGAATAATTATCCCAATATTACTTCGTGCAGTTTTTTGTTTATTTAAAAAAAAAACATTGATTGTTTCCAAGTTTAATTTCTAAATAGGGTTATTTTATTTTTATAGGCCAGTATAATATAATACATACGCCAATGATAACTATCATGATGACTTTTATTCAAATTTTAAACAATATTACATTATAACCCTGAACTAGGGAAACTTTTCAGTGCAATGTTATAATCGTTAAAATAATCGTCGATTTACTCAGAAATTAATGGAGCATTGGAAATAAACATGGAAACATTCTAGGAGTTTATCATCTTCATCGATATCATATTTCAAATTCAAGACTTTGTCAATATCATCCTCTATTTTTTAATCCCATATTATTGGCAGCTATCTATATTAAATACATCGTCTCCACAGTTTGATAATGCCTTCGGAAGTCGAAACAGCTGTCACACTTAATAACAATGAAACTTTTTTTTTATTGAATAATAATAGTTATTATTAAATTTTTTACACTTTAGAAGGGACTTAGAAGAGACTTTAGGGAGGTTGAAATGGCTTTACTTGCCAACTTTATTCTTCCCTATCATTTGGCCACTCATCATACCCCAATATTGAGGATGCCATAGTCGCGCTGGCTCCGGGCAGTTGTGAAGCGATGCACATCATAAATTGTTTCGCGCGAAATTGATACCTACCCATTTTTTGCAAAAAATGCATAACTTTTTATTGATGAAGAAATAATATCGATGGCGTCAAATCTGCTAATAAGAATTTTAATTCTTTGAAACCAGTTTCATCAATTTTGTAATAATTATTGTTGATGCACAACGATGTTATATTAAGGCGATGAGCTCAGAACCAAAAGCAGTTCTCATTTGTAATTTACTATTGATTGTATGTATTTTCTCATACAAGCAAGCCACCTGGCCAGCCAAAGTGTGTTAACCTTCAGTTTGGAAAATTGTGTGTTTTGTTAATAATCGCCTGTTTATACTGAAACAGGTGTTTTATTTATCTAGGTTAAAATTCATGTGAAAGCTTCCAATCGACGTAAAAGCCACGTTGGCGTGGAATCGTAGAAATACACGTGTAAGTCGGATAAACATATGGACAACTAATTGATTTAAGGTTCTCTCGGCCAGTGGTATTGTGTTGTTTTACTTTTGGGGTGTTGAACCGTGTGCTCAATCGAATGATTTTTTTGCGAGAACTGAAAAATCATGCTTTTCTTATCTTCTGAAATAATAACTACAATAATAATTACAAATTCTGTAATAAAATACTGCGAATGGGAGATTTTTTGGTCTAAATTTTGATGATACACGTTTTTTATAAAAATAAATTGTCAGTCCTTTGACATGCTTTGAACTGCCAGAATTCATTCTTTTTAAACAGGTGATTTTTTATTATGTAGTTAATGAGACAAATTTAGTTTTCAGAAAACAATTTTAAATTAAGCTTTTAAATTTTAAATGTATTTCTCCTTGACATCTGATGATATCTTTATAAAAACGGTTTTACTATTTTCATATTTTTTAAGCTTGTTGTGCATTGATCACAACATGCATCTACCTGTATTGTTCTATTATTGCGCTACTATTTGTATGATTATTTTTATTTACTGTTGTATTATATAATATTGTTGAACTAAACTCTAGCTGACAAGCTACTTGCAGTGGCTTAGCGGGTACAATTTTCCACTATTTCGAAATAATATTTTTCACAATAAAATAAATAAATAAAAAATACTTCTTTACTTGTGTATCTTCCTACATCGGAAACAGGCGGTCAACGCGACGAGGAAATTTAAACCTTATCGCGACTAACGACTAAAAGTACGTGGTTGCTATTTAAGTCATTTAAGAATTTATTATGCATATCCAACAATAATTAATAGAATTATGAATGATTTACTTATATCTAGCACAAGGGCGTTTTATTAATGTTCAATTGACACTTAGACTTGGAATCTAAGATAATTAATCCCAACTTAATGTATCTACTTTACAAATTACCAATAATAACTAACAACTTAAAAAGTATTCGAGAACTTGTAGCCAACACCGCTATGTTATTTTCTATTCTGTGTTCGGACCATCCATATACCAAAAAACTAAACTGAACATTAAATTCTGTACAAAAAAAGTATTCACCATATTTTGGATAGGTTGACGAAATATTCGCATCGGTATATAAACTCATCAAATTATTATGACTATATTGGCTAAATAAGATCTGTTGACTGCACTAAAATAAAAGGGTGGCTATCGTCGTCAGAGGAAAAAGAACATCGGAAAAATATTTTTTTTAAATTGTTGCATTTTATTAATTATTTGTCATTGTTTTGTCTATTT
This sequence comes from Halesus radiatus, assembly GCA_022606495.2. NCBI lineage: Eukaryota > Metazoa > Arthropoda > Insecta > Trichoptera > Limnephilidae > Halesus > Halesus radiatus. Next base: position 430,039 of record JAHDVE020010618.1, read on the forward strand.
ACGTACACCACATCAGGTATCGCAAAATTTTGCGTGGTTTGAAAACATTTGTGTGGACATATTTTTTTTTACTTACAAAGTGTAGGCGTGCACTTGAACATCATTGTTTATACCAAGTTAATTACTAAAACGAATTGCAAATTACAACCCATTATTCAACGAAATTGAGTTGATTAATATGTCTAAAATTTTATAGCTCGTTTTTAGGACATTCACCCTGATCACCTAAACCCCCTTTTTATTGGCTTATTTCATCATTGGTGATAATAACAATCTATTTAAATTGGTAAATTTAGAGATAGTTCACATCAAGTGCGCTGTACTATTTTATACAGTGGTGCTCTTCTTGTTTAAAATATGACTCCTCCATTCGTGTTTACAAAATGTTTGCAACCGAAAATCTTTGCTTTTAATGTTAATCAAACCGTGCAGATCAAATTAACATACTCGTAGATCAAGGGCGTTAATGTTATATACCCAAGAGAAGTTAATCCATTGTTCTAATTTTGTATTATTACTTGCTTTTCTGTTTTATTATTTGTATTATTGTGACAGCTGTTTCGGCGTTCAAAGCCATTTTCAAGCTGTAAACTGTGGCTTTGAACACCGCAACAGCTGTCACCGATGACTGTCACGATAATAACAAAATTAAACTATTTGCAGAACTTAGTAATAATATTATTACATTTGATTTAATTTAATAAAAATAACAAACAAAATGGAGTTCTACGAATTAAACACAATAACAATTATTATATAAACGTACAAATTTGTTTTGATCTACTTCAATTTAATATATATAATAATCTCGACCGATTTCGGAAGTTCCCCTCCCTCGTCAAGAATATACTGTCGAGGGAAAGGTACTTCCGAAACCGGTCATGATTATTATCATATATATATTAAATTTAAATATTTCAAAACAAATTTATACATTCGTATTATAATTATGACGAGCGACAAAGTAAATGCTTTTTACGAATATGCAATAACAATTAATAAATTACTATTCTGTGTTAGGCTCTCTGCTTACATAATGACACATAATATTTTTTTAGAATGTCGTACGACACCTGTAAAAACATTTTTCTAAGGTTCATCCATTTATGCCATCACCATCGCAAAACAAAATCAACGGGAAACCAACTCAAAGTATGTATAATGCATAGACCATTGCGCTACGGAGGTCGTCACAGGTAATAACAAATTATAGTGTATAGAAAATGCTCAAAGGTTATCAACTCTTAAAATAATGTTGATGTGGCTGTTGTGCCGGTTATGTCTTCCTACTTCTAACAGAGGGTTTCACACTGCGAATGTCATAATTATATTACTCGTATGTAAGGGTATTTAGTATTTTTTTATTAAACATCTTTCATCCCTATTAGATTTATGTGTTTGTCACCACTCTACTTTACTACTTCTTTAATCAGTTGGGTATTCTTATATTTGTCGCTCCTGATAACAGTCGTAATGTGACTAAGATATTGGCGAAGTTTTTTTTTTGTATTGATAGTGAAGAATAATAATCATGTTTCTAACGCAATTTCGTCGTGTTGCATCCTGTTTTATTATTACTTAAACTAACTTATGGTAACCACACCGTGCTTCTTCATTATTTCATTACCTTTTGTATATATTTTATTAACTTGAAACAGTCCTCATTGTTCAATTATTGCAATGCTGCTACCACATAATCGTCCAACGTTCCAACTTCAAACTCCAAACTTTCGTTATCACGGAAGACGTCAAAGTGATAGCTGGGTCCGCGCTGTACTTTTCAGTGCCTATAATTATTATGTAGAAGTATAGACCACGCAAAATATAATAAAAATGGCGAAAACGAAAGTCTTTTTTCGCCAATATAAAGATATTTCATTATTTATATACGGCACATCCGTTGCGATTGCTTGCCGACCGCACACTGATTGGCCGATGTATGTAGATTGCCGGCTCGTGCAAATTGGGCGAACTGGTTTGAAGGTTGGGCCAACTAGTTCGCCACCGGAGCGATCACGGGCCAACTCGCCGAACTCGAGCCAACGTTGGCCTAACGCGCACGAACTACCCCTCTACACGAATGCCCAAACGTTCGGAGTTGGAAGGTTTGAAGATCGTGTAGTAGCATCTTAATAAAGGCTGTATATTCACAACGAAATGTCTCAGCGAAACTTTTCAAAAGGCGAGAAACCACGAGCGCTACTTCTCCACTCTCGCATCCAACAGTTATATTTGGATTATCCGATTGAATCTCTCTTTCGTTACATTCGTCACTTATGAGAACGATGGTGAAGTTGCCTGCGGTATGTCTTTAGTAGGTGCGTTACCTGCTACCACGATGGCTAGCCTCCAATAGGAGAGGTACAATAACGAAAATAAGATGAAAGTATTCACCTGTGTCCAAATAAGCTTTACATGTTGGTCACCTTTCTGCGGCACTCCCCCCCTCCCCGTATTACACCAAGCCAATACTAACGGTACTTCAGGCTTGCAAATAATGAGTCCTCAACGACTGTCCCATTTAACAAGACGGCAGTTAAAATACACTCATCCACAACAAAGGAACAAAATTCATACCGCAACCCAAAACTACTCGTTACTTTGTAAAAACACCTTTTAGTTGATTCACCACCTGCTTCAGGTATTAAAGTTTCAGGATCAAAGACCGCAAAGTGTCTTGCCTTTAGGACATTGACAGTTTAAATAGATACTTTTATTAAAATGGTTTTACTTTTTTGCGCATGTCCTACGTGGTTTGTTATTGGGTGAAAGGATCTTTTGATGAATGGTCGTGTTGCTTGGCATATTTTTGCAATTTAGTTTCGTTGAAATATTTATGTATCAGGATGTTGCTGTATGTCAAATGGCGCTTGGAAGTTGGACTAAAGAACTATATCGAAGGACAAAAACTTTCTTGGCATTCTTGTAATAATAATAATAATAATAAGACTAAATTTCTATAGCGCAGTTTTGTGAAGGTTCACCTCAACTGCGCTTTATACTAACTAACCTTACCTAATATAATTGTAAAATAAGAGATATACTACATAGTATATCTGTTATTATAATATATATATGCCTGCAAATTAAAACTATGACATGAAATATTCATGAGCAGGTATTATAATATAACAATTTAGAAACTAAAGGTGTAAATAATAAAATATAGAGTAGGTACAAATAACAACAGAGCAAGAGAATATTATATGACATTATATACATGGTTTTTCACTGAATACTAAGGGAATTAAATAACTAGGGGAGAAAACAGCAACTAAATGAGATATGTAGGATTAACAGAAAAAATGTCCTGAAATTCTGTTTCTACGCACATGAATATATGTTTTATATCGGATAGGATTTTTTGAATAATTTTGTTTTTAAGACCCGTTTGAATTCTGCTAAATTCTGGATGTTAACAATATTTGGGGGAAGCTTATTCCAGATGACCGGGCCGGATATACGAAAAGCGCTATCTTAGTACACGGGTTTATTATTACTTGTCTTGGATTATTCTGTACTGTTGGCATTCTATCCCTTTTTATTACCTCTAAGTACAATCAATATTTTAGCGTGCTCGATTAATTCGTAATCTCTTAGCATAATGTACATTTTATGTAAGCAATTGATGAGGTAATCTAAAATACTACTCGCTTCGTATAAAAAAATTGTACCACTTTATAATTTTACTCTTTTGGCATTCTGTCACTTAAAAATTTATATATGTATCGTCGCATTTATAGCAGTCCACAATCGAGTTCTGATACCAACCCTGATTGTTGGTAGTGAGGCATGGAACTGGCAGAGGAAGGATCAGAGTAGACTGAATGCTGTAGAAATGAGATCTCTGAGGCCAATGTGTGTAAAACCATGTATGATCGTATGAAAATTATTGAGATTCACAAAGAATGCATAACTAATGTAAGCGTAAGGAGTAAGATTAATAAAGAAACGCTTGGATGGTTTCGGCATGTAGAGCGAATGAACGAAGAAAGGAGTGTGAGGAGAATATGTGACGCGAATGTGAATGGAAGAAGCCGGGGACGCCCGAGAAAGACATGGCACGATCAAGTGAATCAAATACTTGAGTCGGGCCATGTCAGAAGTCATAATAACAAAAGAGAATGTATGATGAGATGCATGAATGGAAATTAAGCAAGAAGTCTGTACCAAGACCGAGTTGTGTGTCTATCCGTCCGCTCTGCCTACACCTGCGGTGAAACGACGTGATGGTTAGTTAGTCATTTATCATACTTTATAATTTTCAATGTCACCATACTTAATATCCTTTTTACTATTTCATGTAATATCTTTTCTCATTTCATGATTTTTACATTGCATGTATCCTTTTGCCATTTTAGCATTAACGGTATCATCACAAAAATACGCGCTTTGCAGGTTGCTAACTCAAGAAATACTACGAATGATTTTTCTGTTAATTGTACACGGTTAATTAGTAAAATGTTTAAGATTTAAAAAAACAATAATGCTCAAACTGTAATCTTTTAAAATCTGTATGAAATTCGTACTGGAATTTTAGGTATAATGTCTTTGTCTTTTGAAACCTTATACATTTTCTTAACTACCCGCATAGAATTTACAGATAAATCATTTCGATACCTTAGTTCAATGGGGAACTAACTCAAAATACCTCATTTTGAGAAAACTGGATTTGAAAAATTTTCATAAAGACATCGCTCCTAGGTAAAGTTTTTTTGTCCACCTATAACATAACAATAGATGCGACATGTAAGTAATTTATCAACCTATCATATCATATGTGTAAATGGCTACATTTATTAAGTTCCAAACGGAAACATTTTACATGTTTCTCCATTGAAAGATTTCATTATAATTCCATAAAGAATTAGACTTTTTTTATTGAAATATAAGAAGGGAAAGTTTCTTTACCATTTTTCACCATTATCTCAAAACCCAGAAATTTTGAGTTATTTCCCTATTGAACTGAGGTATCGATTTGTGGTATTGCTTGAGTTAGCAACCTGCAAAGTGATGTTTAGGGCCATTTGTGAGGACTGGTCCAAAATATGATACATTCTTTTGTTATTTCATTCGTGCCCGATTTTATTATTTATATTATAAACGGTATTATATTGCTATTTCACCTTTTTCACGTTGTTTTCCATTCCATCATGTTTGCATTAATACTCCCTTCATATTTTCAAGTTCTCACACACGTATTATGGTTGAAATAAAAGCGTAAGCAAAGGTGATTGCGCTAAAAGCGCGTTACCTCCGATAATGAAATCAAAAGTATGAATAGCGATTTGTTATGCATTATGATCCACATCAAACGCATGGCTGAACGTTCGGGCACTTAGCTGCCTGGCCATTGCCACTACCTGCATTACATAGTGATAGAGTACCTACCTAATATCTACAGTTATGTCTCCAGTAGGTACCTACCTCGCCTACCCGGGACCTGCTTTTTGTTTTGTCATCGTGTTTCATTATTTGTAATTTTATCACAAGCAATGTACATTAAGAATGGGTATTTCAATTTATTATTATTTAAATGTTTTCTTTAATTTTCTATTAATTTTTTCATGGTTTCAATAAAGCGGTTATTCACCATTTTTTTGCATGGATTACAATATTAGAATAAAGAACATAAATTAGAATTTTTACAATATACATTAAAAAATAAAGTAAGTTTTGTGATGTGTACTTAATTTAAAAACATAAGAAGGGCAGTTGCGTGCAGTCTATAAAGGCTGAAAAGCTGTACCTACACTAAGAAAAACGAACTATAAAAACAAATTTAAGGATAATACCAATATACGACAAATTTCTAATGATAATGTAGTTTTTCCACGAATTTGGTAAGGAATTTGTGCGCTCATTTATTCAGTTGGCCACAAAAATGCAAAGTTGGAAATTTTCAAATATTCAACGCACAATTCCATTGAGGACAGATCGCGGTTGGCGCAAGCAAAAAGTTGTTCAAAGAAGCAAAGCTAACAGTCCATAATGGAGTGCTGATACCTACCCTGATGCATGGCAGTGAGGCATGGAAGTGGCAGAGGGAGGACGAAAGCGAACTGAATGCCATAGAAATGAGATTTCTGAGGCGAATGTGTGGTAAAAGCATTATGATCGTGTGAAAAATATTGAGATTCGTAAGTAATGCAAGGCTGATGTAAGCGTAATTAGTAAGATTAAGAAAGGAACGCTTAGATGGTTTGGGCAAGTAGAGCGAATAAATGAATAAAGGAGTGTAAGGAGAATATATGACGCGAATGTGAATGGAAGAAGAAGCCGGGGACGTTCGAGCAAGACATGGCACGATCAAGTGAATCAATTTATGAGACAATGTATGAATGTACCAAGAAGTGTATGCCAGGATCGAGTTGTTTGGCGGTTCGTCCTCTCTGCCTACCCCTGCGGGGAAACGGCGTGATGGTTAGTTAGTGAGTTAATTAGTTAGTTTAATGCAGAATTCTTACTGGAGCTAGAAAAACTGCACACAGCCTACCCTTTGTTATAGAGCAATGCACGCCACAGAACAAGTGTCATGGGGACAGTTATTTTGCGGCTATTTTGTGACATGTGTCAAAAGATAGTCGATAAACTGTCTGTAAGTGACGTTAAAAATGTCAACGCAGCATCGATAAACAGTCGAACCGCTCTATTGATTGGCGTCTTCTGATAAACATACGTTCTCGTTTTTACGGTTATTATTGTGTAATCGAATAATGTTTATAACACCGTTAGTATGATATTACACGGTTGACAATCGCCACATGATAACGGGTCGCTTCTACTACGCGTTCTGGTGTTCGGCTGTGGATTGATTTTCCGGCGTCTGTATAGCCTCCCTATGTCCCTATTACAATATGGGCCTCTTCTGGACCCATACTCACTCCTTGTTTTCCTCAAAAAGACCTTCCACACAGCATCCCCAAAGAGGCCGTAGATGACTCCCGTGTGGAATTAATATTATTATTTTTAAAGATAGACGGATTGTTAATATTATTCAGTAAATAATTTTAGTTACCCACCCACAACTACGAAATGACAAATTTAAATAATATTTATTTCTTATAATAAATACTGACGGTGAGGCAAGCACAAAACCCAGACATATTTCCGTGAGGGTGGTTTTACTTGGCGTAATTTTTTTTTTGCTTGTAATTGCTATTATCTTGCCTTCAAAATTGAATAATTTTGATATATTTACAGTGGTAACCATAATGGCGATATTAATAATTACTACAGCCAAAATTTGTGTTTTAATTGCCTTTTTTATTAAGTCTGCAGGTAGTAATATCGTCATTTCGTCACATTTAAAAATGCTTTGGGCATGTTATTATATTCAGCTAAGATTAGCTTCCTGCTTGACCAGTTGCCGGATCATAACAAGCGACAGGTTATATTCACAATATTATTTGCAATACCGTGTTGGATTTGTTTATTGAGTTAATTATTGATTCAAATGACGATTAGGTACCGGACTTGTATTATTATCATTACGTCCCTGCCTTCGTACATCAGCTCCGTTAGTAATTTATGTGTCGATTCTTTCTTGGCTTCCATTGGTAAATACTATTAAAATTTCTGTAATTCTTTCAGTTTTTCGGTGTAATTTTAGAAACTATACCGACAAATTGAAGACTTTTGCGACGCTATTGGCACATTTCTATGCCGGTAGCATCTCTAAAGTTTTATCCGACAACACCTGTCTCCCTCGCACCGCGTTGCCTCGCTCTTTAATTTTATTTTGTCCTTCTAGTGACGGGACACTCCCCGCCACCTGCACAATATAATTTCATAAGTTTGCACAAAACGTTTATTTGGCTAGGGGCAGTTACGAAATTCAAATATTTATTTTCCGTTTGGTCCCGGCCCCGTACAAGTGCCAACAATATAATTAATTAATCATTCTTATAACTATCGCCGCTCCAAACATCGCGAAAGAGGCGAAGACGTCTGATACAGTGTTCTTTTCTTAACGTTTCCAAAACGAGGGAGAACCATTATTAGTATGTAATCATGTGCACAAAAGTATCGTCAATATCGTTAATCCATACTACTGCAAATCGCATCTACGCACAGAGTTGTCCCACAGAGTGTTTTTACCTACTCACCAATTGCATAACTCCGCCACTTTGATATTCCGTTCAGTTGGTCGTAGCTCAGAGACAGTCGGCACGCTTCCATGGCATTTCTTCCCCTGTTTTTTTTTTTTATTATCTATACGTTCCTCCATCGAAAACGAAAACATCTCGAAATGTGGAGCTGAATCTTTTTTGAAACAAGGTCTTTAATTATTATTACAGCCGTTGATATGTTTCCTTTATTTCTGGTAACTCGTATAATTACTCTATTGTAGGTAATATTCTGCATGTATTTCTTGAATTTTTATTTCTTCCGATTCTCCCAGTATTTCTTGTAATTACATTTCTGGTTATTCTTACCATACTTTCAATGCTTCCCGTACTTCAAGAAGTACAGGAAAATTGGTTAAAATTTTCTCAATTCTTATGTTTTCCTTTGTGTTTCCTTTTGTTTATGACATTCTTATTTGTAAATTACACACCGAAACATTGATTACCCCATAATTGGATACCAACAAAATCATTGATTGCACGCCTACTGAATTATATCCGCGAGTGAATTCCATTACAGTTTGTACACAATACATCCTTTTACTGAAATGGCATACAGCTGTTTTTCGAAATGTTTTTACGGACGTTTTAGAATTTACAAGGTTGTTTCTTATAATTTCAGTGCTTCAAGGAAATCCCGTAATGCTAATAAATTGGAAAGCGTTCGAAATCTTTGCATTTGGATCCGGGTTCTTTAAGATATGGATTATTTGTTCAAGATATGTTTTTATCATTTTTACAACATTTTTTTTTCTGTTTAGTGAACGTAATACGTTACTTTCATTCTTTGAAATTGTTTTTTTACATTCGTAATAATATTATGTGTTGATGTTTTTAATCGTGATTTACGTAGATGAAATTTTTTTTTAACATTTCTGTTTGTTACCATAATGTTTGTATTTAAAACAAATTAACGTTTGATTACCTACTGTCCAAATCAAGTTCGTTCAAAAATATATTCTCCTTATTTTGGTTATTCTATAGTTTTATCAAAGATCGAAAGAAACGCAATATATTTATTTTTTACCCCGCTTTGTTTATACTTTCTTACTTCAGCTACCATACGGTTATTTTTAATTGATGTATTATGTCAGTTTAATGCTTTTACTTTCAATGTTTTCGATGGTGAAATCTACAAATTGTTGAATGAAAACTCGATTACATAGCAAATTTGAAGCAATCGCACAAAGATGTAAAATTAGTCTCGCCATTGTCTGCGAGTTGTTGGGAAATGATCGTTAACGAATGAAGCGACAAGCGGGTGGAGAAGTGTAGAAGATTATTTATTTATTTTATCTTTAATGTAAATCAAATTTAATAATTTAATTATTAAGTTTTACATGTATTTTAGTTTTTATTATTGTGACTGCTGTTTCGGCATTTAAGGCCATTTTTAAACTGGACATTTTGAAAACGGCCTTGAATGCCGAAACAGCTGTCATAATAATTAAAAATGAAAATAAATAAATTAAATGGAGTTCTACGAATTAAACACAAAAAACATTTAATAGAACTTATTAGTTCTATATACTACCAATCCTAATTTAATTGATCAAGTAAGATGGCCTGATCGCAGAGATAAAGTTAACTTGGGATAGTTTTTTGATTACTTGGTTTAAACACTTATGAAAATATTGATTGGAACACCAAATAGGATTGATGGAAAATTCTATGTATCGTGCTGAGGTAGTCAGAACGTGCAACGAAAGCCAACAAATACCCACTCGAATGTTTATAGACAAGGACTTCATTAAACTGTTATTAAGGATCTCAATCTGGAATGCACTCTTATGCAATTTTTTAATATTTATTTGTATCTTTGAAAAACCTCCTTAAATCATTTGCTGTTCTTTAAAAGTCCTACGTATGCGAATGTGTTAATTCGTCTCCTTGGGTGTTTGTTTCAACAGTGACAGTGCTCTCCAATTTATGCGAAATTCGCTCCAATTCTTGGATATCTCTTTGCAACCATTCACCGAGAGCTTGCTCGCAGAAAGAAATCTCACTTTGAATTATTCTAATGATTTCCCTATGTGTGGAGATTTTGTCAACTCAGTCAATAAATACACAGGACTTCAATGATAGCCTCCGTGTTAGAGCGGTGGGAGTTTCTGGTCTGGGCCTCGAAGTGGATAATCATGACTGTCATCAGTCAAACCACGGCCATGTGCAAAAAAAATATAGTAAATTTGTATGGATTTTTTGGCACATGTAATTTAAATAAATTAAAAATATTGTATTTGAACTTCGCTTTAGAGTGCAATGTGCTATTAGTAGGTAACCTTGGTGAGAGGTGAGAGACCGCAATTTAAAAAATAAACTCTGCTTTGAAATTGTTTTAGTTATAGTCGTTAGCCAAAACAGAATAACTAGGTGCTCTCACTAATTTTTCCCTTTTCCTTTCCTATATCATTTTTCCGCCTCATACCATTTCCAAATTGGGAGTGTCATAGGCCAGTCTGACTCTTTTGTGATGACAACAAACATAAACAATACTTCCGCTTAAATTAGAAACGTTGCTTAAAATGGCTTTGTACAGCGCCCCTGAGGTGATTTCAGATTTGAGAATCCAAATACTTCCCTACCTTCCTCTCACCCATCTCCTTACCTTATTATCCCCACTTAAGCCACTCAACACACATTCACCAAATATGGAATCGCACTCATGTGCAGTATCAAATAAACAATAAATATCTAGTATCCATCAGGAGTTCTCCAGGGATCAAACTGTGCACCTGTCATATTTTAATTCTTATTTTTTTGTTATGTTCATTATTGTTAAAAAACAAGATTAAAACATAAAACAATTACAAAAAAAATTAAAAACACAAAAGAGAAAAGAAACAATAAAAAAAATGACACTAAAGAATCAAAACAATAATTATTCAGAATATAATGGGCAGTTACGCCTACCTCTGTGCCAGTAATCAAACGTATCGTTGATTTGCCCCTGTTTTATAATAGGGTTATCAACCGTGCGCGAGCGATTTCACCTTGCCATTCGCTTCTCCCACGGCGATGATGCTCGATAACCACCTACCGACCGCCACCATTATGGATTCTGTCACTGCCACAATTATTTTTGTTTTTTTTATGCCGCGCAAAAAGTGACACCGTTTCGTGGGCGGTTGGGTGTTTCTACCGCCTCCCAGTTTGCTAGTTGTAACTGTAAACCGAGGAAACTTGAATGTGTTCATATTGAAGCGGGAAATCTTTTTGTGTGAAGTCTGGAACAGTAAAAAGTCTGGAACGGTGAGCTCTGGCGTTATGAAATTTTAACAACTTTTATAAATCTTTTGTGTTCTATTATTATTATTATTTTGTATTTCTATGATTATTTTATTTTTTATGTCTGTTATTTTCTTGATTTTATTTATATTAAAACTAAAAATAATTCATGTATTTAAATTTCTAGTATAAATGCATTATTATTTTTTTTCAATTATTTTAACATTTTTAATTAATTACTTACCTACCTTCATCACTTATTGGTAATTTTTGTTTATGTTTGTAATTTGTCTATTTTTCATTATTTCTTAGTATACTGGGTATCCTGATGAGGGAAGCGAACAGCGGTTTACACAAAATATTTCGTTTTAATTATAATTGTTGGCAGTTCGAAATGTTACTTATATTTTTTATTTGTTAAAATATTATAATCAAGAATAGTCACACCTTTTTATTTTGGATTATTACTGAGAAAATGCTGTCAATCACATCAGATTTAATCTGTTATATTCGCGTGAGAGCAAACCATTCCGTGTGCAAATCGAAAAAAAGTGAGAACGCAATGCCAATGTCAAATTATTGCCATTATTATACGTGCGCTAGGTTAGGGCCGAATTCTTGCAAAGAGCCGTGAATAGCTAACAGTTAGCACTGTCACGCTAACATATTACTAGAATTTTAATCAGTTTTTTTATGATTCCTGACCCGTTTTCACCATCCGTTTGGGTGCGATTCTTACGGCCGTTCTTCCCAATCCTACCGAGCAACTGTTGAGGCGAAATTTTGCCTCAACACAGCTCTAAATGCAAAACTACGCCTTTCCCAAGGCAAGTCTCATTCAAGTAACATTCAAATTTACGATTAATTTAGGATATTGATTCAATTGTATTAATGCTGCGCTCAATAAAGGACTAGTTATAAAATGTGTCAGTAAAATATCAAACGTCATTTGTTTCGCGATCTATTTTTCGTCATCTATTGAATGACAAAGATTTATTTAACCGTTTTCGAATGTTAAAAATATGTTTTTTACATGTCTATATACATAAAAATCAATGTAAGTTTGTTTGTTCTTTTTTTCTCGATGTTCTCGAAAACCACTGGACCGGTTTCGCTTAAAATAGCACATTTTGTTCTTATTAGTGCCGGGAAGGTTTCGAAACTAGTTTGAATGAAATCCAATATGTAAAGCTGTTGCTATAACGTTTTAAAATTACTATTAAAAACATCGAACCCGACATGTTTTATTTAGGTTAACCCATACATATAACACTCTGGTTAGCTACAGATTACATATTCAAAAGAAGAAGGTTTTTTGGGAAGAGTATTTTCAAAATGTAAAACACAAGTAGGTACCTACATAAGAACTCTATTATTTAGATGTGTTTTGAAAAAATAAACGTTTGGAATGAAATAAATTTTTCAGATAATTTCTTTAGGGATAGTTACTTTCGCTGTCAAATCAATTATGGCTCCCTACTGACAATTCAAGAATTCACAACATCATAACTTTATATAAACCCGAGCAAAGCCGGGTACACATCAGCTAGTTTTAAATAAAATTTAAGAGAACCTAACTTATTCTACTTATTATAAGCTACGTTTTGGCTCGTTTTTCACGGAGGGTAAACGTTTAAAATGTACGAAATGTTCGCGGCACTAGCAAAAGTCAAGCTAACACCTTACTGTTCAACGTTAATTTTAACACATATGTTTTTTTTATATAAAATGTTGCTTCACGTATTACAGTATTTAAAACAAATTATATGTATGCATAATAAGTACAATTTTAACTCGACTACGTTAATTTAACATATCATTTTATTGTCTATAAAAGTGAGCGGGCACCCTTGGGATGAAAATGCTTGGAAACAGGCGAATAGAGCGTTGCTCAAAAAAATACTTGGCTGATCGGTGCCTCAGATTGATCAATCGAAAAGTTGGAAAGAACTCCCGTTAGTGATAGTAAGTTAGAGAGAACAAAAGGATCTTTTGCGTTATATGGCTTTATCTATGTTTATTGGCTAGATCTGACTAGCCACGCACTTTCCAACTTTGCCTCTTCCACATCTCCTTCTCATTCCCATATTCATTTCAGAGAAATCCCCCAATCGGGGATGCCATAGTCCCAGTGCTTTCGAGCAGTTGGCATCTACACTTGTGTTTTAGTTTTTCTAATCTTTTTTTTATTTAAACCAACATTTTACCATAATACAATATTTACAAAAAAATTACGTAAAGAAAGAAATCATTACTTACGCTATATGTAAAAAAAAATTATGTAACTGACAGAAAGTAATGAATACCCGTGTTAATTATTTTACTCGTACACTATTAATAAATTCATGAAAATCCTATTGACCATTGTTATCGTAAATTTAAAAAATCGAAAGATATTAATTGATTTATTGCTTCTATTATCATTTTCTGCTAAGTAATCTTGTTTTATTTTTCACTCCAATCGAACAATACCAACCAGTATGATTTTCGCAAAAAAATGTACTACAGGCACCGAGTAATAGACCATATTGGAATCAACAAATTAGACAGATTAAATGGTACGTTTTTTAGAATCTACGTTGACATTTGTAGTTTCCGATTTCACCGCGAACAATCTTTCAGCGGTGCCACTATACCCAGTATCTGACGGATATATAAACGCCAATTAAATTATATATTTATTTATTTTCGTTCGGACGCCGGTTCATTTTATAACCGTGTATTTTAGGCCATCGACGAGCGTCTGGCTTCGGTACATCATCTGCCAGCAATGATTACTCTGATGATATTATTATTTTTGGAGCCATGTTATATTCAGCTGATGGTATTGATGTGATATACGAGTATATACCCACCGCTCACGTTATATATCTAATAGTCTCGATTTTACATTTATTAGACTGCATAGAGTCTTTATGGTCATAATATCTTTGTCAAAGCTACCAAAGTCTCCTTTATACAACTAGAAAATCGTAAACAGTGGTTATCACTCAAAACATAATGCAGCTTATTTTTGGCAGCTTAATGGAGATCAAACTTGCTTAGATCGTAATGGGATTTACTTTGAAAACTGAAAATAGTTGCGCTAACCTTGAAATTCCAGATAAATAAAGATTTGCACATTTCGTATTCTGCATTTTAGTGAAGATTGCTGACTTATTTTATTATTACAAACGAGGCTTTATAAAATATGCATAAACTGATAAGTACATACATCTTTTTCCCCTTGTCCTACTCGGGGACCCATCGCATTGACAAAGCGCCTCCAGGCGTCCTGTGCTACGTCAACGGCATCCGTCCATAGTAGGTCCAGCCCCTGGAGTTGCTTCTCCCACCTGTGTCTGAGGCGGCCCATCGGACATCTTCCCTCTGAAATAGCGCTCACCTTCTGGCATTCTTAATACGTACCCAAGTCACCTCAGTTGCGACTTTTGAAAAGTAGCAGTGGTTCGATGCTAGCTCCTTCCGGATTATCCTTCTTATTCGATGCCATTTTATGACTCCTGCAACTCTTACATAACTAAGTATTATCATTTATTTTATATGCATTTACTAATGTCACGGGCTGTGAAAGTAAGTTTTGTGAGATAAACTGATAGCAATGAAATTACAACAAAACACAATGTAGATATACATTTAATTAAATACTAAAGCAGGTAGATTCGTGAAATACAAATATCAATTTGTTATTCGGGCAGATTTTGATACACGGCTTTAACATATAAAATTGATGAAAAAACCCACCGACGTAATGAAGACTTAGTTATAATATATTCAAGGAAATACATACAAGGCAAATACTTGTATGGAAAACAACATGCATTAATTTGTATCTTTAAAAACTTTATTCGGGAGTCATGAAATTAGATAGATGGATCAAGATGACGTACGAATTGGCTGGCCCATATAATTTGGGTATGACCCAGAAATTCAAACGTCACGTCGATATTCGGTGTCGTCAAATATTGAGAGTAGATGGTTGATTTTTAGCCAATTTTATTATATTCATGATTATTTCTGTGTCTGAGCAATGCTATTATGCAATTTATTTGAAAAACTACAGGGTTATTCAAAATCATGGACTTAAGTTCTCATGTTCTACGCGCGGTCGGTCCTGGCTTTTTCCTTTGCAGAGACACCCAGTTTTGCTCAAATTGGTGATACCGACGACAAATTCGCTTTTTAGTTACGCACGAATACAGAGAACCTTGTGCTGCATAGTAGCCAATTTACTCACAACTGACGCGATATGACTGCTTGGCGGTGCGAGCACTCTAGAAGTCGTTTGCACAACTATGAGCGATCTAGCGGTGGTATTCTAAACATCCGGACCTCCTCTGTCAATGGAAAGAAAACTCTTAGAAAACTTTCTTAGAAACTCTACCAAAGTTTAAAATGCAACTTTGGGGATATCTGTATGGGGTGAAAACGTTATTTTTTTTAAAGTTTGCACGTGTTTTTAATCTTTACTGTCCACTGCAAAATGCATTGTTCATGGCTTACATGCGATGGGAAACGAATATCCACACTACAAACAGAATTTTTTAAATGTAACATCTTTGTTCAAACTTTCTATCCTCAGGTACTCAAACTCATTACAAGGGTATGTAGACGTCCCGATTTTTGCGGAACTTCCCGCTTTTTAAGCAAATGTTGGATGTCCAGCGCGGGACAGCTAAATTCACGATTATTTGTAGAAAGCACAATGAAACAGCTGATGAAATTACAAAAGTGGTTTGTGAAAAATTGGAAAAACACAATATGTACTATCTAATATATCTTCATACGGCGCAGATAATGTGAATGTCAACTTTGGTTCCGATCATTCTGTTTGCACAAACCTTGTTTTTAGGTTATCCCGCTTTTTTCACTTAAATCCCTTTTTTCTCTTAAATCCCTCTTTTCTCTTAAATCCCTTTTTTCTCTTAAATCCCTTTTTTCGTTAGAATATCATGTCATGATAGAAATACCGATTTGTTAAAATAGTAATCTGGCAACGATGGTACGTAGGTAGGGGTACTATTTAATGTTATTTAGCAGCTTGCAATTGACGTGTTTCGGATTAATTAATTAATAGTCCTCTTTGTTCCTTCGTAATTTATCATTACCTTTATCTCCCACGCCACTGTTAGTATCGTTTAAAAATACAGAATTTAACAACATAATTGGGTTTTTTATGAATGAAATCGTCTCGTTTTATAATTCATTGTTTACGATATTTAATTTAACCGTTTTTTTTTTCTTAAAATCAACAAAGCATCGTGTAATTGTAACTAATTACGTGACTGTTTCTAGTTACTATCATTAGTGTAATCAAGGTAATGAACATTTCATGGTTCGTGTACCACGAGTCAAAGCTGATGTGCGAGTATATGCAAGATTAACAATTTCTACTTTAAATCACCAACTTTGTTCACAAATCTTTAAATATTTCTACTTTAAATCACCAACTTTGTTCACAAATCTTTAAATATTTCTACTTTAAATCACCAACTTTGTTCACAAATCTTTAAATATTTCTATTTTAAATCACCGACTTTGTTCACAAATCTTTAAATATTTCTACTTTAAATTACCGACTTTGTTCACAAATCCTTAAATATTTTCGTCCTTCTTCAGACTCTTTATGATAGTCAAATATTGTTTATGTTATTAGAAGAGCTAATTACAAACTCATTTATATATACAAATTAGATATTACGACAATAGAAGAAGACCATGCGTATTCACTTAAACGTAATACCTAATTGAACCGCCATCTTAAAACAGTAATCTTATAATTGCGAAATGAAGAACATTTTCGCGTAGATCTAACTAATATTGATCAAAGAAGTCCGACTTTCCCGACCGTGGAACCTCGCGTATCATATTTGCAACAGTAGCGCATGGGGCACTCCGTCGAAGTCACATATGATACAGCAGCATCTATCCGGTTAAATAATCTATAGGGCCGCCGAAGGCTTATGACAATTTTGATAAATAAGTAAGAACGGTAAATAATATAACGCATATTTTTATTCGTGGTTTCGTTCGATAATGTTTTTTTTTATGTCCCGTTTTTATACTATCGTATTTTTATCGATGATTGGTTTAATAACGTGTTTTATTGTCGTTTGTTTCGGTTGGTTCGACGTATCTACGCAAAGACCATAAACAAATGAAACAATAAAATTAAGCCAGTCGCTAAATTATTTAGATGACGTCAGCATAAATTTATATTACCTGCGTTTAGTTTTGTATGGAGAAAACGTCAATATTGTTTTAAAGTCTATATTAGGATGAAGTAATTCATCAGTCTTCTTCTTCTTCGTATGGTGGAGGAGCGTTGGTGGAAGTCATGGGGATGCTGGGGTTATTCAGCCAGTCGACTGCATTGGAGTCACTTGGTTCAGCACAAATGTGCCATAGGGAAACTGGTGAAGGGGACATCAGTTATGTACTTTTATATATATACCATACTGAAAAATTCGCGTAATTTTTTTATGACAATTGTGTTATTTTGGTAAATTTGGCGTTGTTTTAAAAAAATTGTATTATTTTTGTTAGTAAAAGTTGTGTTCTCTTTTTGGTATTTTGCAACAAAATTTATTAGTATTTTTTTTAGATCGATAAAAGAATAACACTAATGCGTTATCGACATGAAGTTAGCTGCGTTCCATTGTATGGCTATTCAAGCCTTTCAAAACCATACGCAAAGAAATATTTAGAACGTAGATACAATATTACTTTCCTATTTTAAAATTCTAGAATATCACATAAAAACACGAAAATTCGGTTTTATTCGCGTAAACATTTGCGTTGTCGGAAACGCGAAATGTTCAAGTCAATCAATAATACATTTCCAATGCTTAATAATTTTCAAGTTTCGTGTGGTCAGATTACATCATAGTATATTTAATATTACATAAAAACAGTAAATCCTAAGCCGAAATTCCTTGTGGTTTAATTCCTATAAGTTTTCTTTGTCTTTTCAATGTGGACTAAAGCATCATTCAATATAATCTTTTAACTCGCATAGCGTAGCCATTAATTAACCCGACAAAAAATGTGGCTACCGTAACGCGCGTTAAAATATGCAGGCTTATAATGTCATAAGATGTAAATACTATAGATGAGCAACGCCCTTGAGGTGATTTTTCGCAATAACGGCTCTGAACAAATCATCCAAATATTATTATTTTTAAAAGAACCTTACTACATAGGAAACATGGCACTTAAAATATATAACAACCTTCCAGGTAATATCAAACAAACACACGATCTTCTTCTATTTAAATCATCACTAAAAACTTTCCTTCTGAACAAATGTCACTACACCTTGAACGAATACTTTGATCACATAGATTGAAAGCGCTTAGATTAAACCTCTGTATATAAGAAGTGAAGCTAGCAGTCCATAATCGAGTGCTGATACCAACCCTGATGTATGGTAGTGAGACATGGAACTGGCAAAGGAAAGATGAAAGTAGACTGAATGCTGTAGAAATGAGATTTATGAGGCGAATGTGTCCAAACCAAGTATGATCGTGTGAAAAATGTTAAAAAGATTCACAAAGAATGCAAGGAGGATGTAAGCGTAAAGAGTAAGATTAAGGTCCCTCCTCTCTGCCTAACCCTGCGGAGAAGCGGCGTAATGGTTAGTTAGTTATATTTTATATATAAATTAGATTTTTTTGTTTAAATTTATATATATATATATGTATTTTATAATTTTAAGTAATTATAAATAAATATTTATATATATATATTATATATTATATTATTATATTTATTATGTATATATAAATATATATTATAAATATAAGTGTGTGTTTTGTGAGTTTACTGTAAGAAATGGGATGTACCTATAAGCTTTTCCCTTTGTACTTTTTTTTTTACAATTTATTTGTACAATTTAATTTATTATTTTTTTAATTATGTGTTTATTACTAACCGTATACGAGTATTTTAACCATTCTAATGTGTGAGAACTACTGTAAAAATAGTTACTACGGTAACACGAATTCAAATATAGATTTTACATACATTATCATTATGGAATGGGCTCGGTCCTTAGTCTCAAAAAAAAACATTAATATTAAATGCCAACCCTTCTTTTGGCAATAACCTTCTAATAAATATAATATCAACGACAAATAAGATTTAAATAGTGACTGCAATATCATGCAATTTGCAGTGTTTTCTAATATTGTGTTCTGTGCGCGCAAAATCTATCTTCTCAAGCCTAAACTTTCCAATGTAACGTGTTAATCTGGAGTGACCTGTCAAGTAAGTATGTTTCTGTATCTGTAATGGCGCTATGCAAATCATCCAATTATTATTTTTTTATTACTGCATATTTTGACAGTTTTATTTTGAAAGAGCTTTCGAAACGTGTGGTTACGGTAACGTGCGTTATAATTGTGGCTCCAGTCTAACCGACAATGCCATCGGAAGTCCCACGTGAGGTGAAAGAGTTAAGGTAACAACCTTTAGCAACGTCACCAAAAGAAAGTGATTCCAAACGGCACTCCTTATTAATAAATTATCGCTGTTCATTTGTATTGGAGATATATAAAAAAAATTGTGTATATTATTTTAGTTCGATGTTGTATCAACACAGGTATGAATCGGCACACTTTTTAAAAATGATATAAAGTCATTAAAAGTAGGAAAAAAAACTAGCCAGAAAACGTAAACTTATAAAAATAAGAAATCAATTTTTTTCTAAATTTAATGTAAATCAAATTTAATAATGTCAAGTTCATTGTCAAACCGCTTGAAAATGGCTTTGAACCCCGACAGCTGTCACAATAATAAAAATTAAAATGCTTGCAGAACTTAATACCATTATTAAATTTGATTTACATTCTTTTTTTAATTAAATGAAATGGAGTTTTACGAATTAAAGACGAAAACAATTAATAGTTTTCATATTAATTACCAAACCTCTTATTAATTCCTTTGTTAATTGGCGGTTACTTTAACGGTTTTATTATACTGTAAAATTTCCCTACTTAAGTGTTATAATGTATTATTGTATAAAATTTAACTAAATGTCATTAAGATGGTATGAAAACCTTCTGAGGTTCATTATTTATAAGTAATATAAATAGATCGTATGCAAGTGGCTTTTCCACAGTCTGATAATGCCTCCGGAAGGCGTAATAATAATTACCTAGCAGATTTTCTAAAAATAATTAAACCGTCTTTAATGATAATAGGTATTAGTAATTTTTTTAAATTTATAAAAATAAATTATTAAGTTAGGTTAGGGCTACTTTTTTTCGTACTTTTAATGACTTTAAATCACTTTTAAAAATTGTACCGATTCATACGTGTGCTTTTAAATTGTTTATATGAATACCGCACAAGAGTTCCAACTGCTCCCAACCGTCTAGAGCCAGTGAGACTATGGCATACTCATTTGGGGAATATTGTGAGGCTAAAGGTATTGGGGAGGAGAAGTAGAAGAGGAAGAGGAAGGTGGGGAAATACCTGGCTATTCAGATCTGGTCACCAAACACGGCTAAAAACCATTTCAAGCAACGTTTCAATTCTGAATGGTGGTCTTTCACCAGGGCGATATTGAGAGTATATCCCACTTTGAAATTTAATGTTTTTTAAAATGTGTTGATTTATCCAGTCATCATTATTTTATATTATGCGGGTAGTTTTATCATCACGTCAAAAAAAAGAGAATTGTCTGAATGAAACGTTCTATACTCAACATTTCTAATTGAATCATTGTTAATTGATTGCCTCCTCTTTTGATAAACCAAAACATCGATTTGAACGATTCGCCATATCGAACGATGTGCTCAAGCGCCATGAAATTCACACAGCTTCTTATGTCTGGAATGTCTAGGTTATCGCAACTATCTGCTCAAAAAAGCCCGCAACGTTATTTAAATCACGACCTATTAAGTTTAGAATAATATCCAATATAAGACTAGACACCATTTTGCTTATTCCATAGCTCATGATGGGTGTTAATTTCGTATTTCCAGAGGTCATCGTTCGAGAGGATTTTTGCTGACAGTCGATTTTCACTTTTAAGATTATTGTTTTTTTTTATACAATAACCTTAATAATCATAATAAATTGTATAGCGCCGTTTTTGTGGAAAATCATCTCAAGGTCGCTGTACAAATATTTTTTCCAAAGCTTTATCTTGTTACTAGTATAGACAATCTATTATAACAACTTATGGTTAGAGACCTAAAAATTTCACGTTTGCGATTAATCAAATTTTTACGCGAAATTTGTCATTTGGTTGGTTGGCATCTCTTTGGTTGCAATATTCCGAAAGGGGAACTAACACCACTTTTGTTGCAAAATCACACCGCTTTTGCTAAAAAATTACACAACTTTTCCCAAAAATATCACGAATTTCACCAAAAATAATGCGAAATTTTCAACTCCCTACTTATGGCTGACAAATTGCATCCACCAGTTCATCGGTCAAAGGCTATAATTTAAATAAAATAAAATAATACGATACAAAGCTATAATATAAATAAACTAATGTTATACTATACAAAGCTATAATATAAATAAACTAATGTTATACTATACAATGCTATAATATAAATAAAATAATATATTACGATACAAGGCTATAATATAAATAAAATAATATAACACGATACAAAGCTATAATATAAATAAAATAATATAATACGATACAAAGCTATAATATAAATAAACTAATGTAATACGATACAATGCTATAATATAAATAAAATAATATAACACGATACAAGGCTATAATATAAATAAACTAATATAATACGATACAAAGCTATAATATAAATAAACTAATGTAATACGATACAATGCTATAATATAAATAAAATAATATATTACGATGCAAGGCTATAATATAAATAAAATAATATAACACGATACAAAGCTATAATATAAATAAACTAATATAATACGATACAAAGCTATAATATAAATAAACTAATGTAATACGATACAATGCTATAATATAAATAAAATAATATAACACGATACAAGGCTATAATATAAATAAAATAATATAATACGATACAAAACTATAATATAAATAAACTAATATAATACGATACAAAGCTATAATATAAATAAAATTTGGTCTACCGCCCGATTTCGCCGTTTTATAAACGTTCGTCAGATTACCGGTCGTTTGACAGCTGTCAGTTGTTGCCCGACAATCGCTTATTTAAAACCGTTCAATATTTTTATTAAAAAGACAATATGTAATTAGCATTTTTGAAATATATTCCTTATCAAGCAGTGAAAGTGATGACAAGCTAATGGCACTTATTCAAGGTAAAAAAACGGACGGATAACGGTCCGTTAACGAAACAGTTCGTTACCTAACATAAATTTGGTTGTTCGTTTATAAAACTGGCCCTTAGAGAATTTTAGATACCTTGATGATAAGCTTGACATGGCTAACTTTGCAGTCAAGTCGCTGGTAAAGACGGAAAATTATGGATTTAAAAAATAATTGGTTCATTCGTTAGTATGTAGTGTAGGTACCTACGGTGTATTTGAAAAAGCGCAGATAGTATTGTGTTTCGTTCGCTGTACAATAACACAACGCATTCGCGTATTTCATAAAGAAGTGCGCTACCGTCTGCATAACCAATTAAAATCACTGGAATTCCTCGTCCGCCCTTCTGCGGCTCACGTGACTTGTTTATGGTCATAAATTCCTCGCCTCAGTCACCTCAGTTACCTCATTGCTGACACTGCCAGGGGCTCAACTGCTTCGACCCGCGACCAGAGACAATCAATCTGACGACCTGTCCAAAGCTTAATAAATTATACTTACATGTATGCTGGCAAACCAAAAACAACAACTATTGAATTATGAACGTGGATTTTGAAGGGTCCTCTTAGAGAGAAAGTGCTAGAATACATATTTGTAAAAAAAATTACATATTTTACATTTCATATCATAGGCGGTGTCCGTACTTTCGATGTATCAGGTGCCTGATTTCGATTTTTTTAAAGCATTGTCCTATTTATATTACCATGAAACAAAATGGACTACTTCCTATCTATAGTAAGGCCCAAGCTAGCGTAGGAAGTAGGAAAAATCTTTATCTATTGATTCCCTTAATAATAATAATAATAATTGGATTACTTCTATAGCGCCGTTTTCGTAAGAAAATCAACTCAAGGGTGCTTTACAATTAATTAAATAACATATCACTTGACGTACAACCAATACCTTTAGCTAAAATTTATTACTAACGGCTTATAAGTAAGACTTATAACTATTGACTTACAACTAAGACTTGTGGCGAGGGTTAACTATTGAGACTTATAATTAGCGACTTACATCTATGGCTTATAGCTAGTGACTTACGAACTAAAACTTATAGCTAGTGACTTACAAATTAGACTTAAGTAGGTATAACTAGAATATAAACCTAACACAAATATAAACCTAGTACATATTTAAAACTAATACATATCTATGACCAATTGCATATTTTATATACAATGTTGCAAAATAACTTACAACTATGGCTTAAAACTAGAGTCTTCCAACTAACATACCTATTTATAATATTATAAATACCTGTTATGGTTATTGCTCGTGCTGTCAGTGGTAAAGCACACAAAAGTAATACATAACTTACTAATGATTTGTTCATAATGTCAAAATGTTATTACCCCTAGATTATATAGATGATACTGCGATTCCGATTAGCAGACCATATATTTTTAAGGGAGTTTTTGATTTAATTACCACAGTATTATTAAAAAATATAAATGCTTCACACATACTTAACACGTCTAGTTTATTATGAGTTACTTTTCACTTGTAGTTTATTATACTCTTTAGAAATTAAATCACTTTTATCTGACTTTTCTGACTTTGGCATGGGTACTTTACAAACATCCTAATTTTGTTAATTCGGTTAATTTAATAGCATTATTATGCGACAAATGATTCACAAAATGACAAATGTTTTAAAGTTTTCAATTGTTTAATTTTTTTTTTGCTTTGCAATGGTCTTATACCTGCACAAAAATGGCGTTAAAGAAATACGCCTGGCAATGAACGGCCTAACTCAATAATAATAATCACATTGCATAATGTATTGTTTTAATATTAATGCCATTATTTCGAAAGTTCCGTATAGATAATATATTGTTATTTTTTAATGTTAATTATTAGCGAGTTGAGAATAATGTTATATACGAATTCGAAATTGCCCTCAATATAATATGAATATGAATATTATTTCTCCACACGAAGCACTAAAGTGTAATAGTTTATTGGTATTGGACGAGTTTTTACGAAATGCCGACGTCAAATCACAATGTCGAAAGGCAGGCCATTGTTAACAATTTGTAAGTTTACACTTTGTACGTTGTGATCAGTGACGTAACGCCTGTACTGGCCGCGAAGGGGCAAACATTTGCAGATACTGAAAACTTTTAAACCGATTTTTTTTTTTTTAATGATGTTATTCATTTTATTTAACATCAATGTGACAAAAAGTTACTAAAAAACAAATATCGAACTAAAAGGAATAAAAGTCCCTATAAACTACTTTTTAGTAGTTCGTCAACGGGTGATTTTTACATTGAACAAAACTTTTTTTTTTATATGAATACCGCACAAGAGTCTCAACTGCTTCTAACCGTCTGGAGCTAGTGAGACTATGGCATCCCCAATTGGGGAATGTTGTGAGACTGAAGGTATTGGGAAGAGGAAGAGGAAGGTGGGGAAATACCCGGCTATTCAGATACCAAAAACGACTAAAAGCCATTTCAAGCAACGTTTCTATTCTGAATGGTGGTCTTTCACCAGGGCGATACTGAGAGTATCTTCCACTCTGGAGAGTTACTTTATAGTGTTAAGGTAGATTAAAATATGTATGTAATATAAATGCATGCATATACATACATTTATACATACATACATATTATAAAATAATAATAATTTTAAAACATAAACATAATAAAACTAAAACTATTAGAATATCAACCAAGAACCAGGTCTAATATGTAATAAGAACATTATGTATATAAGAGATACATTTAAAAAGATATAACTTAATATCGAAAAATATACGAGTATACAGAAAATTCAAATGTGTTAAATATCTGAATTAATCCTAAAGCTAATTTATTTCCTTTGCTAATGGCCATACTAGGTGATCGTTTTGTTGATATAACTCGAACGCACTATTTATATGCAAAGAACGTAATTTTCGGTGAAAGGTATTTATTTATTTACAATCAATCACCATTTACAAACATTATTGAAAAATATAATATATATCAGCACATGCACTTACATAAACTATTATTCTAGGAACACGTTAACGGGGAGAGGGACGTCGGAGAGTTATTATTTATTATTATTTTTATAAACAATAATTATTAATCTAAAACACTCATCCAAATTGAAAAAACCTTCCGAGCAAAGATAAATGTCGCCGGCAGGACTCGAACAGGTAGAGCATCTGACCGGACATTAGAAGGGTGCGGGTTCGAGTCCTGCCGGCGACATTTATCTTTGCTCGGAAGGTTTTTTTCAATTTGGATGAGTGTTTTAGATTAATAATTATTGTTTATTAAAATAATAATTGTTACCCTTTGCACTATGCACAAAAATCTTGTCTTAAGTTTTAAAGAACTTTAGTTTATCAATTAATATTATTTATTAATTCAAAATCATAATAATATTATTGTGCAATACGATAAACATGGTGTTTTTAAAGAGAAAAATATTTATTACGTTTTTTTTTAATTTGCATGGGCTTTATCAAAATATAATCAGAAATATTACATATTTCTGACCGTTCTGCGCATGTTTTAGAAAAAAAAACATTTAAAAAGTTGAATATCCTTAAAAAATGCTCTGAAGGTTTTTCTGTAACTTGTCGATGAAATAAATTTAAAAAAAGTACAGTGTGCTTTAATTTTTTTATGAACACTACGTAACTTTAAAGTTTTTTTATTGTAATCTTTGGTTATGTTTATTTACAAAAACGCAACGATAAAGGATTAAAAATACTTTTCTGCACTGTAAAAATCATATTCGTATTTTAAATATTTTGTAAAACATACAATGGAACGGTCAGAAAAAAGTAATATTTCTGATTAGATTTTGATAAATACTAAGCCTATGTAAATTTAAAAATATTTAATAAATATTATGTTTATCGTAAGGCGTAATAATACTATTATTTTGAATTAATAAATAATAACTCTCCGACGTCCCTATCGCCCTTAAACACAGTGATTATACGGCTAAAAAAACAAAGCAAAGAGCATGCAGATGGGAACTTACAAGACAAAACAAGAAATTTGTTCACATATTAAACATAATATGCTTCAATATATTGATTTTTACTTGACCCAGGAACATGTTATAGTAGTCAAATACTTCACAGTACTCATTACCATATACTCGTACATTGGTATGTATACTAATATAAAGCCACCGATTGCTTTAAATTAATCACTACTTATCTTTTAAAGATGAGTAATTTAAAGGTTATTAAAATTTACTTATGCATTCTAGCGTCTAGTCTCTTTTTATACTCTTCACTCTTTTTGGGAAGTTAAATGTTGTTCGAATACCGATTGAAGCTGCACATAAAAAATGTTGTTTAAATTTGCGATTTTCAAAATATCAATCGTTTTTTTCACAGGGTCAGGAAGTTTATCGTTACGCCAATGGTGTTCTGAGAAAGTTATGTCTGGACCAATGTAGTAACAATGTTCACATTTCAGCGTCGATATCTGTTTAGACATTTTTTGTTCAAGTAACAAATTAATTATTTATTGTAACTATAATTAAATTAAATTATGGTTTTGAGATTCGTGATGTCTTCTATTACAGTATTCTTTTTTTTTTCTCATTGTGCTCTTGGCCATCGATTCAAAGGACAGAAAAAGTAAATACTGTTTTATATTACCTATGTATAAAAAATTCATATTAAAAAAAAATCTGTGTCTTGTATACCATCTACTTTAATTAAATTCTCTAGAATCTTTATCAAAGTAATTCACACAACGTTGCAGTGCTTCATTTAAAAAGTTTTCCATCACGAAGTTTCCATTTTCCAAAATAAATTAGGTAATTAATAATTATCGTATTAATAATAATATTTGGATGATTTGTATAGCTCCGTTTTTTGTGAAAAATGACTTCGAGGGTCCTGTACAAATATTTTTCCAGTTCTCTATCCTACTATTAAGTATGGATAATTTATTATAACTTAAGGCTAACAGATTGCATCCACTAGCTCAGCTCATCGGTCAATAACATAAAACTATATGTACACAATGTATCACCGATAAGCGTGATGCTGCATAAAAATGTACTTATTATTTACAGGCAGATTTGTACAGGTCCAAACTTATCTGGCAGGTAACTTTAAATTAACACTTTTTATTAAATAATTAATATTTTGCACGCAGAGGACACAATATTGGAAGCACTACGCATTGCATGTTATTGGAGGTCCTATTTATTCTAATTATTAATGTTCTTTTTTGTTCATTTTAAGGTGAGGAAAGCAAATTATTTAACACCGGGAGGCCTATTGTGGTTCTATTTAAGGAAAATTCCTTTTCCTTTTTCTTAGGCTTAAAGACATTTTCCTTAACTGCGATTCCAATTACATGTCAATGTCTATACATTTTTAAAGAATATTATTAAAAATTATAGGAGTATCGTATACGTAGTTTTTTATTACTTACTTTACATTTGTAATTTATTATATTTTTTAGAATTTAAATCACTTTTATCTGACATTTCAGGCTTTTGGCATAGGGTACTTTACAAACACGGTAATTTAGTTAATTCGGTTCGTTTAATAGCATTATTATGCGACAAATAACTCGTTTAAAGTCAATACTTATGATATAATTATTTTTTTATTTTGTTAAAACTACGCAAATATCGATGTTTTTAAAGAATGACATTAACTGAACGACAGCTGTCATCCGAAGGAACCGGAACCGCAGTTAACCAATAAGTCTTTAAGCCTAAGGAAAAGAATTTTCCCTTACAAAATAGAATAGGCCTACATATTAGGATTTCTATAGACCACGTGTTCGGCATGGGTGTATGGTAATTGGTTCAGAGAAGCTGTGGTAGCAGTAGGCTGCGATGTCAATTGCCGGGTCAATTAGTTTAGATTGAGCAAATTCTAAGTGGCGCTGCATCTCTTCATCTCCTTCCTCCGTGTACCAAAATTACACGGTTCGGGTGTGCTCGTTCATACCGAGCGGTCGTGAGAAGGCACAAAGGGAATTAATTGAAGCAAATGGCTACGTTGGAAGCATGGCCCGAATCGCATGAGCTAATCCTGGAGGGCGTATGAATTAATCGTGGTGCCAGAAATACACCTTTAAGATTTGCTTGCTTTTATTTACTAGTTTATTTTCACTTCTTCGATAAGCGCAAATTCGCTTTGTGGCATCATTTCACATTTAAAATTATTTTTTTTAACCACTATTTTAATAAATAAGTATCTACATGTTTCTAAACCAATCGTTTCTTCCTCAGGGTACAATGTATACTGAAAGCTATTGACATACATATAAGCATAGACAAAAATAACAATAACTGCTGAGGGAAGGTAAATAATTGAATATTGATGTAAAAAATAATTATATAAAATAAACAAAATTATTATATATTAATAATAATAATATTTATATTAAACATTAGAAATTCAAACCAAATCAGAAAACAACCAAGGCACCAAAATACCAATAACTTTTCTGAGTATTAATGTAAAAATCATTGGTTTCGTTTACGATTTCATCATTGCCTTTTGCAACTGCTGTAAAGATGCATTTATTGAAAGTTCATTATACTTTACAATCTATATCACTAGATTGAATGCGCCGATATTGACTGTATGAAAAAACGTTTTTTTTGTGTAAGGAATAGATTCCGTAATCTTTTGTACAGATTTGATTTAAAACCAGTGCTCGTATTCAACAATTTTAGCAACCGGAATGGTTATTCTTATTTTGAAACGAACTTTTTAAGTTCATGTAGTTATTTTGAAAGAAATATTTTCCTGGAAATATATCGTAATATAATCATTATTTATCCCTATGTGAAACTTTGAATACTATGTTCAAGATCATACACTAATGCGCCGTAGGCTGTTTATTTGGCATACGTTTATGGCAGCATCAAAGATGAATCACATCTATTCACTTTACCATACCTGAGCCTTTTTTTAATATTTCGGAAGTAACATTATTTAAAGCGGTTTCTTCCAATTGAATCCGAGCACCGTCTCATACACTATCCAATCATACCGCACAGAACATTCCTTCGTTCGTTAATTTCGTCTATAGTAAGTACATACCGGAACGTCGCCCCGGTTGCGTATTTACAAAACATATATCATTTCAGTCACGGCGAGGACTGAGCTAGAGTAGCTTTTTTTGCGCAAAATCATCTACAAAACATATACCATTTCAGTTACGATGACAGCTGTAATGGAGTAATTAGTTTTTGTTTTTGTAGAATCATTAATTACTAATAGACTAGATATTTTAATAATTTTGCACAAAGGATAACTACTCTATTATTGTCCGTTACAAGGACTAACATAGAATACACTTTCTAAATGAATTTATAGAAACAAAGGCTACTCTATTACAGTTGTCATCGTGACTGAATTGGTGTAGGTTTTGTAAATACGCGTCCCGGTTTACTCCTGTTAAATCCGAGCACTGTCTCGTTCACGTCCCTACCGCACACAGAGCGATGTTTGATTAAAATCAACCTATATCTTATGCACGAGCAACGTTTAATCGTTAATATATCGTATGCTGTATGAACTGAAATTAGAATTAAGTATTCGCACATGACGCCCGCCGTAACGTATAATATATTAATAATTTGATGATAGAAGTTTGTTCTGATCTCAGAACCAGAAATATACCGCTACCAAGTACTGAACTATCAATAGTTCATGCGTTCATACACAACTTCATACCGAAATACCACTGAACGCAAATTCCTCTAAACATGACATAAACCCCATTTGGCACCAAGCGGAATTGTCTCAGTCTACAGACTTCGTAGAATGCCATTCTTCTTGAAGATTTTCTTTGCCAGCACACGTTATTTAGGTAAAGGTTAAATAGTTGAGATCGATGAATAATGCGTCTTTGATTTATTTTTTATTGTGATTACCGCACAGTCTTAACTGCCCGTAGACAGCGGGCTATGGAACCCCCAATTTAAAATATGTTGTGAACCTACAGGAAGTGGTGAGGCAAAGGCGAAGGGAACGACATTGGTTTTGAAGTTCCTGGCTATTCAGATCTGGTCACTTGCCATGACTAATGCTATTTCAAGCAACATTGTTTCGATTCTAAATGGTGATCTTTAACCAGGGCGATACTATTTGCTGAAATCGCAAAACCCTCGAATGGTGACTGAATATGGCAAAAAATAAAAATATGTGTCAAGTTGGCAACAATTTCATAAATGATATTGATGTATTTGACAATAATCTAATTATTTCTACCTACTTTATAAATTATCGTAAACTGCAACTTTATACATTATTTATTTTTAATGTTAACGTTGACTTTGTGGATAATGTATTATTTATATTTGCTATTCCTTTATATTCCTGTGTATAAGTGTTGTAAAAAAATATTTTATGTGTGATTTAAAAAGTTTCACTCATATGTAAAAGCCCTCTAGGCGTTTAAATAAATAAATAAAAAAAGGAAAATTTGTCATTATTCTAGCTCAGTGATGCACAACCCGCGGACCACTTGGCTAAAAATAAACATCAACAGCATTAATTTATTTGTTTGACCTTGGGCCTAGAAAAATGTTCCGTTTTAAGGTCTATTCACGTCTACCTCTATGATTGCTTCATCAATTGGTTACCGTTTTACAAAATACGGAAAGCATTCGCAACCAAATTCTATTTGAAAAACCTGACTTTGCGTCTAAAGATTTAATATTAAGTTAAAATGATATGTGATGTTTTAGTATACCTAGTAAATCTTTTGGTTTATAATGGGTAATACCAGTGACATGCATTTCTCTATGGCCAAAGGTAGGCTGTGCGTAGTTTTTTTTAAATATTTGGGTATAAATTATGCATCGAATATTTGAAAATAGTAATTTTTTATTATCCTCCGCTGATTTTTGTGACCCACCGAATAAATAAGCCCACAATTTCTTTACCAAATTTATGGCAAAAAACATTTTGGCAAGCAATCTTTTAATTTCTTTTTATTGTTCGTTTTTCTTAGTGTAGGCACAGCTTTTCAACCTTTATGAAGTGTACCCCACTGGTATATACCCACATAATGGATACAAATCGTTGCGACGGTTGTACGGTATCCACATGAGATAAATAAACAAAATACTCTAGCGACACCACCGACTGCACGGTTAACCTGCAGCCCGCAAACATGTTGAAAATGTAAATCATATTTAATAATGTAATTATTAAGTTCTGCAATTATATTAATAATAATTTTATTAAATTTGATTTACATTAAATTTAAAAAAATAATTAAATGGAGTTCTTACGAATTGAACACAAAAAACAATTAATATATTGAAAATGGACAGATTGACCCTCCGGCTAAAAAGGTTGTGCATCACTGTTCTATCACAACGCACCACACTTTTCATTGCAATAAAAGTGTGCACAATGTATTCTTTACAAGTTGAATGCTTCCCAGGGGTAATCATTCATACGAATACTTATGTATTCTTCTCTTAATGATTTCATCGGTGCCAATCACAGAAAGAATTATCATTGGATATGAATTCATTTTATGACTCTTGAGGTAAAGAATTTATTATTTTTCAGAGGTGTAAAGTAACGCAGGCAGTTGTGTCACCCTTTGAACTTTAAGCTATTGTTACAGACGTCATAAAATAACACCTACATTTATAAATATTATCTAAAAAGCACTGTTACACCGTATATGTTTTTTTTAAATCATTAGTTTTATTACAACCATAAATCGATATGTCAAAGGTCAATAACTCATGATGGATAATAGGATATCACGAGTTGAAAAGTGTTGCGCTGACCTAAACATTTCACACAGAAAAAGCTGTGCAAATTTAGTTTAATTCTAGCCGAAGTACCCGGTGTCGCCTGAGGTTATGAATTATTTGGGGTAAAGTTTTAAGATTGCGATGCGTTACCCCATTTTACAGTCATTTTCATCTTATTTTTAACGTCAAGTGTACAAAATTTCATCAAGAAATACCAAAATTCTTCTTTAAGGGGTGAGAAGGGGAGATGGTGATTGTTTGTCGAAATCTCGTGTAGACAGTAAACTTCCCCTTGTTTTGAAAGTCAAGTTTGCAGACAAGACAAACCCACAGACCCTATTATTTGTATATATATATATATATATAGATTACTAGCTGAAGTACCCAGCGTTACTCGGGGTTGTGAATGGTTTGGAGTAGAGTTTTGAGGGTGTGATGTGTTATCCCTACCCCTACCCAGTAATGTTCATCTTATTTTGAACGTCAAGTGTGCAAAATTTCATCTAGAAGTACCAAAATTCTGTTTTAAGGGGTGGGACAGGGGTATGGGAGTGGTTTTTAGAAGTCTCTTGTAGACAGTGACCTTCCTCTTGTTTTGAAGGTCAAGTGTGCAAAATTTCTTCAAGCTCGGAATAAAACTGTAGATTTGTATAAAAAACAAACAAACCCACCGACACTCCTAAATCTAAATATTTTGCTATTTTCTAAGACACAAATATCTAAAAAAAATGAAGCCATTGATGAATCAAAAAAATAATAATGGTACACGTTCTATGGTGCGATTTTGTGAAACGTCCGCAAACCCGAGGGAATTTATTTTTATTTTTTACCTTCGTTATTTTTTCTCTATATGAAAGCGATAATCTCCAAGCTAATATATCAGCGTTGACGGACAAACTAACCTCAAAATAATAAATTACGTTGACATAAAGAAAAGTTCTTTGATTCAAGCGAATGAAATTCGAAAATCTTTTGCGTAACATCAGCCGCGTGTTCTGTAGAAATACAATAAATTATTCTGGGATACTATCTATGGACCACACGGAAATATTAACATAACACGTCTCGTATAATACATTATTTTCTAGTAAAGCTTAAATTATTTTTGGTTAAGCCATCATTACCCAATAAACTCCTCTATTGCTGGGTCGACTATTATATATTTATCGTTAAATACACGTTATTATTTTTTACTGTTTGGATGTCATGAAAGTTTTCAAGGTGAAAGCTTTTTGTTTTCACTAGTTGTACTAAAACCAGCTGTTTTTTGTTGTTGATTTATTTGTGTTTTTTCGTGTGTTTTCCCATCTATTTTATCATTTTTGTGGGTCAACCTTCAAAAATGGTATCAATCGTTACTTTGTAGGTTGCTAACTCATGTAATACAACAAATGATTTATCTGTAAATTCTATACGGGTAATTAGAAAAATGTGTAATGTTCAAAAGACAAAAATTTTCAAACTGTAATTATTAATTCTATGAAATACTTCCCGAAATATCTGAAAATTGGTGCAGTTTGAAAAACCAGTGACAGCAATTTTGAACGTTTTTCAGTTGTACAGTACAGTACGTATTTCATATAAAATTTTCCTAAATTCAGACAAATCAATCGTAGTATTTCTTGAGTTACCAACATGTAAAGTCTGTATTTTTGGGTACTGACCGTTAATATATCTAAATAACAAGTGAATGTTCCCTTTCTATCCGTAATCATGTATTGTTGTCAATAGCATTATACATGGTGTCCGGAAACTCGTGGCACAAACGGGAAACTGTTAAATCTACATCACATTTGGAGACGATTTTTTGGTACAACTTTTTTGATTTGTGCTTTCGTCTTCGTGTAAATCGACTTCGAAGTTGGAATTTTTTAGGTTAAAGGGGGTTAATATCTTCACACTTTCAATTTCACTTCAAAATTCACCGCGGAAAGCTCACCTCACATAATAGATTTAAAAAATATCTGAATTGTGCTGAGAATTGTTTCTATTACATTCATAGTAAGAAGTTAACCTAACCTAACCTAACCTAACCAGTGGCATGCACAGAGTTTGTAATCAGGGTAGGTAGCAAGAAAAACAGCGAACTTATTGATATTAAAATAAATTTACCCCAGACCACACCCTTCCTGCAAATAATGGCTAAGGTGCTGGCTCTTGTAGCCAATGTTTGTTGGGACAACATGATGTTATCATTATTTTTTTCGTAAAGTTATTCTAATTAATAAATGCACCAACAGAAGGCATTGCTACGTTTACTGGCCTTTATCGAAAAGCACTGCTTTTCATACACTAACACATACGAGTCGTCCCTTGACGCGCATTGCGCACACGTGTACGTTTAAATGTATAGAATTTAGTCAACATTAGAATATGATGTGTACCTCAGTTTACATACTTAGTTCCTGCCTTTGACACGCTATTGTGATGCGGTTGATGTGGCGCGCGCGGCGCTGCGTATCGTGGTTGATACTTGGCGCATATTTTTTTTTAAATGAAGGTCGTTTTCTTTGAATTTATTTATATATTTTTGATTTACTAGAAAGCGTATAGGCATAATACTCGGTCGAGTTGACGAACTATGCACAACTGTTTTCCACTTTGCCAACAAGTCCAATTTCTGGCAATGCCAAGCCAATGCTCCATCAGTCATTTCAAACATTTCTTCATCCTTGAAGAATTTTGGCTCAGATGTCCATTGAACAAAAAGCGACATCGTGTTCATTTGCACCTCTTCAAAATGCATAGAAGTAAATTAATATTGATATGTTGGTTGAAAGACGTTTCCAGGTTAATGTTGTGGTACTTTTGGCTGGGAAATATTGCAGTTTGGGTCGTATGTGGTTTGTGACGTCAATGCGGCATTTTATGCGCTGGGTAACGAGTTTAGTTTGAGATAGACTCGGTCATAAAGACGCGTTACAACATGACTTTTCCAGAGGCGGTTTAGACTTAAAATATTCCCTACTCCTTTGCTTAACTGCTGCGAACATTACAGAAATCAAATAAATACATACTAATTCTTATAAAAATCGTCACCTTTTTTGCAACTAGTAACGTTCACCAAAGTAATTATTTATGGAGTGTGTTTTTTTTACAGTAACTCCACACAGGGCCCTGAGGTAAATAATTTCCCTCAAGGCCTATATCATTTTTGGGGATGATGTGTGGAGGGTCTAATGTTTGTAGTATATGTGTAGTTCGTTTGTTTTAAATTAAGTAGTTGTGTAAGCCCCACACAAACATATTTTAATTAGATTTTCTGGGATAATTAAAGAATTAATGCTTAATGCAATGTATTTAGTTTTTAACGTTTTAAGTTACTTTGAACAAAGATTAGATTTTTATGACAAAATTTTAAGAATAACGGGAATACATTATGTATTTTATAGATTACTGTCACAGTAGGTGATAGAATAGGTACAACTAGAAATAAACCTTGACAAAGTATACATTTTTTATTATATTAAATCCCTAATGCTAACCTGTCAAATACCGAGATATTCATCCATACCTTCAAAATCGGTGGATTAATATATACCTACAAACATATTTTAGCATCATGCAACACTTATCGTGTAATTTGTTGGCCACACAGGCAACACTAGTCTAAAGTTTTCCCGCCCATTTTTGACATTTCTTTAGCTTTGGAACCGTTTCTCGTTAGTAAAGTTTATAAACCGACCAAGAAGCGGCGGCCGTTCGAAATTCAAACTGATGCGGGAGACTGCCTATTATTGTGCTTCATTATAATTTGCGGCTATTTTTAGGAATCTCAAAACCAGCCGCTGGCCTTCTGGGAAAATATCGCGGCGGTGTGGTCGCTAGCGAGAAAAAACACAAAAAATCATTCTAATGTTGTTTTAGAATACAAATATGTAGGCAGGAACTTATTCTAACTTCTACACGAGTGTTGCCATACCGGCTGTCAAACGCTTTGCTTTTATTCACAATGCGTCCTGATTAATGGCAATTTCGGGGTATTTATTTTGTCTGTCGAGGTGCCGATTTTTTTTGCTTTATTTGTTGTAATTTATATCTAATATTGTTGTATTAGTATCATGTTTCTTTTGCGCAAAGGTGGGCCAGCAATGTGAATTTCTAAATTATAGTCATAATTCATTATTGTAATTCATTCATGTGTGTCAATTGAAGATTGACATAGGTATATACTTATTTGTGCAATAGGCTTAACCATCAGCACTCAAAAATACCCACTTTGCAGGGTGCTAACGCAAGAAATGCAACACATAAGTTTTTGTTGTTGTTATATACGGGTAATTAGTAAGGTAACACCTTGTCATTAGCAGTTACTGTAGTATTGTGTAAAACCTTGTTAATAATAATAATAATAATTGTATGATTTGCATAGCGCCGTTTTTGTGAAAATACACCTCAAGGGCACTGTACAAATATTACTTCCTATTCTTTATCTAAACATACTTACCTGGTAGGTCGCTCCAGATGAACACAGTTTTATTAGAAAATTTAAGTATAGAGATGATGATACTTGTTGGGTTGTATTGTTTATTATTTTATGTATACGAGAATGCAAACAAAGTTTTAAAATTAAAATAATGTGTTGCTATATAGGAAGTTATATGATATTTTAAAGTAAACTGTATGCGAGAAAAAAATTGTTAAAAGTTCTGCCTCAATACAGGTTATCCCAGTGAGTCAGGTTATATACTAACTAACCTTCATGCCGTTTCCCCGCAGGGGTAGGCATAGAGGACGGACCGCCAAACAACTCGATCTTGGCATACACTTCTTGCTTTATTCACATTCATACATCCTCTCATACATTATCTTCTATTATTCCGACTTCTGACATGGCCCGACTCAAGTATTTAATTCACTTGATCGTGCCTTGTCTTCCTCGGACGTCCCCGGCTTCTTCTTCCATTCACATTCGCGTCATACATTCTTCTTACACTCCTTTCTTCGTTCATTCGCTCCACATGCCCAAACCATCAAAGCGTCCCTTTCTTAATCTTACTCATTACGCTTACATCAGCCTCGCATTCTTTACGAATTTCAATATTTTTCACACGATCCACGAGGTTATATACAACTATAAATAAATTATAATTATGTTATTTCTTAAAAAAAAAAAAAAATTTATACGGTTTTAAAAAATTGCTTTGAGTTGCTTTTAATCTGCACCGATTTTCATAAATTTTGTCACATGTTGCATAGAATTAAAAGATTTTAGTTCGAGCATTTTTGTCTTTTGAAATTTTATACTTTTTTTAACTACCCGTATAGAATTTACAGATACGAGTACATCATTTGAGGTATTGGTTGAGTTGCTGGCTCTTGAAGAGGAACTAACGAACGAACCATTTTTAACTCCATAGATTTTTCGTATCCACACATTTGCAGATTTAATTAGAGTGATGATCAGAAAATATTTGAACAAAATATAGGGGAATCAAATGAGATACATTATTATTGAATATATAAATTAATTCTTGTAAATTGTCTTCTAAATTGGGATACTTACATTTTTTTATATTCTTCTTCTTCTCTTACATATAAAATTGAATGTTTGTATGTCTGTCCTCGATTTTTTCGATAATTATTCGCTGAAAATAGCACAGTTTGTTCTTATTATTGCCGGGAAGGTTTGAATGAAATCCAATATGTAAAACTGTTGCTATAATGTTTTAAAATTAGTATGAAAAACATTGAACCCTCTATGTTCTATTGAGGTTAGCCCATAGATATACCACTCTCGTTAACCACATATTCAAAAGGTTTTTTTCCGTAGAATATTTTCTAAATCGAAAACACGAGTAGGTACCTACTCAAGAACTTTTTTTATTTACATGTATTTTGAAAAAATAAATGTTTGAAATAAAATAAAAATTTCCAAAGCAATGTTTCTTTGTTTAGAGATATTAGTAGTCGTCACAAGGCATTACTTCCGCTGTCAAATCAATTATGGTTCCCAAACGACAAGCAAGAATTCACAACTTCATAATTTTTTTTTTAAATCCCTAGCAAGGCCGGGTACACATCAGCTAGTATACTTATAAATCTGTATCGAAATTTCGTAGGATCAATTTGTAATTCTTTTAAATGTCCTTTTATTTCATTTGTAGGTATAGTCAGTCGTTTCAGAGTGCGTAGAAATAAATAAGATTAACTAACTGTCTTTGAGTGATTGCAAAAAAAAATCATTGTATCGTGTGTAACGGCCTTCCGAATAATTAACTATGTAATGGCCAAATTTAAGTTTGCCTAGCAGAACAGTTAGGCTAACAATTTATTTGAGTAGATAGGTACCTAATTAATTTAGACTTATTATGCGAAGTGAAATGACTTTAATAACGGTCATTACACTTATAAAATATCGCCTGTTACATGCATGATTGAATGAATAGCCATATATAATATTACACTATGTTACTGCATCTACCTGGCTTAAAATGCCCGTCACGATAAAGCACGGGGAAAATAGCCACCGTGAACTTGCCATTAGAATGCCAATTAATTCTAATAATATGTAAGCAGGAACTCCATTGCGTTACTAAGTAGTTACCTAGGTATAATTTTTTAGTGTTTTTATTCGACATTCAGACATAAAATGAAATCACCTAAATGGCTCATAGGAAAATTATTGTAATTTGAAAAAAGCATAATGGTCCAAGTACATATTTTTTACTTGTTTAGAAATTAGTGGTACGTTCCGAAAGGAGTTCATCATGTTTTTGTGTCATTTTTTTCATTATTTAACACTTTCCAAGGAAGATACATGGAATGGCGATTTTCTGGAATTTACGATTTTTTTGTATTGAAGTAACCTTGTAGTAGATGTCAAATGAATTTTAAAAAATGTAATTCAAATATCAAAAATGCAGCTTTAAAAAAACGTGAAAAAATTAATTATAATTTTTTTGGGTTGTTTCCACTGACGTCCGACTGTGGTTGTTTCTAACAAATGCGAATAATTGAAAACATTGAAGAACACATTTCAAAGACGAAGTGAGTAGCTCTGTATATGACATTTTGTAGTTCTAAAATAATTAATATCTACATTTAAATGCCAAGCTATACAACTTTATGTATTGCTGCAAGCTACAACCCTATATACTCGTATGTAAGCAGATTATTTTAATTCCTTTCATTCCTCTGTTTATGTTGATTGTACTGATTCTTCTAATTTCTTCTGGTTCGTTTGGTTCCCCCGATGCTTTCAATTCATTCAACTCTTTTTATTTTCTATTTCTTCTAATTCCTTCAATTGCTTTTATTAAAGATTAAAATTAACTTAATTTACCATTAGTTCTCTTACTCCTTTTCATTATTTTAATTGACTTAATTGGTTAAATTTTTTGACTATTTAATTTCCTTAAATCCTTCAGAAACTATTTTTTTTTTATCTTTCCATTATTTTATCTATTTTAATTCATCATTTTAGTTTTTCTAATTATTTAAAATTCTTAATTACTTGAAATTTTCTTAAACTCTTCTAAATCTAATTATTTTTTATCTTTTAATTATTTGATCTAGTTTAATTTCTATATCTTATCCTTGTGTTAACTTCGTCCTCCATAACACGGACATCCCTAGCATGGCGGGCGAAACATCACTTTTCAATTCGTCGATTTTTTCGTATCCATAATATTTAGAGTAGCGACAGCACAGACGAGTATGGGTATTTTTAGATTGTTATGTTGATGCAATCATGTTCATAAAAATAAAATATTTATGCGCGCGTTTTTATTAAAATTGTATTTTAGTTTGTTTCATGTTTTTATAATGTTTTTCTTTCTTTTTGTTTCAGGTAAACATAATATGATGAACATCCACTCATGACTAATTTCAGCTTCGAGGAAAAACAGGTTAAATATGTACATTTTTAATTTTTTTATCGTCGTTATCAACTTGCTTTTTCAGATTTCTCAATACTATCGAGCTAGTTTGTTCATTCTTAAGAACCTGATAAATTTACATCCTACCCTTGATATTTAACCCAACCCTTTATGGATGGACTTTTAACTAAATGGTCATGCTGGTGATGGTGGAGAGCAATGATGTTAGTTAGAGATAGATTAAAGGTCGTGAACTGTGGTTATTTAATTGTCGATGTGCAGGCGTGCTCGAGAACGATGACAAGTTACCAAAACATTCAATGTGCTTGTACTAGGGGGCCTGACTTATTTTCCACCGGTGAGGTTGCTTTCAAACGGCAAACGTTATTGGTCCTTGTAAAAATACACATTAATTTTACATTGTTTTTCTCTTTCCGTTGCATTATATTTGTCTTTATAATTATTAATTTAGCCGTCGCTTGACACCTTTATTACAGAATCTTTGAAAACATATTTTTGTTTTGTAAGTCATATTTTTAATATGACTTACAAAACAAAACATTTTGAATGAAGTTGAAAATTGTCAGATGAAAAGTCTCTACAAACTATAACGTTGTTCCAAATAGCCAATGCTCATATGTAACCTTTTCACCTTTTCTTTCTTTTTTTGTTCATTTTTCGTCCCTTTTCATTGTTTTTGACGATTTTCCTTTCGGTTGGGTTCATTTTTATGCTGTGAAAGACTGGTCTTCAACTTTCATATTTTAACTAAATTGTGACCTAAAAGAATGCTTATTGTCATCAATACAATATATTATTGTTCTTGTTTATTTAAACGTTATTAAGATCAAATGATTTATCTGTAAACTTCTGTACTGGTAGTTAGGAAAATGTGTAAGTTTTCAAAAATTGAAAATCCTCAAACTGTACGTCCAAAAATGTCTGAAAATAGGTGCAGTTTGAAAACCAGAGAAAGCAATTTTGAATGTTTTACCAAAAATGCCAATACCTATTTCATATAGAATTAAAATTTGTATAACTACAACTTCTTTCCCATCCTCAGAGCACGTTTTCTAAGTACTAATAAAACAGTGCCTCCTGGCGTACCGGTCGCATTGGGACAAGGGTGCTCCTGGCTGGGGTGGTACAGTCATATCGTATTGGAAGACACTTACTTTTTATATGCCCTTACATCTTCTTATTCCTCGCTAAAGGCTTTTTTAGCACTTTCCAGTGGACTTTGAAAGGACTTATAGGACGAATCGGAGCAGCTGCGTTCCGGTTTGCTCCTGATTAATTATTCAAGTAGGTACTGTTCATTACCATTAACTCCAGTTACTCCAGTTTTAGTAGACTTCGAAAATTGTAATTTCACAAATCGGAGTAACGTTCCGGTTTGCTCCGGATCAATTTAAGCACTGATTATTACTATAGCTGTAACAAAAGGCATCATGGGTTTTTAAATCCGTGAGAGTGAAAAGGGTTGAGTTTGGTCTCGAGACGAGAAGAGAGAAGATTAGCGGCGGAGAGCGAAACAGGTTTCTCCTCTGTTCTAGATTTTAGATTCATTCATCTGTGATGGCCTA
Organism: Halesus radiatus; assembly: GCA_022606495.2. Lineage (NCBI taxonomy): Eukaryota > Metazoa > Arthropoda > Insecta > Trichoptera > Limnephilidae > Halesus > Halesus radiatus. The sequence continues at coordinate 471,824 of JAHDVE020010618.1, forward strand.
TTGAATGCGGCGCCGGCGGGTTTTGTTTTGTTTTGTGTCCGAACCCGGGCGAGATGTTGTTGTCGACCCTCCTCCGGAGACCGTGTTAAATGGACCATTATTTTATTATATGAAATTGATAAAAATTACGAATTTCAAAAAAGTTTCGGGAACTCAATTAGCAGAGGCGCTACTCCCGGATTGAAAAGAGGTTCCGATTCTAAGTCTCGGTCGCGACCTGATCTTTTATTTTCTGTGGCTTTTCTGTTTCATATTTCATTTCAAATTTGTTAATATTATCTTCAATGATTTTTGTTTCTGTATAACACAATCTTAAATTCCTTAACTAGTCTAAATATTATTTTAAAGGTTTATTTATCTGTATCGTATTGATCAGTGAGAAATAGCTAGAATGCAGGCGAGTTCTCCAGATATTGTATATTATTTTGATATTACTGTTTGTATGTATATTTTCTCATTAAATAAAAAAAAAAATTAAAAAAGATTAAATATTACAATGAGGTTTATAAATTCCAATGAGTCATTCCAATGTATTATTTATCCTAAGAGTCAATAGATGTCTCATATAAATAAAAATCGGATGGATATATCAGAGACACTATCTAGATTACAAATAAATTCCGGTAGAATCTTCCACTCAATATAGAAAGATAGCATCCAAAAATATATGAGAATTGATTGAAAGTGTTAGTATCAGTTCTTAAATTGAAGCATGATGTCGATAAATATGACGGAAAACAATAAAGTGGCATTACCGCAATTGGTTGGGGCGCTGGTCCAAGATAGACCGAGGGGTCCCGGGTTCGAGTCCCAGATGCAACCTTACCCTTTTCTGTGTCTTTTCTATTTCATATTTCATTTGAGATTTGTTAATAATTAAGTTCAATGATTAAAAAAATATATATATAATATGTAATGTCATATAAATATAACTGAAAGTGAGAACTCTGTTGGCTAACTCGACTCCACCCGTCGCCGGTTTGCTTTTTTCCTTTTTTTTATTTTTCTCTTGCGGCGCTTTTTTATTCTCTTTTTAAATTTTTATTTCGTTTCCATTGTGTGTTGGATGATCGCCGCTCGGAACACTTTGCGGTCACAGTGACCGAAAAGTGTTCCGTTTAAAGAACTCACAACTAAGTATATCGTTGGGGATCGTATATATTATTATTTACAATAAATAACCAGTATAACTCTTTTTTATTTCTGCTATTCTGATGCCTAGACAAATCTGAACGCGGGTTGCGCCATCCCTAATGAGTATCGTAACAAGTAATTTCAATTACCTTCGAAATATGACAATACCTCCAGCTACTGACATTTCCCGTACATTGAGATGGCAACATGCTACACTAGCTCCGCTAGTGGCCCGGGTTGGCGGTATTGGGTTTTTCCATACATTGTAATAGATTTTCAGTGATATATATTCATAATTAAAAAAAATATAAAAATCGAACATTCAAAAAATACATATTTGGTAACATACATATTAGATTTTACTCATTTTTTCTCATAATGGAAAATATTTAATTATTAGTGATACGTTAAGCCAAAAGATGTCTAAAAATAAGAAATTACAGAAAATTTCTCACAACTTATTAAATAAATATCTTGTTTCCTTTCTACACCACCAGATCGATCGCTAGCGTCGAGCATCGATTATCGTTTTTTTTTGTTATGTTGGTACACATTTTTTTATCATATGATAGCATTATCAGCCATTTTGGATCAGTGGTTTGTTTTTGACACTGGAATGGTTAGCTTAAAAATCTAAGAACACACAAAAGCGTGACTAACCTTTCCAGTTGTCAAAAACAAGCCACTAATCCAAAATGGCTGATAATGCTAACATATGATAAACATATGTGTACCAACATAACAAAAAAAATCGATAATCGAATGTACACAGCCCGCGAAAATTCAAAATTCACCTTTTCTTTTGAACACACCATATTTATTTTTTATTTTTGGATTTCTTTTAATTTGTCAACAAAATGTTTCACAGAAAATCTAATAAAATGTATGAAAAAAACAATTCATACAACTTCGGCAAAGAACTATATTGTAAGTATTCTGCCTCAAGTTATGTGGGGTACACTGGAATAGTTCCTTCGATATTCATATATCGTAATTTCTAATAACAATTTTATTTGCTCTCCTAAAATTGAACCATCAAAAATGCAGAAATCTTGTCTTGGAAAAGGTTATTCTAATCGAAATTCTGAATACGATCGCAAAAGTCCCAACTGCCCTGAGCCAATCGGACTATTGCATCCATAAATTGAGATACTTTGTGAGACTAAAAGTAGTGGGGGGAAGATTGGGAAGCACTTGGCTATTCAGATTTGGTCATTAAACACTACTTAAGCCATTTCAAGCAACATTTTGATTATGAATGATGGTATTTCTACCACTCTGATAACTATTAGAGATTTACAGTAAACAAAGTCGTAAGTAAAAAAATCTGCTTAATGCATTGTTGAATGAGAACAAAAAATAACGGACACACACACATTAAAAAAAAGAGAAAATTGATAGTGATATTACGATTACTCTTGAACGTGTGCCAAAAGATCTTCGTAAAACTGTTTTTTCAATGTGGACATAAAAGATTTTCAATTCCTGTAGGTACTCCTAAAACTTATTTATAGAATAATAATTATCTTTTTTATTTGTAATTTGCATCTGGGTGCATCCAAAAATAGTCAATGAATTTTCCCAAGTACCCACTCAATTACTCGTGGCTAATCCATGTCAACAATAAATCAATTAAATCAGTTTCTATCGATATATTGTTGACATTTTATACCGATATGTACTCAAACTGCTTCTAACGTTCGACTTTAAAATTCCACTGCAAATATTTCCACAAATTGCAGACAGCTTAAACCTTTGCAAATTTGCTTAACCAAACAAAGCAGGTTAATGACGAGTATTTAACCAAATCTCCGTTACCGTTTACCGTCTGCTTGATGTGATTATACATCAAATAAAGTCATCTGACTTCCAGTTCAGGAGATAATGTGTTAATAATTACATCATTTGAATGGGGATAATCGACAAGGAAAGGCAGATACGGTATCACGCTTCTTCTTGATTCCTAAATTTGTAGTGTTTAAATGGACCAGTTTATACTGCCTGAAATCTTGTATCCAAAGCGTTAATTACATAGTTTCTCTGTGTTTATTACTTTTGTTATTAAATAAAAACGTATGAATAAATTGTGAAAAAAAATGAAAGACCCTTTAGAAGGTGGCTAGTTTTATTTATTCTTACTCGAAGATATTTTTAAAATTTTGCATACCAAATTGGAGAAGCAGGGGACAAGAATTTGCCTTACCTTTTTAGCAGAATATGCGCGAAATGGTATTACTAATAATGAAGCCTCCGTATTCAGAATTTCTATTTACGTATTACAGTTTTTTTCCTTTGAAAACTTGAAGTTATTATATACAAAACATACATGTTATTTTTTTATATAATCTCTATTCAGATATCTAGTTTTAAAAGTAATTATATGAAATTCCGGCCATAGAAAAAATCGCAAAGTATGCTCCAAAAATATAAATAACACGTGTGGTTCTGTTATTTAACATCTTGTAGATATGAAAAAAAACACAATGTTTCTTTAAATGCTACTTAGCCGGATTCATGAGATATTCGCTCTCTTCTAAATGTCTTGTTTTATTTAATATTTTTTAAACGATCGCTACGCCCTAAGCACTGTTTATGTTAGCGCGCTCCCTCTCTCTTCCGAATTAATATATCTCCTTTTCAAACAATGTTCAGTTTTCGCTTGGAGGTTATTGCTGGGTTTTAATAATTATCGGTTCTTATTAGTTTTACGTCAACAATGTGAAGACCACGTATTAAAATATGCAATGTTTTTTGCAAGAACTTCCTCGCAATATAGCAGTCAACTAACATGATTTGAGAAAATTAATCATTTACGGTCAGCACCCAATAATACACACATTGTATTCTGCTAACGCAAGAAATACTACATATGATTTATTTGTAAATTTTATACGTGTAGTTAGGAAAATGCATAAGGTTTGAAAAGACAAAAATACTCAAACAGTAATTTTTAAAATCGTATATATGACATATGTACTGGAATTTTAGGAAAATGGTTTAAAATTGCCTTCCCTGATTTTCAAATTGCACCTATTTTCAGACATTTCGGGATGTATTTCATGGAATTTAAAGGATTACAATTTGAGTTTATTTGTATTTCGAAACCTTCCAAATTTTCCTAACTACCCGTATAGAAGTTACAGATAAATCGTTTGTAATATTATTGCTCGAGTTATCTTACTACAAAGTAATGTTTAGGGCTAGGGCCATTTTTGAGTGCTGGCCAAATAAACTACACGTACGGAAACAAAGCGTCGTGCCAAAATTGTTAAATTTAAAAATAAATTTATGTTTCATGAAATTAATTCAAATTAAATTTGACAGACCGCACAGTGATTCTGGGGATTGTATTAGCTAACATAACTTGGGAATCACACTTCACAACTGAGATAAACGTAGACCGGATGCACCATGAATAGCCGTGTTTATGTTTATTTCTCGATGCATCGCTTGCCGACATTCTCGAGCTAACGTAACGCCCAGTTTATCAATAACAGGCAGTAGGCGGCAGGGGCGTGCCGTGACGTTTTTAATTGGTAATCTCCAACAATTAACTCCATCTCTGGAGACACTAACCCTAGCTCACACGGGTTTGGATACACTACAACCTTCGTAGTCTACTTGTGTACCTACGCTGATCGCATTTTTCATCTTTAGTATCGGATCACAGACACATAGTTGGAAATTTAAAAAAAAAACCATTAAAACAATAGAAAATATTCTCTGGTAATCTCCGAATGTGTAACATCGCAGAAGTCTTTCATAAGGTGACGCGTGCGCAAACGCTTAATTTCTTCAAAAAATGACTACGTAACTAACTAACCTCACGCCGTTTCTCCGCAGGGGTAGGCAGAGAGGACAGACCGCCAAACAACTCGGTCTTGGCACACACTCCTTGCTCAATTCACATTTATACGTCGTCTCATAAATACTCTTCTGTTATTGACATGGCCCGACTTAATTATTTGGTTTACTTGATCGTGCCTTGTCTTCCTTGGGCGTCCCCGGCTTTTTCTTCCATTCACTTTCGCTTCATATATTCTCCTTACACTCCTTTCTTCGTTCTTCCGCTCGAAATGCCCAAACCATCTAAGCGATCATCTTTGAAGATGCTCCGAGGAACTAGCGTCATTGACCCCTTCGGCACCGGTGCATAGTCGGGAAACACGCCAAACGCGCGCCCAACATTTGCACACGGTTGAAATTTGTCGCATGAGAACGGGTCGCTTCTACGATTCATTCTTATGTTCAACAGCTCGGCTGTGGAATGATCTGCCGGCCTCTGTGTTTCCTCCATCCTATAACACGGGTCTCTTCAAGACCCAAGTTCACTCCTTTCTATCCTCTAAAAGACCCTCCACACAGCATCCCCAAAGATGATATAGGCCTTGAGGGAAATTATTTCCCTCAGGGTCTCCTGTGTGGAGTTAATGTAAAAAAATAAATAGCGACCCTTTCTTAATTTTACTCATTACGCTCAGCCTCGCATTCTTTACGAATCTCAACATTTTTCACACGGTCATTCATAGTTTTACCACACATACGCCTCAGGGATCTCATTTTGTACAGCATTCAGTTTACTTTCATGCTTCCCCTGCCAGTTCCATGCCTCACTTCCGTACATCAGAGTCGGTATCAGCACTCCATTGAGGACTGCTAGCTTCGCTTCTTTGGACAATTTTGTATTAGCGCTGAGCGCGTTCAGTTCTCCATTAATGGAGTGTCTTTCATTTACCCTTCTTTCAATATCCCTGTCAGCCTTTCCATCTTTCGTAAACATTTTTCACAAATACGCAAACCCATCCACCTGCTCCAAGTATTCATCATTCACTATCAACAACTATATTGCACACTGTTTTCGTACGTACGCTAGTTGGACATAATCGCTTACTAACGGTACGCCTCTGTTTCCTTCCTAGAACGCGGTACATAATTCAATGGGTGTATATAGTACATATTATTTTATTATTGTCACTTACGACTGCTGTCGTGCTCACGCTTTTTGTCAAATCAAGTTTTTTGTTGAGTTAAGCTGCTCAGGCAATTAGGAAAAACACGCTTCCTAGAAAACATTATTTTAGTGGGATAATAAAGTGATTTATTTCAAAGCGTTGTACTTTGATCAAAAATTGTATAGAAAGTGGGTCAACCATCTAAGAACATCACCTACAACAGCGTTTAACGTTGACGTTATTTAATAATAGTAAGTGTTTATTCCTGAACGTGGAGAGGTTGATGCAATCATACATATGGTTAAACGTATTGTACATTTTAATTTATTTTAATTATTTATTCTTAAAATTAAAAACATTAGCCACTCATCTCACTAGGACACTCCTGTGTTGAGATGAGCGTCTTTAGAATTTTGGTGAAACGATACATTATAATTTTCTTGTTTTTTTTTTTAATAACACCAACGTTATTCAGACTATAAACAACTATAAAATCTACAGTAAATCTTTAAGTTGGGTCGTACATTCATAGATTACAACAATAATAATTTCATTGTAACCCAAATAACTATCATAAATTATCCGTTGTTCCAATTAGCCACAATCATGGGGTGACCATATTTTTGTGAACAAGAAGTAGTGAGTAAATAATAATTCGTAAATAATAATAAGAAAATAATAATAAGTACATAGTAATAAGTACATAATAATAAAAATAGGTAAATAATAATAAGTACATAGTAATAAGTACATAATAATAAAAATAGGTAAATAATAATAAAAATAGGTAAATAATAAGTAAATAAAATAATTTAAATAGTAATAAGTAAATAATAATAGATAGGTAAAAATATATATAAAAAAATAAGTAAATAGTAATAAGTAAGTATCAATAAGTAAGTAATAATAAGTAAATAGTAATGATAATATCGAGCATACATAAGGTTTTAACACTGATTACAACATATGGGATAACGTGGATAAAGGGAAATGGCCACTCTCAGCTAACATAGACTTTTTGACCATATTTTAAATAAATTTATCAAGTCTATAGTTTTAATGTTGTCACTAAGCCTATTATAATACAAAGGAGCTTTACAAGAAAAATTCCTGTGTCCAAATGATTTTTTTTTTATATGAATACCGCACAAGAGTCCCAACTGCTCCCAACCGTCTGGAGCCAGTGAGACTATGGCATTCCCAATTGGGGAATGTTGTGAGGCTGAAGGTATTGGATAGAGGAAGGATAAGGAGAAGAGGGAGATTGGGAAATATCTGGCTATTCAGATCTGGTCACCAAACACGGCTAAATCCATTTCAAGCAACGTTTCAATTCTGAATGGTGGTCTTTCACCAGGGCGATACTGAGAGTATCTTCCACTCTGAGAACCCATTCTAGTATTGCTCACTTGTTGTGACCTTATAGCAGTATCAATGGTATTAAAAAAAATTACAAAGAGCCTGTATTATGTACAATTATTTGCCTTACTGTCATAATTTAGCATTCACTGTATAATAAGTGTGATGAATATAAAAATAAAATAAAAACATTTCTTGTACATCAATAGAGGTTGATGCAAAAAGTATAAGATTAATCATTTGCTAAGATTAAAAAATATATATATGTAAAAATAAGTAGTGAAAAATAAAGTAAAATAAAAATAAACATTAAAAACAGTTATGTCGGAGTATTGTTATTTAAAAAAATCGTCTTTTACTATGCAATTGCCTATAGATTTTTCCACAGAAAAAAGACAACATGATTTTTTTTTCTATTCGCAATTTCCAAGTCTGCCCAACTCACTATGCCATTTCCATCATGAGCTATAGAGCTTTTAACTTTGCTTTTTTTTTAAATACAAGTTGTCATATTTTTATCTTAAAGCTCGAGCGAAACCGGGTAGCAAAGCAAGGATTAAATGTGTGAAATGGATATTTCCTAGTTTATGCTAAGACATTAAAAATCCAATTTATTGCTATTTTCCATATTGTTAATCTCAAATTAAGGAAAAAGGAGAACAAAAAATGCTTTGAATAATAACCCGTTCGCTCCTGCCCGTGGAGATGGTAATCCTGAACTTTAAAGGTTTATTTCACGTAACTTGTAGTCAAATCTTCCTAATGGCGGCGCGCGTGTCACAATAACTTTCAAAACTGTTGTCTTCACGGCACGTGGAGTGCTGTACAAATAGTCATTATAATAATAATGGTTAGGGGCCGGTATTTCAGTTCGTTTTTAAGCTTGGCTTAACTCTTCGAAGCACTGTGGTATCGAAAATAGATTAATTATTATATTAGAAATTTGATAATTCTATGAAAACCACCATACGAGTATATTGACAATTTTAGTAACTATTTGGGAAACATGGATTCTTGACTAATTAGTTTACACCAGCGATCGTATGTGGCACTGCACAGTTTGGCTATTAGTTTGACATTTTCAAAGGATTTGCGATTTGTGCTTCAAAGAGTTGAAGGATATTTACTTTCATTGAAAATAAGCTTTTAAATCAAGCTTTGAAATACCGGCCTATGTCTCGTTCGTGATCTAGCTAAACAAATTTAACTTACCCTTAGGGCCGGTATTTCAGTTGCTTTATACGCTCGGTTTAAGAGCTGTCAAATCAGGTACGAATCCTGGATAAAATTTAAGCTTACTGATTCCACGGCTTAATCCTAGATAGCCGCAAGCCTGGATTGATGTATTAGTTATCCGTGTCAAGTTGTACCTCCGTTTGTACCTAGGAGTAACTTTGTTTGTACTTTATGTACAATGGTGGACAGTGGCGTAACGACACACTCACAGGCACTAGACAGGTTTGAAAAACATTCCCCAACACTTGTATTGAAGTCAATGTTGTTTATTCGTAGTTCGCCTTACCAATAATGCAATAATCATTATAAACCACGCGCCATTGTCTCTTAATTACGGTAAAAAGACAGCGGATAATTAAATTCTACAATGCTTTTAAAAAAAACGACATATTAAGAAAAAACATCCTGTTCCTTTCACAACTGCTATATATCTTTTATAAACACTTGAATTGTTATTAAAACTTGCTTTTATTAGACAAACGGGCCGGTTTTTAACACTAAATTTAAAGAACGCAGTGAAATCGTTTAAAAAAAAAAAAATAGAGTCACAGTTTACCAAATCACTCACAGATAATAATAATTAAATTCTGTTGCACGTTCACAATAAGGGCCGTAAACTTAACATCTTAAAACAACTGAAAATTAATAAAAATTCTATTAATCCAAAGTAAATTTAATAAATGAACAGAATAATGTAAATCGTTCGCCACTTCTAGATATGTTTAAGCCGAGATCAATTATAGAACTTAATACATAATATTAGTATAATTATGCAGGAAAAAATCCCTGCATTCCAAATCAAATTAAGTTGGACACGCTAATGATAACCATCCTAATGACATTAGTTAAATTTTAACATTATAACCCTTAAATTGGCAAACTTTATAATTAAAATTTAACCATTAAAGTAACTGACAATTTACTCAGAAATGAGTAAGAGCATTATTAATAAAAATGAAAACATTTTATCAGTTTCATTGCAAGTACCTATGTAGAAATAATATAAATATATCGTCCATAAGTGACTTCACCTCAATTTGATAATGCCTTCGGAAGGAGAAGCGCCTGTCGCGCGTAATAATAATTACCTAGCAGAACTTTTTTTTTTTTAATTCGAGATTTTTTAAATTGATTAATAATAGATATTAAGTTTAAAAAAATAAAAAACAAAAATTGTAAGACGTGTGATATAAATTGTATAAATATGATGACGGTAGAATCTGTAAAAAAATAATTTGATGTATTTTTTCAATGCATTCGTTTGATTTCCCCGAGCGGCCGTCCCAGCTGGTCAGTACCTCGATGCGCCACTGACTGTCGACCTAACTGTTATTCCACTCGCCTGTACCATTATGTGCACAGCTGTCGTAGATAGTACCTACTGTCAACATTGGGAGGTAAACAAAACAATGGAGGGTCCATTAAACCCGGCACAGAACATAGCTACCTTCTTAGAGCTTTGCGATACCTCCATAAAGGTATTTAACAAGCATAGATGTATTCAACTCTATTTAACATAAAACACAGGTATTCAACTCCATAGAACTTAAGTTATAGAGATATTCAACTACATAGAACATAAGTTATAGAGATATTCAACTACATAGAACATAAAATAGAGGTATTCAACTTCATGGAACATAAGTTATAGAGATATTCAACTACATAGAACATAAAATAGAGGTATTCAACTTCATGGAACATAAGTTATAGAGATATTCAACTACATAGAACTTAAGTTATAGAGATATTCAACTACATAAAACATAAAATAGAGGTATTCAACTTCATGGAACATAAAACATAGAGGTATTCGATTCCATAGAACTTAAGTTATAGAGGTATTCAACTCCATAGAACATAAAACATGGAGGTATTCAACTTCATAAAACATTCAGTCCCTACTGTTCCCAACCGTCTGGAGTCAGTGTGACTATGGCATCCCCAGTCGGGGTTTGTTGTGATGCTGAAGGAAGTAGGGAGGGTAAGAAGATGGGAAGAGGACGGTGGGGAAGTACCTGGCTATTTAGAACTGGCCTCTAAACACGGCTAAAGCCATTTCAAGCAAAATTTCAATTTATATATATTTTTTCTTTTACCAAGGCGATACTGAATATATTGTTCTCTCAAACGGTAAGTTCTGGCGTCTTGAAAATTGCACTACTTCTGTCTGGAATCTCTAGGTTAATTTAACTATTTTGAGCACCCGACTTCATTACCATCATGAGCTATAGAGTTTTGAAAATTGAGTTGTCTAAAAATAATCATTTGCTCTAAAATTTCCATTTTTTATGTTGAAACGCGACATAACCGGGTAATCGGTTGTAGATCAATCAACTATTTCAATATTAACGGTAGGTAAATACGTGAAGGTAAAAATTCGGCATGTAACAAAACAGGATATTTTAACAACGTTATTTGGCTTCGACACTAATGCTTGCTTGGGGGAAATAGCAAGGTAGTCTTAATTTACCTGGAATCTCGCGTGAGAGAGGGCATTCAACAGTAGTTTAACAATTTTTAACTGTTTTTTTTTATAACAGCTTATCAACCTGTAAACACGATGATATCTAACGATCTCACCTTTACAGATTATGATGTTCACACCGACAGCAGACTGAAGGCGTCAGTCTCCACTTATCTCTAAATGTGTAGGTATGTCCTGCCGCTGAAAGGTCCGTTGTAATCTCTCTTTCTGTTACATTATTATTACGTTTCTGTTACGTTATTGTGAGAGTTTACGACGGAGCTATCAGCGGTGTGTATGGTTAGATTCAATGGTAGCGTTATTGTGATGCGTCTGGTGACAACTAATTTAATATGAACACGAAAAAGAAATAACGTTCAGCATTTCACAGATTAGTTATTTCCTTATTTTTAATATTAGCACCAACGAAATTATTTAATTTTCCTGACGGTATAGCCATAGACGATTATTCCATATAGGCACTTAAGTACTGCCCACCCTTACTCTCATAAAAATATAAATAATGTTAATATTTATTTAAGTTTTTCCAAGAAATCAATCTACACTTTCAAAATTACGAACTATATGAATCGTGTCAAAAGCGGGAAAGGGGATTCAAAATGTCGCGCATGTTATATTCAAATGTTCACTGTATTCTACACAAAGATGTGCACGTGTGCGCAATGCGTATTCAAGGGAAGTCTCGTTTGTTTTAGTGTCGAAAAAAGGCCGTGCTTTTCGGTACATATCACAAATTAAGCTGCATATTAATTAGTATAACTTTACTAGTGAAACAATGATTGTATTATATTGGATTTTTTCATGTAATTGTTAAAAAATATATAGAAATTTTATTATTACGCAATACGATAAACATAATATTAAAAGAGAAAAATATTTATTACATTTTTTTTCAAATTTACTTAGGCTTAGCATTTATCAAAATCAAATCAGAAATATGACCTTTTTTCTGACCGTCCTACGTAAAAAAAAAAAAATAATGAAAAATTTCATTTACACTTTTTACTTCAAATAATGTCGGGAATCGCTGGTTAAAGTTTGTCGGGTGCGTTCCAACACCCTGTATGCATTATTTATCTGCATAATAGTATAATATGTTATTTTCTGGATACATTTGACATACATTATTTTGTAGGTTTTAGTGTCCCACTGTCCATCGAACTAAATTAAATAAAATGTGACCGAATAGATTTTCTTTTGATTTAAATCTCTTTGGAATGGTACCAAATATTTTTCCATATGCGAAAGATTCCACTGATACGTAATTCTACCATCATTCTTGATTTCTTAAATGTCTTTCGCTTTGTAATAATTCATGTCCACATCTGTGTGTAATTAATTAAAGATTTCGTATTATAATAACGTCATTGAAACCACGGATTAATTATTTCTGACAAAACGTGGCATTTATTATCTGTCCTTGTAAATAACCCGTAAAAGTGTGTAATGTAATCATTTTTCTTTATATATTACTTTACGCGAACAGCCAATTAGCAATATAAATGAACATTACGAAAGCTTTATGTCTATTTACTATACATACAGATGATTATGTAGTATATGGTAGTCTGCAGGATTCAAGCTTGTGATAAGTTACTCTTGGCGTGATGCTTTACGAACCATTCCGAAAACGACGCCAAATAAATACAATGTATTGTATATTAATATTATTTAACATCTTCAATGTCTACACAATTTTAAATTATGTAAATCCGTAAAGTTTGTAACTCATGGAGGTCGCATACACGAAAATCATCATGCCAAAAATTGGCTTTCGTTTTTGAGACTAATTTTTCTAGATTCTTTAATAAAATATTACGGGTGGACCCATCTTTGTCTAAATTCTGAGGTAACAATATAATTTTAACACATATTTTCACAAGCCTGGAAGTGCTTTCGGTTTGATCTGTCGGTTTGATGTAGCGAATTGAGTTTTTCATTTTCTGATTAAAAAACATTTTAGTTTTTCGTTCACACTTTTCGACGTTTTTTGGCTCTTTTTACGTTTTTGGGACAGGCAGTCTACGCGATGAAGCAATTTCAACCTTATCACGACCAGCGCAGTAAGTATCCAAAGTATAAAATAACATTGAAATATTTTTGAAACGTTCGTCTTTACAATGTTTTCGATATACGGTAATATTTTAGACGACGTCCTTTCTTAATAGGTCCACTTTCAAATCAGTATTATTTGATCCACCGACATAAAAAACAAGCTAACATCATCTGAATCCAATGTTATGATTTCCAAGAATTATTCTCCGCCTATACAAAATCATAACCCGAACATTCGACCGCTATTGGAATAGAGGTGTTTTTATACGGGGGAGTTTATTATGAATTTTTGTATCCGACAGACGCGAACGAGTTGTTTCAATGGCTGCATAATAATCACGTAGTTAGTGTGCGTCTAGAATTAAGTTGAACATGCGCGTGTTTATACGTAGGTACGAGAATAATACCTACATAAGATGGCTGTTAGAGCTGTTTACGTTCGTCAATTTGCTAGAAGTTTAGTATGCTAGAGACCCTGACAAGATCAGCCGAGTGATGCCATTACTGTAAAATACATAAATGTCTTTGGTAGCGAGCGATTATGATTTGATGAACTGGTAGGTAACCACTTCCGAGGGTGTGAAAAACCTTCAGATATGTCTTCAAAGAGATAAATAAAAATGATGTAATTATAATAATTAATGTATCATCAGGAGCGTTTTACAATAATTAGTAAAATGACCCAAAAAAAATACTAACCTTCTTATAACTATTAATTGGCAGACAACCAATAACTTAAAACCTGTGCCTTTCCATTTTAATGCCTGCAATGGCAAAGTATTTTTCTTTTTATATGGAAGATTGCCAGAAATTGACATACGAAGTATAATTTCTGGACTCTCTGTATAACTTTATAGTTGCGCCACTGTACTTTACGAGAGTTATCTCCACCTGTGTCAGTTATCTCACGGCCTCCATGGTCGAGGGGTAAGGCTCTCGACTACGAATCCGAAGGTCGCTGGCTCAAATCCCGGCGTGCGCAAGTAAATTTTATTTAATTAATTTGTGCTGTTTCACAATTAATTAATTTTAAAATAATGTATAGTATACGAGTATTTGCGCACGTTCCAGAGTGGAAGATACTCTCAGTATCGCCCTGGTGAAAGACCACCATTCAGAATTGAAACGTTGCTTAAAATGGCTTTTCGGCGTGTTTGGTGACCAGATCTGAATAGCCAGGTATTTCCCCACCTTCCTCTTCTCCTTCTCCTTCCCTCCCCAATACCTTCAGCCTCACAACATTCCCCAATTGGGAATGCCATAGTCTCACTGGCTCCAGGCGGTTGGGAGCAGTTGGGACTCTTGTGCGGTATTCATATAAAAAAATAAAAGAAATGTTTTTTTTTAGTGATCAAATCATTTCTATTATCGTTTGACTTTTGGCCCATAAATTATAATATGTTATATCACTTGAGCCAAAATCATTTCCGCATCGTTTAAGATTTTTGTAATGTCTCCTTTTTTCAAACAACAAAACATTGTATTTATTAATACACTTTTCAAAGAAATTGTCCATTTCTGTACTGTTCTTTTCTGCTTTATGCATAAGAATAGAAGATAACAAAGTAGTCGCAAACGAGGTCAGACATGCACTAAACTTTGACCATTAAAAACCAGTAAAATCATGGGGGTAATTTGGATTTCTAACTGAAACCTAAAGTATGAATCACCGGTAAATTATACTATTAATAAACCAGATTTTATAAAGTTTCCTGAACAAGATCTGACGTCTCTGGAAATAGATATCATTAATTTGTCAACGTCCGCCACCCAAAATTAACTAAGTACTTAAGTATTCTAATGCCAATTAAGCTAAAAACGGGTTTTCTCACAGTAGGCATGTTGTTATAATTAGGTACTCAGTAAAGACAGCAGTCAAACATGTATTTTTTTTAATATTTAGCCTGTTGTCTGAAAATATCCACATGCAATCAGCATTTTTGTTCCTTCGACATTATATTATTACTACCTGAAGTACCTGGTGTTGCTCGGGGTTATGCATGGTTTGGAGAAAATTTTGAGGTTATCATGTGTTATTACTCCTACTCTCACTCCTACCCCTACCCTTATCCATACCTCTACCCCTATCCCTATCCCTATCCCTCCTACCCCTTTACTACCATCTACACCCCTGTGCCTACCGAGTAATTTTCAAGTAACGTCAATAGTGAGAAATTTCATCAAGTACCAAAATTCTGCTGTAAAGGGTGGGAAAGGAGGGTGGAGGTGGTTTTTCGATATCTCATGTTGACAGTGACCTTCCTCTTGTTTGGAAGGTCAAGTGTGCAACATTTCATCAAGTTCGGAACGAAACTTTTTGTATAAAAAAAAAACACACCACCCGGGACATTCTTCTTTATATAATAGAAGAAAAAGAATATACGTTCCTCATCATCTTTCTACATTCCTGGCTTATTCTTTACCGGTTCCCGTCTTAATTCTCTCTTCATATCCACAACTCAGGACTTCACATCCTTTTCCAATCTTCTGTCACGTAGTCCACCTCTCTTCGATCTGCCTCTGGGTAGCTTTCGCTGGGGCACCAACTTCAATCACATCATCTTCATCATCTTCAGTATCCTGTAATCTGATATTCTTTCCACATTGTCAGCCAATTGTAGATTTTGAGACCTACATAATATTACGATAGTTTCACGCCCATTGATCTTTTCACGGTTCGTTTTAATTTTGTATGATTCATTTTCTAACGTGGGTCAAAGGGGTATTTTGCTTTCAAACACTGCTAATTTGATTCCTTCGTTTTGTGCTATGTGTATACCGCCTCTCGCACCCGTGGTAATTACTGGATTTTTTGTTTGTTTTGTGTATAAGCAATTTGCTCAGAATCTTACCAAGATAATACAAGTGGCGCTGGAGTTGGTAATTTATTTCTTAGAGTAATCAAATGAATATGAGGATGGACCGGTCATTATTCAAAACTAAATGGATACACACATAATTAAACTAATTATCAATACTGTTAATTGTATATGCATAATAACTTATTACGATTATTATGCATGCAATATAATATTTATAAATTAAGCAGCTACTTCCTACATAATAATTATCAAATTAAGTGCAAATTTCGTATTGTCTTTAAATTGGCCGATTTGTTTACATAATGAAGGCGGCTAATTTCTGCCAAGAGAACATTGAATGGCGGAGAATGTTAACAATTTTGCATTTATGAATAGCTTGGTGTGAATATCTTGGTGTGTTGTGTAGGTGTACTCGTTGCAGATTGTAGCAGCCAGTGGTGTATTTAATATTTTTGCTCGGGATTTCAGAGGCAACTACGAAATAATTATATTATAAAAAAAATATTTTGATATTTCTTAATGCAGTTACTTAAAACGTTCCAACCGGAATCTATTTGTTTCGGATAAAATAAATGGCACACCATTGTGACAGTTAGCACCCTTAAAAAAACCGTGACACTACACCCGTCAACGGAAGAAATACAATGAATCCGAATGAAGAAATACAATGACATTTTTTTTAAGTAGCATAGACTTTGGCGTCTTGTCTTATTTTTTTTTTCATTTATATGAATATTTCAATAACAATTAGGTAGGCAGGTATAGGTATCGCCGCCCCAAAAACCAGTCATTGGATAACCGACACCTTTGCCATAGGTTACCACCATAGTTCGCTACATTTGATGACTTCATGGGGTCAGGTTTGTCCACGTCTTGGCGGCGGATGCGTCTGCCCACCAACCGCGTGGCGGGCAAGAATGGGAAAGGCCGGTTGAGGGAGACCCTTTGACCTCTCCAGTGAGACTCTCAACCAATTGCATCGCACCGCAGTGAGAGAGATGAAATTATAAGTCCGTCACTCCTGGACACACTGACCAACAGATACCTACCCACCCCTTATACCCCTTTCCTTCCCAGAACTTTTTCTCGTTCCTTTCCTCAAAAAGACCCTCCACATAGCATTCGCAAAGATTACATAAGCCACTGAAGGAAATTATTTTCCTCAGGGTCTCCTGGGCTGAGCCAATGGAAAATTCAAATCTCCATAGCTCATGTTAGAAATAACATCTCTTAGCTAAAAATAGTTACGTTTCCCCAACAAATACCGAATAGAAAAAAACTCTGCATATTTCATGACCCCAGAGCTCATCTATAGAGTTTTTTCTACTTCGGATTAACAGATTTTCTCCTATATCTTCTTTATTTCTTTTTTATTCTTTTTTTTTCTTCTTTTTTTTTCTTTTCTCCTCCCCTTCGCTGGTATTCAGAATGTTTTACTGACCCATTCTCAATAGTGTGACTTGCCAAGAAGTAGCAGCGACTCCGGAATGGTGCCAATGTTTCCTGGTACTACAATGCGCCAATGGCTGCTACATCATTACTGTCACAGCTTTCGAATTACGCGAGAAGTGTCGTTTCCGATTTATTTCATTTCAAATTATGCTTTCATTGCCGTTTTTGTAACCTTGAATTTAAAAATCTATTTTTCGATTATTGTTAAACCTTGAAATATAAAAGAAACACGTTTTGGTTTTTTGGTATAATACAAAAAAAAACATATTGAAGTGGGGTTTTGAAAACCAGCCAACTCTAATATATTATGTTTTTTTCTCCCTGTCAACATATTCCCAAGCTCAGGTTTTGGTAACCACCTCTGATTTGGATCTTCTGTATATCTGAAAACCTCTTAGCTCTGCGGGCAATCCATTTTGTAGATTCCCCAATCTTACCTGGATTGCAGCATTTAAAACACAGGTTCATTCCTTCGTCTTCATAAAAAGACCTGCAAAGCATCCCAAAATTAGAGAACCCAAGGACAATCTCAGGATCATTCATATTAATACAAAATTGAATACACATGTATCATAATAAAGAAAACAGAACATTGATCTTTTATTCTTTAGTCACCTCCTCATTGCTGAGGATCGTGACTCCCACTCCAATCTCCCTCGTGTACAAGGCTCCTCGACTCCTCACGATCCTGCGCTGCGTGGAAATCTGCGGACACCGACCTTCGGGACACTAGCCAGATTTGATCACTCTAACACGGTGACCTTCCTCTACTTCTCATGAGCTTCTCCAGGTTGGAGTTCTCGGTTTGGCGAGCGACATCTCCAAATAATTTAAGGATATGCTGGAGGCATTTTGTGGATGCGAAGCTCTTCCAGAATTGACGTATTTGTGCGTCTGACTGTCCATGGAATTCTGAGCATTTTTCTCCAGCACATATCCATTTCTAGGTCGTCTACCCATTTCCTTTCGCTGACTGAGTGTCCATGTTTCCACACCGTAATGGAATATGGGGGAAATCGGCTCCCGGACGAGTCTCATCTTGGTGGTCTTCGTTACCTTGACCTTAACCGACGGGATTCCTGTACTTGTGGTATCAAATTTTCAAAAAATTCTTATAATCCAACTGGATTTCCACAGCGATTTTTTAAAAGGCCATTGGCAGATTTGCAATATTGGATTTACTGTCCATGGAATAACAACATTATATTGCATGACTTCAAAATTGGTCAAATTTTTAGCCCTTTTTGAATATTGCAATAACATAATTACACGTTATTCCCGTCGGCTCTTAGTTATATTAGCATAATGTAAGTAGTTTAGTAATTTCCCCTAACAAATCCATCATGATTATTATTTAATCTGCGACCGCAAAAGGACCAAAAATAATGGTCCGCATTAGAGTTTGCACGGCTTTGTAATTGGCCGCTATTTGAAGTGGCCTTTTGTTTTTGTTGTTTAACCCTCCCTTTGCTGTTGGGTCCGTCTCGGGGCCTGGGTAATAATTAACCGTAAAGGACTAGGCCCCAGGGCCTTCACCATTTCCCACGAACGGAGCCTCGCGTTTTATAAACTAATAACCTTATAAATTATAACTGCCAACCGGTTCAGTTATAGCAACAATAATGTACTCAAGAACCCACCTATATAATATTATGATATCAAACACAAGTGTGGCATGATCGTATTAATTTTCATTAAACTTTGCCAGTTCAATACATATTTAGGAAGTAATGAAAAGTAATCTTACAACAAAATATGACTTGATAACTGTTGCCTCTATGCAAAAACGGGCAAGCCATTTGGGCTCGCATATTATATTCCTAGCAATCTATGGAATATCGATGTAAGGCGAGAATGGTGTGTTTCTTGGTGTGAACGGTATTTCAATGGAAATATGCATTGAAATTGTGGTATAAATCTTAATTATCTTAGTCGTGTCTGCTGCAATAATATTTTAATCAAAGGGAGAATAGCCTCGTGTAGATCCCTTCGGAATACGGCTGGGAGACAAGCCTAACAAATTTTTACTACATTGTACTACATCACTGTGGAATGTTTTACCGGCTTTTGTATTTCTTCCCTCCTGTAACATGGAGCTCTTCAGCACACGGGTTCAAGCCTTCCTTTCTTTACCAAACCCTCCACACAGCATCCCCAAAGATAATATATTCCCTAAAGCCTCCTACAGTGATACAAATGGGGTATTTACTCGCTGAAATAAACCCGTGATGATGGAGATTTAAATTATATATTTTTATTAATCCACTAATCTTGCTAGGGATTTTTATTTTTTTTATGAAGTTGTGAATTCTTGCTTGTCGTTTGATTTGACAGCGAAAATAACTATATCTAAAGAAAGAAACAAAGAAACATCCATTAGAAAGTTTATTTCATACCAAACATTTATTTTTTTCAAAATATATTTAAATAGTAAACTTCTTAAGTAAGTAAGTAAGTACCTACTTGTGTTTTCCATTTTGAAAATATTCTAGCCAAACAAACCTTCTTTTGAATATGTAATCTGTGGCTAACCAGAGTGGTATATCTATGGGCTAACATCAATACAACATGGGGGGGTTCAATGTTTTCATGCTAAATTTAAAGCGTTATAGAGACAGTTTTAAATATTGGATTTCATTCAAACAACCTTCCCAGCACTAATAAGAAGAAACTGCTATTTTCAGCCAAACCTGTCCATTAATTTTCGAGAAAATAGAGGACACACAGACAAACATTCACTTACATACGAGTGTATGGACATTATAAGATATTTATCTACATGTACATATATATATTATTTTTTTATTTATTAATATCCTAGTCTTAATTAGTTTGTAGGTAAGCACTTAGTACCTATTTTTTTGTCCACAATCCGCCTAGGAACTTTTGATAAAATATGCTCCTTTTTTAAAAACGCTTCGTAGGTTATCAAAGCAACTTCCTTGTTTACAGACATTCGTGTCCAAACGTCAAGCAGAATATATAACATGATATAAAATAAACCGTTTTTCAAATTATGTAATAATATTTATGTTTTATTTTTTTTATTTTTTTTTTATTTAATACTTCAAATTGTCATGCATGTGGTCATTGTTCTTTTTATTTATCTTTTGCTTTGTTACGTAATAGCGATAGTTTGCCAAAATATCAGGTATTTCAATTATAATTTACATTACTTATATTCGAAGTATTTGCATGTTTTCAAATGCCATCTTTGACATTGCACTATATATTTCAATATCTCTTTTCAGATTAATCGCTTTTGCTTATTACCTACTGACGTTATAATAATTGACGTATCTACATCGATTATTGGACTTCCAGAAGTACTGCATCTTTTGTACTTTTATTGGAATATAGCAGCTTTATCAAGAACTCCTTGTTGACCTCCTCAATCGACTCCTAAAATGACTGCATTTTTAATAGCGTCATCAGATATATCAAAATCTCCTTATACTTAGTTTCGTCAAAATATATCAATCGACTCCTAGAAGTGCTTTATGGTTTCAGAATATAAAATAATATGAATTAACTCCTGATTAACTGTCTGAATCGTGTACGTTTATCATTTGAACCAAAATAATTTAATGTATTGGATATTAATTTGAAGATCCAATTTGTGCCAGCATGCTAACCGCTAGATCACCTACTCCCTCGAAGAAATCCTCCAATCAATTGAACGATATTCATCATGATTGTCTACCAGTCGGACCAGCTATTGAAACGATTAGACCAAGCTGCGTAACATCAAGATGTTGTACAAGCGACTTAGTTTCTGGAAAATGCAAAACTTTGAATCCACTTAAAACACCTAATCTAAATATTTCACCGTCACCTCTTGAAGATCGCAAAACACAATCACCTAAGAAAATGCCAAATCACCAGCCTCTCTTACGTAGCCCTTCATCCCCATTGATTGGTGAGAATCCATATGAAGCATCTAAGTCTACCTCTGGTCCTAGAATCCAACCTTGTGTAAAATACCGACCTCCGTTTATTTCGAGAGTTCCATCGAAACTACCGCCGGAACTATTATTAGTTTCTTCCTCGGGTAGATCTTTTGTTACTCCGGGAACTAATGAGCAAAGTGTACCCGCCGTTTCACAAAGTCCATCTTTATCTAGTAAATTCCGTGAACGCAAATCAGATCTTCCTAACCAACGTGACGCGTATTTAAAACCCGCTAATTCACACAAACCCTGTGCTCCAATCTTAAATTGTGTTCCTTATTCTACATCTGTTGCACCTTGCAAACCTTCTGTTTCTTGTTATCATCTTGTTCCCTGTAGTATTTCATGTCCATGTCAACCATCATTTGATTTCTGCAAGTCGACTCCTAAAAATGACCAACTCTCCGCACCATGCAGTGCTTCGAGTCAGCTGTTTCTACCTTGTCGACCGTGCGTACCTCTTTGTCAACCGGACATGCCGTACCTAACATCATGTGATCCATGCAAACAATCATTTGAACTCAGCGAACCTCCTTGTAATTTATGCACACCATGTGGAATGAATTTGGATACGTACACATCTTGCAATCCTTCCCCGTTTCCAATTGTACCATGCAGGCCATGTTTTGAGTCGTTTACACCTTCCTGCGAACTCGCATGTTGTACACCGACACAATATTCTTGTAATTCAAGGGTGCTCCCTGGCTGCATTCCAATTTGCGATCAATGCGTTCCTTGCAATGTCCCATTTGCAAGACCTAGTGGTATGAACGGATCATGTTGTATTCTAAATCCTGAAAATTGTAGCTTGCGAAACAATTCCCTCCCTTTTTGTTGCGCTGGAAGTTTTATCAACCTTCCTGATCGTTCGCCGTTGTCTTTGACGTCATCCGTGCCTTTGAAAGAAGTTAATGATACAAAATAAGGACAAGGTTTATCGTTGCAATCAGCTTCCAGTCGGAATTATTCTTCTGAACAGAGGTAGTGCCCTTTGCATGGTTTACTGGACTTAATGACGGAGTAAAACAAGTTCAAACTGTACTTTGAAAGCAATGTTTTGAAAATGCTCTCTTATTCCTCGGTTTAAATCTTAGAATAAGCTGTCGAAACAGACTTTTAAGGATAATTTCGGAGAATATGAAACGTTATTGTTTTCTTAAACCACCTTTGATTGGTCTAAGGATTTCAACGGACCCTACGTAAAGTTTTTGTTCGGCAAATTACTTTACATGTGCTAATTTTGAAGTTTCTTTTTCTCTCACCTCTTGGAAAAAAATGGAATTCAAAATGGTGAATTTGCGCGACTAGGTAAAAAACAATACATTTAACAATTTTTCAGGATTTTGTATCAGATTATACAACTTTACTATCGGTCCGTCGATTTAAAGTCGGTAAAATGTTGACCGAGTCTAACAAAATCCTTTGTGTTGTATGTAATCTTTTTTTAGCAAGTCACGATTTAGACTTGGACAAAAACTGAATTCATTCGATTAACAAGTCTACCTCTCTATATGCCATATGCGGTGTGTTATTTTGTTAGAAGATTAGTATTGTACTATTGCATAAAATGTGCAATTTTCTCTCTTGTCTACGGCTACCAGATGTCGGCAGAAATCATTCTGGATTAATTATTATCATTGTTTTTTAACCATAGCACTTTAAATTTGACCTGGCAATTATTCACAGATCTTGAATAGAATTTGATGTAATAAAACTTTAAAGTGTTGTTAGAACATGATGACCTCAACATATCTGACTTCCTCTTATGCTTGTGGATGTTTTACTATATATGTATATATAAAATTTATTTTAAGATTTTACGTATAATAAAGCATTTTAAACGTGGATATTTTATTTTAATTTTAATTGGCCTCATATGTTATAGAGTACCTATTACAGAAACAATTAATTAAAAAATATACTTTCATGGGGTTTTAGGAAAATTCACCGCGCAAAATAGATAAAATAAAATGTCTGAATGGTGCTGAGGACTGTTTGTAATACATTAATAGTATAATCTAACCTATTTTTTTTTGTATTTCTTGGGCATAAATTATGTACCAATTTCTATACATTTTGTTTGAAGAGTTTTATCCACTATCTACTTTTGTTACTTAATTTTATTACTGCGCTACCGGTTTCAAAGAAAATACAGCGCTCTTTCTCTCTTACACTGGCTGCATTTTATATTGCCATTCCCTAGAAATTTATGTCCGAATAGACAGACTTTTGGATCACGAAACACGCCCACATTGCATTTCTAGTGTTCTTCTTTATTCGATGCTCGCGGTGAATTGTGGTGAACTTTCCGCGGTGAATTGTGTACGCTGAACTTTCGTAATGTGAATTAAGCAAGAATTGTGTGTCAATTCAGAGCTCTCTGCCTGCCTCTGTGGAGAAACGGCGCGATAGTAAGTTAGTTAGTTAGTTATAATTTGTAGTGATTATTAATAGAAATGAAATCGTATCAGCAAATCTTAAGGCTGTCGATATTCCGTTGAATTTGTATCATTCCGGGTGTAGTACTGCATACTAGAGCAACCGCTACATTTTTCTACCGACTATACAGCAATATGTGGTAGTAACTGTTGACACGTCTTACTAACTTACTTCTATTGCAATCATCAATGCCGCATTGGTTTGTAAAATACAGTTTATTATTTGCCACCCGGTTTCGCCTGAACGCGAATGTGAACGGAAGAAGAAGCTGGGGACGTCCAATGAAGACATGGCACGATCAAATTAATCAAATACTTGCGTTGGGCCATGTCAGAAGTTGGAAAAGTTTTTTATTAGTGCCGGGAAGGTTAAGGAAGTAGTTTGAATGAAATCCAATATGTAAAACTGTTGTTATAACGTTTCAAAATTAGTATGAAAAACATTGAACCCGCCATGTTTTATTTAGGTTAGCCCATAGATATAACACTCTGGTTAGCCACAGATTGCATATTCAAAAGAAGAAGGTTTTTTTTGGGTAGATTATTTTCAAAAAGGAAAACACGAGTACCTACTTAAAAACTTTATAATTTGGATATATTTTGAAAAAAATAAATGTTTGGAATGAAATAAAATATTCAAATTAATGTTTCTTTATTAGTAGATAGTTATTGTCGTTGTCAAATCAATTATTGTACCCGAGCGAGGCCGGGTACACATCAGCTAGTAAAGTTTATAAAATAACAATTAATTATTTTAATTATTAAAAATCAATAAAACCAATCTAATTAATAAACAACTAGATTTGTCTAACACCCCCATTTTTTTAATATTTCCACTACCTCCACACACCTTCATCCCTCCCTCTGAAGCTCCTCCTTCCTTGCCCCCCACCTAAGTTGATGTTCTGTCTCTCTCTTCTAATTTTCTATTAATTACCATGTATTTCTGTATTATGTTTAATATATTTTTATTCACCCCTGAGGAAGGTTCAGGTTGAATCGAAACCGGTTGGATGAAAAAATAATAAAGTGGAATTGAAACAAAGTTATTATATTTTTTTTATAATTAATTATCTACTTGTCACATTTTATTAATTCCTTACCAGCCCTGCTTCCAGTACTTTACCGTTGTCTGTAGAATAACTGGGAGTTAGTTTTTCTCATGTTTACCCAGTTAGTAAGCACATACTTGACCCAAACATAAACCAGCTCCACCCAACACGCTACTGACTTTCTTATTATTCCGTGTCCAACTGCCCGTTTGCTATCGGGAACACTTTGCAACGACTCGATTAAAGAATGCAAGTATTAAGATCTTATATCTTGAAGGCCATTGCGTTTCTCAAATAACTAAATAATGTGTACGATTACCTATCTCGTAATGACCGATGTCAGCAGAAATCATTCCGGATCAATTTTGAAGCAGCAAAAACTTTGAGCTCTAGAATTTCAATGAAATTTGCACAATGTTTTCTGTCTGGAAGTTCTGTGTCAATGCAACATTTCCGTAACTCTTTCTAGATTTATTGAATAATCAAAAAAGAGAGGCGTAGAAGATGCACCTAATTACATAACATCAAAATAAAAAAAGTCTAGTCCTCCTCAGCACATGACCCCCTAGTGAGGAGGACTAAGAAAAATACAAAAAGATCAAATATGATATAATAATTAATGTGTACTATTTTGTATCTTGAACTTTATTCAGTAAACATTCTTATACTTGCACATTATTTTATATTTCACGTGTTTAATTATAAAGTCACTAATAAAAAAACAAATAAAAAGTTCGGACGATTTTCACACTGCGCCATATTTAACAAGTTCTGTTTGTGTTTGAGGAACAACGACTCTGATTCACACAACTCAACTAACATATTTACGGTAGTTTGTTTAGACAAAATAATTAGGTTTGTCGGTTTGTGGTTTCAATCGGTATTTATGCCGATTGGCGAGAAATAATAACTGAGAACATCACTGGGTACAATTGCTACTACTGTGACCTACACTCTCTCTACACATCTTTCGCAAATAATAATCATATTTATTTAACTTGTCAACTTGTCCCCAATGGAAAGTGAAAACCCAATACTGAATAATTGTTCCAATTATTTTGTGTTATAATTTTTTTCTTGTGAATAATGTTTCAAGATGACAATTGAACTATTAATGAAAATTGTATTAAATTTTCATAATAACATGATTTATTAGACATCGAATTATATGCATTTTTTTATATTACGTTTTTAATACCCTGAATTTAATGTCTCTGAAACAATTACATTCAAAAGATATTTTAATCTACGCATTTAAAAACCAGGATAACTTTGCACATGCAAACTCGGGTCGGTTCACAAGATCCTCATTACAACATATGTTCCACCAACCTACAACTAAAACAGCTTTTGGACAAAGAAATTTGCTATTTTTCTCTATAAAAGTATTTAACATCCTCCCTCTAGCAATAAAAAACATTACAAAATTTACCGACTTCAAATGAAGTGTTAAGTTATGGATTATGGACACGAGAAGGAAGAATATAGATATGATGTTGCAACCGAACAGAGTTTAACGGTCACTGTATGTTTTCTTCTAGATTTTAGAATTTTTATTCATTTATTGCATTATAATTTTCCTCTCGTAATATTTTAAGATAATTTCGAAAACTTACTTAAAAAATTAACAAACTTTCAAAAAACTTAACCCAATACATGATCCATACATAAAACCATGTAAAATGTGACCTAATAACGGGGTTTTCCAGTAAGGTCACATTTTTTACGACTTTTGTAAAACATTATGAAATAAATAAACAACTATACGTTGTGCGTTGCATGTTTCAGCATTTTTACTCTTCAAACTATGAGATGTTAAAATGGAATGTCGATATTTTTGTCTGTTCTCGGAAATTCCAATTTTGAAATATTTTAAAACCCCAGATTTGTAGTAGAGATTGTGTTTGAATTTTCTAATTCCCCCTTCCCTCCCTTCCCCAATTACATTGTTTTTAAAGGAAAAGGTTCTTTTCCTTCAGAATTTCGCTGGCCAACTCACCCCCACCTGTGAAATTTAAAAAAAACCCTGAAAAGGAATTCCAAGAGACACGTTCCTGTTTTTATATTTTGGCATTGTTAATGCAAATTTGTATGCATATTTTGCCATTTTGATGGTGCATATATTTCGATGCTTATGCGTACGACTAATGGCAATGACGTGAATGCACCCTTAGTTGTGTATTAATATGACAAAAAATGAAGCAAAGATTTGAAATGTAGATTATAAAAGCACAAAAGTATATCAAGTTTAACAGTCTTGTAGAAAACCAAGCAAATGCAAAGAACTCTATTTTACAATAATTTTACTAGTGGCATATGGTTTCGCCCGAGTTTCAACATGATTTTTTCTTATAGAACAATTATTGAAAAACAATGTTTGGAATAATTCATACGGTGTCTCATTTTGTTAACTGTTAAATTTTCAAAATACATAGTTCATTATGAAAATTACGTTGCCAGCTGAAAATTTTTTGTTGTCCTAAAAATTTCAAAGTCAAAGAGTCAAATATTTGAGTCGGGTCATGTCAAGAGTAACGGCCGTTCTTCCCAACTTTTCGAATAATCACTCTGAGGCACCGATCAGCCAAGTGTTTTGTTGAGCATTCGCTTTGTTTGCCTATTTCCAAGCATTTTTTTGTCGTTGAATATCCTAAATTGTATATGAAGTTACCCGCCCACTTTTATAAACATTAAAATAAAAACTTTCAATGTTAAATTAACAGAGATGAGTTAATATTGTATTTATTGTGAATACACATCATTTGTTTTAAAAACTAATATATAAACCGACATTTTATACTTCACAAACGTATGCGTTAAAAATATGTTGAAAATAAAGTCTTAGGTTGACTTTTGCAAATGCCGCGAAAGTACATTATTCGTTTCGTACATTTGACGTTTCTCCTCCATGAAAAACAATACAAAACGTAGCTTATAATAAGTAAAATAAGTTAGGTTCTGTTTAGTTTTATTTAAAACATACAAAAAAACATTTTGGACATTCGAAAACGAAAATAAGTCTTTATCATTCAATGTTTGGATAGCGTAAAATAGATCGCAAACCAATAATGACATTTGACATTTCGGTTGCATTTTTTCACCCTGTTGACACTTTTGATAACTAGTCTTCTGTTGAACGGAACTTAATCCACAAAAATCGATATCCTAAATTAGTCTTAAATTTGATCGAGAGTTTTGTTGGGAAGAGCGTATTTGTGCATATGAACAGTGTTGAGGCAAAATTTCGGCTCAACGGTTGATCAGTAGGGTTGGGAAGAATGGTCGTTAGAATTGTAAGACCGAGTTGTGAGGCTGTCCATACTATCTGCTTGCTCCTGCAGTGGAACTTGTGATGAATGCTTTAAACTTTTGCACCAACGCGTTGCAACGTGGGAAATGCTAACTGAACTTGTGACCTTCTGTTTTTAAGCATCAATTTTTAAAAAAACCTTAACTCTATGCAAGCGTACCTCCTTCTTTATAATTATCATATTGAGCGGCCGGAAAAAAAACTAAATACAGTTAGCCACGGACTTAAATTTTCATACTGCATTTTAATAATGTTACAGAAATAAATCTAGGTAAAAAAAACACCTGCATCAAGATGTCGTGACGCCCATTAACTCTCAACTAATGAACTTCTTAGCGTTTCCGATATTTTTATTTAAACACGATAATATTTATTAATTCGACAAAATTGTTTATTTGATGATATTATCAGAACAAAATTAACCGGTTGTTTATTTTAATTTAATTTCACTTAAATCAAATAAAAAAAGTTGTATGTTTTGATATTTTTTTATTATTATTTAATGTATAACAGTTATTAACAAGCAGTTTATAAATGCATTCGAACAACTGTGAAAAAGATACGGTGTTTTGCGTTTTTTTTTTTATTAACCCCTTCAGTAATCATTAAAAAAAAAATTGTAAAAATAAACACTTTTTTATGAATGAATTTTATTTACTGAACATATATATCCTCTATAAAAGCCATTTTGGGACTGAAAGTTGAGATTATGGTGTATCTGTCTTTTGTCTCGCAGCTGTCTTTTGTCTCTCTTCCACATACCATAAATCGTATTTATTTTCGCCCGAGTATATTCGGTAGTGATCTTTTCTGCATGTAAAGCTTGCCAGAGTTAACTCGGGTGTGCGTATTTTTGCACATAATAACCGCCCGAGTATACTCGGCCGTGGTCCTCAAGTGGTTAATTTTCTATAAATTGATCTCTTTCAGTTGCTTCACTAAAAGTTTAACAATGCCTTTAAAGGGCGAAACAGCTGTCATGCGTAAAAAACAATTATACCTATCAGTGCTATTATGATTGTGCATATTTGTTTTTTAATAATAACAATTAGAAATATTGTGCTTCGTGTGTAATTTTTCAAAATGAAGATACTGTACAGCGAGGCGTCTTGTCTTATTTAAAAATGTCATAGATAATTCAAAGTTCCATAGCTCGTGATGAAATAAAGTTGCGGGCTGAAAATGGTTACTTTCGTTTACCTGAAAATCCAGACAGATAAATGTGGCACAGGAGTTTAAAAACCTCAACACACAAATTTCTGCTGTATTTTTTTTTTATTAGATATTTATTATATATAATTAACAACATTGTTTATATGGTAATAATAGTAGGTATAAGTAGTAAAAAGAGTTTTATGTTTTGTTGATATAATCGTTTCAGATTATTTTTTTAAAAATTAATACGTCCCTAATTGAGAAATTATCGTGTTTAGAGAGGGAGTACTATTATGGTTTGTTATACGTATAATTACTTTCAATAATACTACCATGAACATGATATTCTGATGCACACTCATTACAAAAAAATAAATGAAATTTTTAGAAATAAAAAATATGTATATAATATATGTATATACACCTAAAATTAGTTTCTTGTAAAGTATATAGTTTTTAGTATAGGTCATGAAAAAAAAATCATAATTTTAGAGGCAACTTAGAAAATTATTTGCGGGTTTATTGTATTTTTAAAAAAAATTATCACATTTGCTATATAAATATGATTACGTAAATAAAAATACAAAAACAAAATATTAAAAAAAAAAACTTTTTTTGGGTCAATATTTTAAATTATGTACGGCAAATTTGTGTTCCAACCTAAATTGGTCGTTTTTAATTTAATTTAAAGTCCACCTTGCTTATTTTAATATTTTTTAATTTTTAATTTTATATTTTCAAAGTAGACGGGATAAAATAAAGACCTTATGAAATATCGGGCCCTAAAGGAATTGATTTTTCTCGATTTTAGAGGCATCTTTAACAATTATTTAAGGGCTAACGGTGATTTAAAAAAAAGTTTTAACCCATCTGGTTTGAAAATATAATAAAATATATATTTTTTTAAATATTAAAATAAGCATTATGGTGGACTTTAAATTAAATTAAAAACGACCAATTTACGGTGGAACACAAATTTGCCATACAGAATTTTAAAATATCGACCCGAAAAAACCTTTTTTGTTGTTTTATTTTAATATTTTTATTTATGTAATCATACTTACATAGCAAATGTGATATATTTTGTAAAAAGTACGATAAACCCGCAAATAATTTTCTAAGCTACCTCTAAAATTATGAAAATTGATTTTTTTTCGCGGCACATACTTCAAACAAAAATACTTCTCATCCGTACTAGATATTTACTAAACCTTTTGGCCTCCAATCCAAAATTCAGTTTTATATGAAACAGGCAGCGCAGCCGTTCCCCTTAGCCATACGTGCTTTGTAATTTTAAGTGCCGACAATATGAATAGTCGTTGCAATTAATTGATTTACAATATAACCTGATTGCATATTTCCCAGTAGAGTTCACGTCTAGAAGTTTTATCCGTAGAAATTTTACATTTACGATCGCGATAAGAATCTATATTCAGATATTTAAAAAAAACCTGTCTTTGAAGGTGCCAAATTTATAGGTATTTAGGAAAAATCATATTATCTTCCTCAAATTCGTTGCACTTATCAAACTGGAAAAACCTGTCTGCCAATTTATAGCTGGACGCCTCCTGATCTATGTCGGGAAAATCCAATGTTTGGGTATAACACACTGGCATTACTTTAATTTGCAATATCATATCTCTACAGCAGTAATACATAACCCGTGACCCGCAGGCCCTCGAGATTATCTAAAATATTATAAAGAAAAGTATTTTGTGTCATGTGCTGTTCACAGGGTCAATATCATCTAGTCTCCTTTAATAGGAGCAATCTTCCCAAAAACCCCTCCATTTATATGCTTCTATCGAAGCCAGAGCCCTCTCAGAAGCTTGGTGTACTCTGCGAGCCCGCAAAACTTTAATAGTACACAACTGCTGACCTTGTAGAAATCGCAAGTGCGCCCCATTGTAGAATTTGACTGCCACCTCTGGTCTGGAACCCAAAAATACCTTTGACTCTGTGGAGAAACGGGTGGTCCATTTGATAGATTCGCCTATCTTAACAAACGGATTGCAATCTTTGGAGCACAGACGTCAGGTGGGAATGCTGTCCTTGTTCTACCGGTATGGCAATGGAAGATGCTCTAAGGAACTCTGTCATTGATGCCTTTGGCACCGGTGCAGTCGGGAAACACATCAAATGCGCGTCCAACATTTGTACACGGTAGACATTTGTCACATGAGAACGGGTCGCTTCTACGACTCGTTCTTGTGTTCTACAGCTCGACTATGGAATGATTTGTCGGCCTCTGTGTTTTCTCCCTCTTATAACAGGTACACTCCTTACTGTTCTCTAAAAGACCCTCCACACTATTTTTCCCTCAGGGCCTCCTGTGTGGAGAAACTGTAAAAAAACAAATACTTTATTATGCACCTGAATTTACGACGCAGGTCCTGTAAACACTCATCAATGTCGTATTCTTATCAAAATCGTGTTTTGTTAAATACACCCGTGTTATAAGCAAAAGCATCGTTCGGAAACACGAAAACAGTTGTTTTGAATCTCGACCCTAATAATGTTTAGTAAGAGCTCCTAAATCTGACACAAAATAATTAAATACAACGATTTTTTCAACAAATATCATTTCCCGTTTTACCTGTTCGCTCGTAATAAAAATTGCAAAATGTTTTTTATCATAGGTATACCATCAGATTTTTAAATATATTTTAATTACCTACTACATGAAATAGTGTAATGAACCGTTTTAAGTGGTTATTTATTAACAACAGCATAAAGCTTACGAGTATATTAAATGTATTTGAAAAAAGGTGGCTTCACTCGAGGCTCTTGCTCTTGTTCAACTTAAGTTTTGGTTGAAATTTGGTTTACTAAGACTCGGTTGTTTCGTGAGCGGCATAGCAAAAACGTTGTTTAACATCAGTAATTTGGCTTCAACATGCAGAGCTTGAACATATTGGTTACATTTATGTTTTTTATTAACCTCTGCTCCTACTGCTGAATGAAATCTAACCCTTTCAAATTGATAGTCTAAATGTTTTAACGGAGTTCAACAGATTAACTTTTGGCATCTTTGCTGAAGTACCAATTAATACGCGAATGGAAGATGAAGTCGGGGACGTCCAAGAAAGACATGGCACGATTGAGTGAATCAAATACTTGAGTCGAGCCATCTCAAAGAGTATGTATGAGACGATGTATGAATGTGAATGAGTATTTGCCAAGACCGAGTTGTTTAATTGTCCGTCCTCTGCCTACCCTTCTGCGAGGAAACGGCGTGATGGTTAGTTAGTTAGTTGAACACAAGAACGAGACGTAAAAGCGACCCGTTCTCATGTGACAAATGTAAAGCGTGTACAAATGTGGGGCGCGTTTGGCGTGTCATCGTGAATCGTCATTAACGTACGTCACGTATTTAACCCTATGTTACGCCAATATTTTCCCTCAGTGCAAGATTTCATCATGTTGCGTAATATCCTGGACAGTAATGGTGACATACTGTCTACCCTCGGTCTTTTCACTGTCCAATCTGTCCGTTCCATAAAACCACCAACGTGGATAAAAAAACGTTATAACAGGTATTTTCCTCCAACTCTCCCAAAATGACGCACCATCCGTTATCAATTATCGAAACAGCCGTTAATAGTCATAAAATTGATTCTTGATTGATAGAGAAAGCTCTTCTGTGGAAATAAGTTAGTTAGTTGTCAATGATTATTGTTGTCTATCCATAGGTAATTGCCGGACGTCTATAAAACGATGTCGGATGAAGACAAAGCGTGGTTACGCATAGTCTAGAAAGTGATGTGTCTTTACTACTTCTTTGTATCCGCTTTCAGTGATCTTACGTAGCTATGGGCCATTTATAAATAGATAATTTTAAGTATCAATAGACATTGGCTGGTTCATTTGACCACAAAGTTAAGAGCTTCATTTTCTTTCTAGTAGAAATATTGCCTATATGTGGTTTTGGTATCCCGATGATTACTCCTCACAAGAGGCCCTGACGGAAATGTAATAATTTCCTTCATGGTCTATATCATATTTGGGGTTGCTGTGTGGAGGGTCTTTGCGGAAAGGAAGCGGTGAACCCAGCTGAACAACCGCCCAACCCCCGGCTCCAATTGCTATCCAATCCTTTGTGTATCACATGGTACAAGCAGTGGCGTGCAGTTCATAAAGTCTGGAAAGCTGTGCTTACCCCAATAAAAACCATCAATAGAAATATTTTTTTAAATGCAACAAATTTCTAACTAAAATGTATTTTTCCATGAATTTGATAAGGAACATTACTGTAATTTATTCAGTTGGCCACATCATATACAAATATTCAATGCACATTCATACCCGAACTGCAAACAGCCTACCTTTGGTCATAGGGTGATGAACGCCACTGGGTACAAGTGGGCCTTGTGACTTCTCAACGTGACCAGTGGCCAATTAAAAAAAATGTCATCTACAGTTTCTGCTTCAAATAAGCCCAGAAATCGCTAGTTAAAGTCTCTCGGGTACGTCCTGAAACACCCTGTACATGTTTATTATTGAATCTGACCAAGTTTTGACATTGCACACAACACAGAAATAAATTTCTTCATCAATGCATGCATATAGCTGCATTAAAACACAACCATTGAACATTTATTATTTCTATTAGAAGAATTTCACTTGATTCCAGACCACCCCACTTCACTTATGAATTGATTTGGTGGCTCCATTAGCTCCATAACTTCTACATAAGTACTTATTTGAATCCATTACGATATCTTTACGACATAAATTCCTCGAATGATCCATGCCAACCGCAGACATCGTGGCAATTCATGAATATGTATGTATTTTGTATTTTAATTCACAAAGAAATAATTATTTCAATAATTAACCTGCACAAAGACTTTTAATAACCAGGCGATACTGAGAGTATCTACCACTCTGGTAATGTTTAGTTATTTTCTTATATTGGCTACCATGGTGAAAATCATAAACAAATTTAAAGGAAATTTAATTTTAAATTTTCACTTACTTAACTCGAATGATTATGTAAATAAATACATTTTAATTTTTTTGTTCATTCAATTTTAGTTAGAACAATTTCTTTTTAAATATTCCTTGACTTTTTCTCTTTTTTAAATTTCGTATGCAAGGCAATTTTATAAATTTCCCCCCTCGTAGCTAATGGATTGCTTGCCTTATTGTGTATATATATAGTGTTTAAATGTATGTTATCATGTTGTCGTGTAAAGTGTGTGTGTGTACTT
The DNA here is from genome assembly GCA_022606495.2 of Halesus radiatus. Classification (NCBI taxonomy): domain Eukaryota; kingdom Metazoa; phylum Arthropoda; class Insecta; order Trichoptera; family Limnephilidae; genus Halesus; species Halesus radiatus. Next base: position 506,440 of record JAHDVE020010618.1, read on the forward strand.
GTAACGTTTTGTCTGTGTGATGAGTTTATTATTTATTTTATGTATCAAGAGGCATATATATTTTTATACTCGTATGATTTACTTATTGTTAACAGTTTTGTTTCCTCCTATAATTTTTTGCTGAATATTCTAGAATTAAAATTTAATAGCTTTAATAACCTGGAGACTCTTTTTCTGGCTCAGCTGTATTTCCGGGTCTTCCATCCAGTTTATTTAAATTTTAATGTGTCTCATCTCTGAAGAGAATCATTTTGCTCGTTTAATTGTCTTAATTCTCGGCGTCTCGCTTTTTACGCCCGTCTGCTTTGTGGTCAGATCTAATTCTGGATTCCCTGTGGCTACATAGACTGCCTATTGTCTACACGTATATAGTAGACATATCTACACCGTTTCACTAGCTGATAAAATACTAGCTGAATGTACCCGGCGTTGCCCGGAGTTATTAATGCATTGGAGGAAAGTTTTGAGGTTGTGATGTGTTAACTCTACCCCTACCCCTAATAATAATAATTGGATGATTTGTATAACTCCGTTTTTGTGAAAAATCACCTCAGGGGCGTTGTAAAGGGCCTACCCCTACCCCTGCCCCTAGTCCTGCCCCTACCCTACCTTTACCCCTAACCCTACCTCTACCCCTGCCCCTAAATCTGCCCCTACCCCTACCTGTACCCCTTCCCCTACCTCTGCCCCTACTCCTACCTGTACCCCTACCCCTAACACTACACCTATCACTACCCCACCCCCACCCCCGGAATATTCGATAAAATGTTCAAAATTGCTTTCACTGGTTTTCAAACTGCACTTATTTTCAGACATTTTGTTACGCATTTCATAGAATTTAAAGATTACAAAACTAACTAACTAACTAACCATCACGCCGTTTTCTCTGCAGGGGTAGACAGAGGGGACGGACCGCCAAACAACTCGATCTTAGCATACACTTCTTGCTTCATTCACATTCATACATCGTCTCATACATTGTCTTCTATTATTCCGACTTCTGACATTTAAAGATTACAGATTGAGGATTTTTGTATTTTGTACTACCCATGTAGAATTTACAGATAAATCTTTGTGTTATTGCTTGAGTTAGCAACCTGCGAAGTGGTGCTTCACAGTATTAGCTTTGCCGACATTATATATGTTTACAGCCTGGAAGAAATAAGTTTGCAGGAACAAAGTTTAAATTTCACAAATCCATTAGCTACTGCTTGAATGTTGTGACTGCATTACACGCGTGGCTTTAACATCAACGTGTTTTCAAAGCTCCAACATGTTATATAGAACTTTTTGCAAATTGAAGTCAACGAACCATTCATGCCTCATCCCTCTTTTATCGTGGACATCGGCGCTTCTTCTACACTTCACTGCGTGCTCATTTCTCAGCTCATCTTCCATGCAACCAGATATGATCCAACCCAAAATTAATAAATACATAGATGAACAACACAATTTTATTTATTAGGTAGTATTTGTTACATATTCTACATGAACAAAAGATTTGTGTAATATACATAATGTATTCTTTCCCGAAATGCTTCTTATTATAAATAAAGTGTATAGTGAAAACGAGTATACAACCGAGGAAATATATATATTTCAGAAACATGAGTAACAATTAAAAATATTACTAAACCGTCTCAGAACAGACATCGTCTAGCGAGATGGGTAAAGTACATGTAACTGTTTAAAATTATATGCCAATAAACGCCCGGGTTGCCGGCAATGAAATGAATTAATATTGTACAGATACGGTGAAACTCTATGATGAAAACAAATGTAAAGAAGATCTATGGTGAACAAAAATATCCTGAAAGAATCCACTTCAAGCCTTGCTGGATGGTATTTAAATCAATTAACGGGATGGCTCCGTCTTACCTATCGGAACAGTCAACTCTTAGGTCAGCGACGTCATCAGCTATCGGAAGGTTGAAGGAACCAAAATGCACACCAGATACTAAGTTCGTTGAGCGTCCTTTCAGCGTGTTAGGCCCTAAAGCTTGGCATAAACTGCCATACGATTTAAGATTGATTAAAGACTCGGAACTCATCTCTTCGGAAAGTCATATCAATGAATGGTACAGTTGCATACCCAATAGTTTAGTACTAAATAAAGTAATTTTCAGAAAAAAAACTAAACTTTTCATAGCCTGCGACATTCTAAATAACTTTTTATTTTTTTGTAAAAATGTAAATAAATATCATTGAAAAATATAATAACAATAACAAATAACATTTAAACAGTAACTGCAACATCATGCAATGTGCTGTGCTTTCTAATATTGTTTCCTGTGCTTTCAAAATCATATCTTCAAAAGCTAAAACTTAAAGCTAAAATAACGTGCTAATCTGGATAGTTTCTGTATCTATTTGCTAGGTAGTTTCTGTATCTATTTGCACATAATAATGATAAACCCTAGCAACAATATTAGTACAGCGCCCTTGGGGTAATTTTTCACAAAAACGGCGCTATACAAATCATCCAATTATCATTATAATTATAAATAAGAGAAATAAAAAATGTTTTAACTCAGAAAAGATAAGTTTACAGAAACAAGAGTAACAATTTTAAAAAAATACAAAACTATGTGATTAATTAGAGTTTTACAGATATGCATGATCATCAGTAAAAATTATCAAAAAGAAATCGAATGTACATACTTATATGTCGTCGGTACCATGAGCTATAATGATTGGTTCATGGTTTGTCACCACTGATACCCAAAATTGTATATAACCCATAGTTTAAGAATTAAATGGACCAGTCTGAAGATAGCCGTCACAGGCTTAAACCGGTCGCAGTAAAAAAAAGTGGAATAGAGTTAAAAAGGTGTCTTTTATTTGATCACTGTAATGGAATTCCACCATATATTAACAGTTGCAAAAATAGAAATTTAAAACATGAGCTATAAATTATAAAGACCAGATACTTTTTTGTAACGTGATTTATGGTATTTAGAAATATTCATCTTTCTTTGTGTTCTATTATATATTTACTAAAAAAAAGACTAAACGTAATGCAGACTTAGACTTAAACAAACCAAAATATTTTTCTAGGATCAAATTGAAATGCATCCATTTCTGCCGGACGATTTTCGCATAATCGTTGAGACAAAAATTTACGCTTGAAAGATGGACTGAGGTAGAAGTAAATTTACCTTACTGTCCTTTATATTAAGCTTGTGGTCATGATTCTCAGAATATATCAAATATTATTTATTATTACGTACTTAACTAACTCGTTGTCACATCGTGTTTCTTAAAATTAGGCGTACTCTTGTAATATACGACAGTACCTATTATTTCTACCCTAGTACCCACCTTGCGTTTCTTTGAATTACCATTACCATGACATTATAAACAAGCTTTATAACTGTTAATGTTTTACAACGCCTTAATAATTTAATTATAAACCTATTTCCCACCCGCTGTAACTACATACTTATATTGTACCTACTTCCTTTATATTCTAATTATTATTTTTTGTACTATGCACTTATTATACTCCTTTGTACAACTAACTATAAGATAAATGTATATGTAAAAGCCTTTAAGGCGTCAATAAATAAATAAATTCATGGCATAGTGTACTAAGGTATGTAATAACCCCTCGTCTTAGAATATACGATCAAAGTATTTTATATGAGAACTTACCTCCATATACGTATCTGGCATAACGTCATTTACGTAAATTTCAACATCCTTATTGCATAGCGTCATCTGCCGCTAGAGTATAACTGCACGGTCTTCACATATGCTGCCATTTTATATTATTCCGTATCCTTTACATAATTTATTATTATTATACCATCATAATATTTACGTGTAATCTTGTTTGTATTTCCTTGTTAGGGTGATTGACTTGTGAGTTGTGAGTGTAACAGGATCCAATAAATCGAACATTAAAGGTATACCGCTGATAAGTACCCTCTAACCTCTCTCTTTTTCTCATAAACGACGCATGTAACCGAAAGCGTGGCTACAACGGATCTCTCAGTGGCCGGAGCATACAGAATTCGCGGTGGCCGGGCGGGCTACCGTCGCGTGTGGTCGCTCAGAGCCGGGCCTTTGCGTCGGGACCTTATGGGACATGGCAGAATCCCGCCCTGGACCCAGTTTCCAGTTTGATGTCCTTATTAACACTGCAGTACTGACAGCAGGACCGAATGCAATGCGAGTGATCAGTCAAATGAAAAGAAATCACGCCTCGCAATCTGATGGCTTCGACAATTTGTTTTGAAGAATTTCGACTCGGAAACATTGCGGTGTTAAACCGTTGCCTCTTTCAAGAGTCCTGTTCGTTCTTTATTTTTGTTATCTAATCGTGTATGTAGTCACTTAATGTTGACAATGGAACCGAGGCTATCACTCCGCAATGAAGTTTTAATACCAACCCTGGTATATGACAGTAGGACACTAGCAGAAGAGGAATATTTACCTGTTTTTTTCTATCCCGACATGATATCTCAATCTGTTCACAAATCATTTTACTGTAATACAAATTAAAACAATGCACTCTACTTAAAGCTGGAATATTATTGTTAGAGTAGTTTAATTTTCACTCACGTTATTACTTCAACGATAACATTTCCTTCAGAAGCAGCGTGAAAGCATTTCACCAACAGTGACTAATTGTTACTACTTAATTGTTGTTAAAAATCAACTTCACTCTCTACATTGTAATTACTAATTTTAATTGTTACTTAGTAAGTCAACGGCGTGATGGTTAGTTAGTTAAGTCAACTGATGTTCGAAATATCGCAAAGCCTGGAAATAATGAAATGGCACATTATCCAAACAAATTAAAATTAAACAAACCATAAAACTTCAAGTCAATTTAGCTTCGCTGTCAATATTTAGACAGTGAAAACACAGAAGGGAGATAGATAGACCTCACATTTGTGATCACTTTTTTGCATTCTGTATCACAACAAAGACGAAGGAGTTTAGCTGTTGGAAGCCTTTTTCAATGTGCATTTTACAGTATTTCGGGAATTTAGCTCTCAAAATACGTGATTTTGATGGTAGATTAATAATCTAACATTGCTCCAAACAAACTCCCGACTGAGCCATAAAACCTTACGAGTTTTCTGCTGACGATGCTGCTGCTTATAAATCTAACCAAGATTTATTGCCACGGTTTCCTGCGATTTAACTAAGCGAATGCCGGTGGATGTTGAATGGGTATAAAATGCAAAGATTGCTCATTGTTTTTTCCTTCATAAAATTACCTACCATTGACCACTCTGACGAATCACTCGAACGCCACAATGTTAGCTGCCAACTGTGTCATTCCGATGTATGCCATAGCGGGCCATAATGATATAAAACATTTCGTAATAGCACAGTTGTCCAAAAAGTGTTTTGCTCTGTAGGTACCTACTGTGTCAACACCACTGTGGTAGTAATTTTTAGCAAGTAGAGCGCCCCTTAATATGCAACTGAGTAAATATATATTATTATTAGGGTAGGGTATTAGTGTATATCGAACTTTCTATGAAATGTCACTAAATTACCCCTTTCGTTCTGTATAACTATGAGAACTCTATCTTGGTCACAATTTGTCCACCAAACCAAACACAAAATCCATTGATACTTATTATATTTAAAATTACAATAAAATAATTGAAAGCTTTTTGAACAGTTCTCTTCAAAAATGACATTTTTGTTATTATATTTTGACGTAAACCGCAAATATATACAAGCCGGTGATAAACACAAAAGAAAAACCCACCAACGGGTTGATGCGTCATTTATGTTGACAAATAAACCTATACGCACTGCGAGAGGTGTTCACTGTTCCTACTCTAGCTTTAACGAGTCAGCCTCAAGACGTTCAAAGCATTCAAGGCGTTCACGAAGTTCAAGTCATCAAGACATTCAATACGTTCAAGACCCTATTCCCTTTGTGACTCGGTATTTCAACTCCGTCACTACCTATAACAACGTCAAAGGAAACCGGTTTAAAGATTGTATAACTATCTCGGTTATGATTTTGTAGTTCAACTTGGAAAGCTCCGGTCCGTCTACGCGATGACGAATGCGTTTTTGTAGTGCATTACTTTTCTTAAAAGGTGTTCTTAGACACAGGTGGTTAGCCTTGAGTTTAACAAATAATGCTTTGTTCCTTTTGTTTGGTCAAACTGGTAACTGGTATTTTATTCTACCAATTGGTGGTATCGTGACCCTATCCCGTATCGATAGTGACTTCACGAAAGTGGAAACTGATATTGCCACTTCGGCGTTATAATGTTGGTATATTTAGATTCTTGCCAATCTCTGTCCACTGGTAATGTTAAATCGATTTCGTAAAATTCCGCAATTATTGTAATGACTATTTAAAGACGATTCAGTAATATAAACATTAAAAAAAATTTATTAAAAATGTATGAACCAAATCTGAACTCGGGCTACGTTAAGTTTTCATTTTTCTCCAACTCTACATATTGGCCTGAATAGATTGAATTTACATTTTTTTTAGTAAAATAACAGTCTAAATACAGGCCAAGAACATCATGATGGTAAAAATACTCCACCGACCAAATGGAGACTTCGGGAAGAATGTTTCTTGCCTGGATTGGATTTTTTTTTTAATTTCTTCGTTTGTATTTGTCAGAATAGATTTACATTCGTTTTAATTGTTCTTTGACTAATCTCAAGACGGTTCGGCAAAATAATAATTCAAAACCTAAAGTTGTTTAGTTATTTTTTTTTACTTAACTCATTGACAACTATAATAATTGTCATATTTTTATAGCACCATCACATTACAAGTATGTAAAGTGTCACCTCAAGGGCGCTTATGATTTCAAATCATCTATATTTTTCCTCGTCATTAAACCTGTGATTTTGTAGCTATCAGTCGTTCCTATTCTCAGTACTCGATCAAATCTTCCGATACTGTACCACTATGATTCTATGCATCCGGAATGGTTAACTATTCCAACCTTTATCCTCTTGAAGATAAAATCTAAGACTAGCCGGCCCATTCAAGAACAGAAATGAAATATGGGTCGACATATTTGTTAAAACGTTAACTAATCTGACAGGTTAGAACCGAATAATAATTCCTTCGTTTACAGCTCATTATAAATGGAAATGTTTTAGAAAAAGGACGACGCGTTGTCCGACCAAAAAGGTGATACAATAATGAAACAACAAAGGAACACGGGAAGAGATTGACTGCCAGTTTATCAAGATCTGATATGGACCTGACAAGCTGTACTAAAAAGGATTCTGTTTCAATATTTGATTTCTATACCATTTGTGTAGTTTTAGAGTTTGTATATTGTTATGTAAATCTAAAAAATAAAATGGTGTTTTATAAAATAAAAGTAAATAAATTGAGTTTAGAGCTTTCTAAAAACTATTGGAAAGTATTTTACTAGATATAAAAATAAGAAAACTCACGAGGACAAATAATGCAAGATTACCCAACTGATAGTCCAGGTTTGATTGATTCAAGTCGTAGTATAAGAAAATGTTATAGAGGTAGACGCAGTAAACGAAAACACATCAGGGGAATACGCACTAGAAGAAGACGTATTAGCGGAAAATGTTGTAGAGGTAGAAGAGGAAAATGTAATAGAGGAAGATGTAGTAGAGGAATATGTAGTAGAGGAAGATGTAGTAGAGGAATATTTAGTAGAGGAGGATGTAGTAGAGAAGGATGTAGAAGAGGATGATGTAATAGAGGAGGATGTAGTAGAGGAAGATGTAATAGAAGAGGATGTAGTGGAGGAAGATGTAGTAAAGGAAGATGTAGTAGAGGAAGATTTAGTAGAGGAGGACGTAGTAGAGGGAGATATAGTAGGGGAGGATGTAGTAGAGGAGGTTGTAGTAAAGGAAGATATAGTAGAGAAGGATGTTGTAGAGGAAGATGTAGTAGAGGAGGATATAGTAGAGGAGGATATAGTAGAGGAGGATGTGGTAGAGGAGGATGTAATAGTAAAAATGTAATAGAGGAGGACGTAGTAGTGAAAGAAGTAGTAGTATAAAACGTCACGTCTCATGGCTTCAAGATTTGTAAACATTGCCCTGATGATGGCCATACTTCGATAGGAGAAGCACCAGTAGAAAAAAAAACTGTTTAATTTTTTTGTCTTGTTTATTTTCTTTTTTCTTTATGTACAAATTTTATTTCAAGACCACATTCAGACATAACATGCAAATCTCCAAGTTGAATGTTGTTCCGGCCTTAACACTTTCTCAGAATGTTTCCAGCTGTTGGAGGTGTCCAATTTGTCTTATTGATTTGTGATTTTCGGTAATGCCAGCTTGTTTCCCACGATCCGCCTCTATCCAGTGCCGCCTGTATGAAAGGCCAACTTACTAGCAGCGCCTCTAGCGGCAGACGCAGAGTCAACTTCGGAATTCGCATCTTGTTTCGCTCGAGCTCCTCAGTTTTCTATGAAAAATCCTTAAATACGGTGATTTTTCTACTTTAGAATTAACTCAAAAAAAATCAAAAGCGTGACAGAAAGCAACTGCTCACGATATAATAATCGAGCATTGTTAAGTGAACAATCCTTGTGTCAATCTCATTTTAACATGATGTTTTAAATTAAAGTACCTCTGTAACTATCTTCCACTTCTTTATTTCAGACCGAATCGGTTTGACCCTATGACGGGCATCTTCAGACTGGTACAATTAAAATAAATCTATGGTATATATAACATTTATGTCAAGAGTGAGTCCCATTGCTCTTTCTAATATTGTGCATATATGACTGAGAAATTTGTTTTATTGCTGCTTAAAAACTGCTTTCTGGTTACTTTATGAACTCCTGGAAGACGGATTACATTGTGTTGTAATACACAATGTAACACATAATGTAATCCGTCTTCCAGAAGGTAAACCATCGATAAATTAGTTTTAAATATAAATTTAAAGCTGTTCCGTCAGTAATAAAACTAATTTCTCAATCATAAATGATGTATACTCGTATACCATAGCTTTAGTTTTAATTGTACCAGTCTGAAGATACCTGTGATAGGGTGAAACCGGTCCGGTCTAAAATAAACAAGTGGAAGATGGTTACAAAGGTTTTTTAATAAAAAAAAATCATATTTAAATTATGTTTGAAATGGACAGGCGGCCATCTTGACTGTCATGGCTTTTTATACAGGCGGTATTGCTCTGTAGCGCGACAGTGGTTTATTAATATTCCAAGCACACGCTTTCTTTTAAGGTGTTACTAGTAGGTCTCTGGCATTTCTAGATAAATCTATCTTTTAATTGCACCTTGTAAAAACTTATGTCGCACTAAAGATATAAAAGCGTCATTTTGATTTATTTCAAAGACCGTAAACTGGTTGTAAAATCAATTCAAACGTGCATTAGGACCACTGTGTGACAATATGGTCCTACTTCTGAGAGCAATATCTGGTGCTGATAGCTCTGTTGTAACCTCTCACTCTTTCTCATAAACGATGCGTGTATCAGAAAGGGAGGCGCCAACGGAGCTCTCAGCGGCAGAACAATAGTTGCCTTTTCACCAACTGCTCGGAGCAATGAGGTTGTATCTTACAACGGAATTTCATGTTATTTATAATTGTATCGTATTCATTAGAGCATTCTGAGGACAGAACTTTTTTTAATTATTTGAAAGTACCGAATAGCACCGAAGTTATAAGTCGTCAAAATGTTTATAATCTCGCCGGCCGGCCGATAAGCGTGTGACATCACGGTTCATGACTGGCGCGGCCATAGACACCATAGACGCGGCAGTATCCCTTTACTGTTATTCAAATTGTATCTACTGGATTGTGACACGTGACGTTATGGGTATACGTTTTTCACAACTTCGAAAACTTTGAGATATCAAAAAACTAAGTTACTGTCGTTATTAACTCTTTAAATAAAATACAAATTCATTAAAAAAAAACTTAGGAAACAACTTCATTGCAACTATGACATCCCCAATGGTGGCTTGTTATTAGGCTGATGGAAGTGGGAAGGAAAAGAAGATGTAGAAAAGGAGGTTTGGGAAGTGCCAGGGTATTCAGGTTTGATCACTGGATACGGTAAATACAATACTCTTGTATTAATACGTGTAACTCGTGTAGTAATATATACGTGTATGCATAAATTCGAGACGTTTTTAATTCTGAATATTGTAGAGCTTAGTCACCCAAATTAGTTTAAAATTTCGGCCAAAAAATACACACATACATATTTAAAATACAAATCAAATTTGACAGATAAATTTTTTCCATATAAATGCAACACCAGAACAGATGCGAACCTCTCTGTGTGACGTTAGATGCCGAGAAAGCAATGTTGCAAACCGAATAGGGCGTTTTGATGAAATGATTTTTTATTGACTTTCAAATAACGATTTGTAAATTCTACGTATATTAATATATACTTAGAATCGGCGTTTGCTGATATATATGAATATTTTTGACTGGAATTCCTTATTAAATTACATTTCTTTGCTAACGCAGAGTTTCGAATCCTCTATCTCTGCGTTCGGAGCCCAGGAGTTCAGTCGCTCGACCACGGTGGTCGTTAAATCATCGTATTTCTCATAAACGACGTATGTATCAGAAAGAGAGGTGATTTTCCTTTTCTAAAATTGAACAAGAACATAAAAAAATTGTAAAATAAATACCAGGACTAAGTAATATCTCAAATAACATCTTTTGAAATATTATGTCCTCTGCGTGCAGAACCGCATATACATTTCGCTAATAAACAGTATTTATCTCAAGTGACCTGCCAGGTAAGTATGGTCCTGCATAATATTATCTACCTGTACATAAAATTGATGAACGCGGCGTCACGTTCATGGGTCAAATTCACATATATTGTACATATAGTTTGATATTGGAGATCGATGAACCGGTGAAATTCAATTTGTTAGCCATAAGTAGTTATACTATATTTTCTATACACACAAAGAACATGTTTACAGCGTCCTTAAGGTGATTTTTCACAAAAACGGCGCTATACAAATCATCCAAATATTATTATTTTTGGGTAGGTAAGTACGTCGATACGTAACTATGGTCCTGTCGCTGAGAGCTCCATTGTAAAATCTCTTTTGATGCATGCATCTTTTATGTAAAAAGGGGAGAGGTTCCAACGGAGCTATCAGCGGCACACCTATGACTAAACCGAACCTACGCATTGGCCTGCAAGCTTTGTCAACTCCTCACAATGCACCGAGTCCGAAATAGAGTGGTATTTTTAAAGCACCGAGGACGAAATGTGTAGAATTTTGCCAACAAACGGGCGGCGGCTCCGGGAAAGCGTTATGCAAATGCAGTAATAACGAGCGGATCTTTATCTTGATTTTATTCCACACGTGAGCCCCGTCGGCTGTGATTTCTGCCGCATCTGTTGAATAATCCGCCATGTTAACATCGTGTATAATTTATACCAGAGGCGTACGGTCATATTTTCATTTAGTAATCTCTGTTCTGTGCAAATATATTAATATTAGAATGACATGTTTATTTCTATCTTACAGATAGATTTATAATTTTTAATAATAGTTATTGTGATAATTGTACAACACCTTTAAAATGTTTTGTCATTAACATGTAATCGGAATCGCACTTAAACAAAAAGTCTTTAACCCTAAGAAAAGACAATGCATTATCCTTAAAAAGAATCGGAATCAGGCCCCAGGCCCAGGTCTGACTAGCTAGGTATTATAACCCCCCCCCCTCATCCTTATATTTCTCCTACTATTCTCCAATCAGTCTCAAATCATTCGCCAAATGAGTGTGGGTACCAAAATTCCACTGGCTCCAAGCAGTTGGGACTCTTTGCGACTGTGACTTTTTATACTATCTTAGTCAATGAAATTCTATCTTAGTCAATGAGAATCTTAGGAAATGAGTGATGTTTGAATAGTTAGAGAAGTTTCTAATTTAGTTTTATCTCATTCATAAGAACTTGTACTTTTCGAATTTTATAAAATGTCAAAGTAAAATACATAACAATATATTCTGAATTCTGACAGCGCGCCGCTGAATATAACAAGTATTTGGTTCCTCCGGAGTTAGTGTAGTCTCTCGGGAGTGTCTTCGACATCAGTGCTGGCTGTGGTCGACTGTTGATACTGGTCTGTAGCCAGGGGCGGACTAGCAGCCAAATCGGGCCAGATAAAATTTCAAAAGCGCCCTTTTTACATTTATTTACTATAGTCTTCGACATTGACCCATTAAAGGATCACTTTTGATCACTTTATATCACATTGAATGAAAAGACACTTTTATAACAATAATAATAATAATAATATTAGGATGATTTTTATAGCGCCGTTTTTGTGAAAAATCACCTCAAGGGCGCTTTACAAATCTTACTTCCTATTCTTACATTATTCCTATATTAAATCTATAACATTTTTTTTTTTGACACTATCATTACACATTATTTATAGACCATATAAAGGATGCAGTTAAATTATCAAAACTAAATACGGCTTGGTCTAAGTTTTCATACATGTTTAATTGAAAAAAAAATAAAAGAAGCTATCTGTATTTATTCCTTACGATATATTGCAAGACGCTAATACGAATGATGGGAGTTATGTGAAGTTGGGCGGCGGGTGAGGACGGGGGCCGGGGGTACTGATCCTATCTTCCAATCTTCTTTGTCTTTGTTGGTGACTCCCCTGGGCTGCGTAACGGGACGCTCGGTGTTGGTTTGCCCATACGCCAGGTGGCGCTCGTCGGCCGGCTTCAGGATCTGGAAAGACCACATCAGCGTGTCGTCTATTTCTCGCCCCAGCCGGTGGTATCCTTCGCGGGGTCGGACCACAGCAGGCCGCGGAGCAGCCTTCTCGGGCACGTCCGTGGGCCGCATGATGCACCGGATCTGCTCCGTGAACTGGAGGTCAGAACTCAGGTCGCCGTGACAACAGAAGATCTTCTCGTCAAATGTTTTTATTTCCTATTGCGCCTTTCTCGGTAGCCACGAAATCTAATTTTGCGGATTGCAGTTGTGGTACAGTGTTCAAGGTTATACAGCGATATCTTTGCAGCTTATTAAAGGCTCCAAAATAGCACATTCACCATTAAGTTTGAGTTTGAGTTGTCTAGCTCGTATACGATATTGCTTACAATCACCACAGTTCAAAGAATAACATTGTAAATCATTTACTTTGGGACACTTTTAACAAGCAAAAAGGTCTTTTAATAAGCACATGTGTCGAACGCTTCGACCGACCGATGCTTTTGGGTTAGTTTAGAACGACGCGACAGATTTGAACTTAAAATATTTGGGTTTTTATTTGATTTTTTTATTATAAACTTGATTTAAGCCCGAAACGGCCACACTAAAATTATATGATTTTTAAAAATGTAACCTATAAATTATTGCGGTTATTTTACGCTACTTTAACACCGGAAAAATTAAGAACTAAGCAATATTTCCCAGATAAACTGGAGCGCTTATAAAAAGCTGCCGGCTGCTGCGAGAGCGCCAAAACCGCGAACATTATGCGCGAATTATTATAACATTATGCATTAATATGTGAAACTGTTTAAATCTTAACATTACTCTTTATACTGAAATATCGGTCCATAGAGATTTAACTAACTAACGATCACCCCATTTGGACGAATGGTGGAACCATTGATATATATCTATATGGATGGAACGTCTCATTGACGCTTTTTTATTATATCAGCTATAGCAATAAAACTTGATAACAGTATTTGATTCATTTGTTCGTGCCATGTCTTTCCAGACCGTTCCCGTCTTTTTCCATCCACATAAGTCTTGTACATCTTTCTGATGTTTTCGTCATCCATTCGCTTTATTTTCCTGATTACAATGAAATAATCGCATTCTTTACCGAGTTGAGAGTGTTTTTAAGTTTGTGTAATAACGTTTACCATATTAAATACTTTGATTCATAAGATTGCAAGATATTGGATCTTCCTCCGGCAGTCGAGAATTTGGGTTCATCTGACGTTGACCCGCCGCAAGTCAGTTCGCGAAGGTCAGTCTGCCCCTGTGTCTAGTGTGTAGTGTGTAGTCAAGTGTAGTCAACATTAATTTAGCAAGCTTATGGCGTCCGTCTGGTCGGCAGGAAATGCCCCAAACACTCGGGATCAGATGTCATCAACCAAGAATTAAACTCTATAACTATATAACTAACTAATAACCGAAATCTCCTTTGATCGTGATAATTTTTTTTTATTTTGGATAGAAAATACATGATTTCGTAATGGTGTTTTTTTTTTTTTTAAATAAAACAATAACTTTGTTTACATCACTTTTATTTTATACTTTTTCCGACCGGGTTTCGCTACTACCGTAGCTTCTTCAGGGCAGTATACAACTAAACTATGAACTAAGATACACATGTGTTGTAGATTGATAAAAACAGACGAGTGGAGGGCCAAGGGTGGGAGATGAGCAGGTACCTGCTGACCGGGAAGTGTGTGTACTTTGTTTATTGGGAATAATTTAAGAATTGGACTTTTATTTAAATTTATTTGATTATTTATGAGTCTACTATTAGTGTTTTTGGCTTTTCTTATTTCTAACGCTACTAAGTTATCTAGTCGAATGCCTGTTCCATTTTTATGCAGTAAACTAGTGCCTGTATTTTTATTGAATGTGTGGTCTGTTTCTAGGAGATGGTTGGCAAATTCGGAGAAACCATTATTATTTAGACATCTTGTAAATAAGTGTTCTTTTACCCGGATATTAACATTACGCGACGTTTTGCCTACATAGAACACCGGACAATCATTGCATTGAAGTGAATAAATGCCCGAGTGACCTAAACTGTCTTTTAATTGTTTTTTTTAATAGGATTCATTTTTATTAATCGATTTACTACAGGACTCAACACTATAGACTTGGAATAGTGCGAAATTTGGATTGCTTTTAAATTGATGAGACAAGATATTGTGTTTTAAAAATGTGATGACTACATAAGATTATTTTGGCCTCCTAATTACCCTAAATTTGAGAATGTTGTGAGGCTGAAGGATTTGGGAATGGGGGGAGATTGCCTAGGGGAAGATTGGGAAGTACCTATCTGGATATTCAGATCTGGTCAATAAATACGACTAAAACCATTTTAAGAATTCTAAATGCAGGTTTCTCACTAGGATGATACTGAGTGTATCTACTAAACTTCGGTGTATTGACTTTACATTCGTTTTGGTTCCTTTTTTCTCTTCACAGTAAAACTTTTATTCTAACTTCTCACTAGTATTCTCCACGCTATAATAATGTAGGAAATGTATAGAATGTCCATCGTATTATTTAATTATTCATTGTCACGATGAGAGTGTGGTATTTATGATCATTACGTAGATCTGTTAAAAGTTCATCGACTTTACGACGAAGAGTCTTTTTATACAACGGAAGCGATCTTTATAAACTCTTCGCAAAATTAATTGGCACTTCAACGCCGCGCCGCGTGTTTAGTTCAGATAATGATAGATGGTGTACCAGATGCATGATGTTTTAACTAACTTATTCCTCGAATGACGCCGCTTGAAGTTTAGAGGTAGCCAATATCGCATCTCAAATTTATTTAAGTACTGGGAGTTTTTCTCACGAGCAAAAGCTTTGGTTATACTTACAACTATCTGAACATATAACTAATATAACTAACTGAACTTCACACTATTTCCCCGTAGATTTTGGCATAGAGGAAATAATACCACCCCTCTGTTCCCCTGGCTCTGTCTTTCTGTCTCCCTGGCGCACTTCTTTCTTCGTCTACATTCGTACATGCAGGTTTATTTAAAATGATGGAATCAATTTCTTATCGCTATATTTCCTGAATTTTACGTTATATATGAATGATCTACATTACAATTGAAAGAGGAGGTTGGAAAATTTCGAGTCCCAACGCTAGATCGCTCGTAGTTGCGCAAACAACCGCTAGAATGTGCGCGGCCAAGCAGCCATTTCGCGTCAGTTGTGAACAAAATGGCAGAGAAAAACGAACACGGAAAACCTTTTGGCTGACAGCACAAGGTTTTCTGTGTTCGTGAGTTCTGTTGATCTAAGTCGGCTACTGTAGTGTAGCGTACCTTTTGTCTCCATTTTAACATTGAACCTCCAACTAGAAAGAGCATTTGTCATTGTTATCACCAATTTGATTACTGTACCTAAAGGAAAAAGCCCTGGCATACCGCGTGTATCAGAGGAGAACGTCCGAAATTGAGTTCATCGTTTTAAATAACCCTGTATTTGGTCGTGTCATTTATTCCTGGTACTTTTCGGCTTCTTCTTCCATCCACTTTTGCGTCATGTATTCTCCTGATACTCCTTTCTCTCCTCGTCCATCTGGTCTACGAGTCTAATTCATCTAAACGTCACTTCCAATCTTATTTACTGTGCTTACATCGTCCTTGTGTTTGATCGATGCGTTGTGATCTCCCCTTCGTAATACGGTCTTACATCATTTTATAATACGCACGCCGCAGAGATCTCATTTCTATTCCATTTTAGTCACTTTAGCCATTTTTATTGAATTTACTGCATTCACCCTTTTGTTGATGCCCTTATCAGCCCTCCTGTATCTTTTAAATATATTTTTAACAAACTCATCCACTTGCTCTAGGACTCTAGGGATTCATCGTTCACAACTAAATTCTTTATTAATAACAATATATTTTTTTACTTCGTTGTCACTTTCTTACCAAGCCTCTATTGCTTTATCACATTCAACAACTTCTTTAACCTCGTTTTCATCTTCTTCTAGTTCATTATCACTTCTTCCTCTACTCTATTACCACTTTTATTCAGCTTCTTTGTCTTCTTAATCGGATTGTCAACCTATTCAACCTTATTTTCACTTTTGCTTAGTTCCCAGTGCCTTGTCTTTGTCTTTGTTCACAATCTCTGCCCGACGCGGCCGGCATCGGACGATGGGCTTGCCAATTAGTAACGTATTTACATAAATTTCGACATCGTATCTAACAAACCTGTTAAATAATGTGTTATTTTATATTTGACATTATAAATCATGCGTCATTTGGGATTATTATTACATTATTACGTACCCGCGATCATTTCTTGATATTTCGTCTTGCGTCGAAGGTTATTTCATGTTACAATATTATATTTTCGGGCCATTTAATATTTGGGTTGGTACGATTGTTATACAATCATAAATAAATCTAAACTGAAGCTGCAAGTTTTTGAGTGACCGTATCGGCTTACTGTCCAGAGCCAGCAGGTCTATGGAATTCCCAATAGGATTGTTGTGTGGCTAAATGGAGTGGGGAAGGGAAGATGATGGGAAAGAGGAAGGTTGAGAAGAACCTGGCTATTGATTCTGAATGGTGGTATTTTACTAGGGCGATACTGAGAGTATCTATGACTTATTTAGTACCACTCAATACTTAATAATTAAAAAAATATATATTTTAGTTATTTGTAGCTTGACTGTTTTGAAAATTTCAAAAATTACAATTAAATTTACAAATTACCAATTTAAATTATCAATTACTATTGATTTTTTTCTTACTTATTTTAATGTAGTTCGTTCAATCTATTTTGAATTTATTGGTGTATATATTTTTGATGGTTTATATATTTCGTCCCTTTGTAACTGTGTTGCGTATTAGCTTTGTTCTTTTTTAGTAGTCTTATTTCATTGCACGTCCTTTTGTTATATCTGTGAATGTCCATGTTGTGGGTATTTAATTTTGATAGAAAAAAATTTCGTTACAGATTGTATGTTATTTTTTGTATAAATATCAATTCGTTTGTTGTCAGGATCTGTTACACTGTTAGCCAATTTATCTCCTTTAAAATTTAAGCTGCTTTTGAAAATCTATTCATAAATTAATAAATAAGTATTATTCTCATTGGTCTATTCTGAAGAATTTGAAACTTATTTTGTTCTCTATCGTTAGACAAGAATCGTTGAGCAGTAGCTAAAATGTGGAGCAATAATGGATATTATTCTGATTGTAGTTTTTCTGGACTCTTTTTATGAATTCTTACCAAAAAAATATCGTTTTCTCAGTTTTCTTTTGTATGTACTCAGCGTTCTTGTTTAGATTAATTTTGAATCTAATGTAAACTCGTATTTCATATCAGTAACATTTTCGTTAATTTTACCATCAATATTAATTTTGCTTTCACTACATGTCTTATGTTAAATTATCGTACATTTTCCCTTTTTTGTATTCAATTTAAGCTTATTTATTTTTAGCCCCTTTGATTCATTTTCCAATGTATCCTTTAAAATGTTGAATAATTTCTCTTAATTATCTCCAATGATGTATATCAGTGTATCATCGGCAAATAGTCGTACTTTGCACTTTCAAAATATTTTTCCCATGTCATTAATATAAAGTATGAACAGTAGAGGTCTGAGGACTAATCCCTGGGGTACTCCTAAATCATTCTGCATTATTTTTGAAAATTGATTATTTAATTTAGTTTATTTTAGGTATTTCTTCTATTAATTTTATGATTATATCCGAGAAACCAATATCTTTAAGCTTTCTTATCAGTATTTCTTTATCTCTATTTTTAAATGCCCTTTAAAGATCTAAAAATATTACCAAGGTAAATTTATTACTATTCTTCCTTCCATTCTTCAACTATTACGTTTAATGCTGTTTTACAAGAGTTATTAGATTTGAATTCAAATTGCTCTTGGTATAAAATAATGTGTTTATCTAAGTAAAGCAAAAAAAAAACCTCTTCAAGTATCTGTTTATATTTCTGTAGTGTGTTCAAAATTGGTCGAAATTCTTCATATTTGGTACAATTGGGAACTTGACCCCAATGACATTACGATTGACCCATGTTTTTGGTTGTTCCGAAGCTACTTACGGTTTAAAATAATTATTATATGAGAAATCCTCAACGCGATATAAGAGGCTTTTGACAAGAAGTGAGAAAACCTTGATTGATTAATCCAATAGTCAGAAAAAACTTTGACAAAAAAAGTACAAAAACAATCAAATGGTTCTCTGCGTACGTAATATAAATATATTATATTTTAAGCATCTTTTGCAAGAGACACGAGGAATTTAAGACATCAGATTCCAAGATACCTATTCGATTAAACTCCATTCGCTGGCTGCATTGTCTGAACACTTCTTAGAATCGCCGATAAAGCAAAAAGCCAGCATGAGCCTCGATGTCTCCAAGCGGCGAGAAAGTGACTCGGTGAACTGGTAATAAAGGGAAAATGAGTCAAGGCATGGCGTGCAATTTTTCTTTTCCACTGTGCGTTTTATTCACGGTGAGGGAAACGAACCCACCTGTTTTTAATTATACATTCTTGATTTGTTACAAACCTGCAAGCTTTATTATATAGTCCCGATTGTGTCTTCAAATGTAGGTACATCTCTCTCCATAGATAAAATAAACAAGGGAGATGAGCGGTGAATCATCGATTATCATTGTTATGGACACGATCTCAATAAAACTCCGTCTTCACAACAAGCACTTTGTATTTATTATCTAAGACGATAATACTCTTTATCATTTGAACGAGAAAGTACATCCGGAGACAAGTGTCCTGTAACTAGTAATCCCTAATCTCAGTGAATTCAAGTGAGCTCCGTGAGCTCGTACTTTTAACATCGGGAGGGTGAATATATATACTAGTGACATCTGTCGGTAACTTTGTGAACAATTAACACTAGTGAACACTAGGTACATCTATAGAAAATATCATAATTAGTACGTAACCGCGCGCATAAAAGTATCATCAACATCGTTCACCCATATTACTGCAAATCGCATCTACGCATAGCAGCGCCCCGCCTTTTGTTTCTACCTACATACGTACCAAACCCATAACTCTCATTGGCATGCTTCCATGCCATATCTCTCTTTGTTTCTATTATCTATCGTTTATTATCTAGCCCTGGTTTTGTCCTCGGACATATATTTTTGTATCTTCTTCCCCTTTTCCTATTCAGGTTCGGAACCCATCGCTTCGATAAGGTAACTCCAGGAGTCCCTGTCCTGGGCTACTTAACAGCCTCAGTAATAAAACGGTTGTATAAAGAGTTATACTTGACTAGTTTTTGCAGCTTAATCGGTTTGACTTCTGAAACTTCGTTTTAACGAGCACGCTTAAAACGAAATCACGTCTATAACGAGAAAAACCTACGATTTAATTTACGCGTATTTATGGAATCCTTTACGATTATAACGAGTGTGCTTCACGGATATTCCGAACAATATTCGTAATTGGCAATTATTAATTGCTAAGGTAGTCCTCAGTTTTCTAAAATAATAGACAATCGTGAAAAGGCCCATTACCGTTGACGATTACTTCAGCTTACTGCCCAGTTAATGACGCAACCAAAGTTTTCGACAACGACAATGATAAATTATTATGTGTACTTAAATTTAAGAAAATTTAATCTTAAATTGTTTAGAGAAATAGGTGCATATGCTGTTAATGTATTTGCATAGATGTTTAATAACTGATCATAAGTGTATCTGTGAAAAATAGCTAGGATGCATGCCAATTCTATAGTTTTATGTTATTAATTTGTTAATATATTTTTTTAATACTTTATTCAGGTTATATTTTTCTTTTTTACACATTTATTGATTTCAGTATAATTCCATTTATATAAATATATAATTGGAATTATTTCTAACATTAATTCTAATTCTAACATTAAGTGTCTTACGGTACGTAGGTATATACTTATAATAATAATAGTAACAAAGCATTTATATAGCGCAGTTTTGTGGTGTTTCACTTCAAGTGCGCATTTACTTATACTGTATGGTATTTACTTTCATGTTCTACGGAGGTAGAATGACCTGACTTATGTTTTTATTTTCGAAGCAGATGTCTCTTTTTTTTAAATCTTCAGGTAATGCGTTAAACATTTCAGGAATTTTATGCCTCTTTGTTCTATCTCCGTATACATTTTGTGTTTTATTAATGATGTACATTTGTGCTTCTCTATGTCTAGTAGGGTAGTTGTGGTTCACAGGTGTTTTGAATTCTTTATTCCAGAATTCATCCAGTGTTAGTTGATAATCTACCCTACTATGCACGGGGATCACGTTACATAGTAAAAACATTTTCTTATAATCGCCATCACATAATTTGATTTTTTTTGCCTGAAATCAATTTTAGGAAACGGAGTTGTATTTGCTCAATTTTATTTAAGTACGTTTTGTACGTTAGTCCATAAGTGTTCACTCCGTAGCCTATAATTGATTCCGCTAATGCTTTATATATATAGTGTAACATGTTTTTGTTAACAAAATTTTGTAGATGATAAAATTTACCTAAAGATCTTAGTC
This sequence comes from Halesus radiatus, assembly GCA_022606495.2. NCBI lineage: Eukaryota > Metazoa > Arthropoda > Insecta > Trichoptera > Limnephilidae > Halesus > Halesus radiatus. The sequence continues at coordinate 527,678 of JAHDVE020010618.1, forward strand.
TGTTACAAATGTTTTCTATGTGATTTGACCAGTTAATGTTGACATCTATTGTAAGACCAAGGTATGTGTATTGGTAAACTATTTCAATGGTCGGTATAATATAATTCGGTATAGTATAATTACTGTCTGTATCTGTGTTTACTCATAAATAAAGATGAAAAAAGCTATTTCGATTTTACGATTGAATCATTGTGAATTAGTTCTTACTACGGGGAATCTGGAATAATTATATTCACATCTCACGTTGACATTTACTATGAAATCAATTATATTATTAAAAAATGAATTCAAAATTACTTTTCTGATGAAGAAAGCATCGCTTTCGAAACATATTGATATGTGTATATTAATAAAGTGAAGAATACAAAGTAATTTTTAATCAATTTATTAATAATGACGCCACAAAGTGGATACCAATCTTTTGAAGAAATTATATATTATTCAAGTTTTTGATACATATATTTAATTTGTTTTCGAGACTCGCCTACTTAAAAGCAAATTCAAAGTTCAGTCGATTGATCAAAATAATTAAAGACGTGAGATCAAAAAAACATCACCCGATAAATAATTTATTGAAATTGCTAAATGCGCTTTTATAATTGGGTAGATCTCCTCGTGACCTGAGATATGCATCCAATTATTACCCGTGCAGTTATTGCAATAAGGAAAATAAGTCTGCCAAGTGTTATTATATGTTTTCATTACCTTGGTGCTGTGTGCCAATCAAAGAGGTGCTTCACCTCAGTATGAACATCGTCTATACATCTATACAGTTGGGAGCGTCGGTACTGTAGATATTCATCGTCAACGGGAAAATTCCTCCCATATGGTTGACTTTACGAAAAATTGTTTAAATATTTGTAAAATCACAAAAAAGTTATTTGTACTTCTCGGAGATTTTTTATTTGTGAAAAACAATGTTAAAAAACAAAACGTTATTTTCAAAAATCAGTTTTTAGTCCCTTCCGAACAGTTAACGTTATTGATACGTGGGAGGTATTTTACAGTTGACGAGGTGTAATAATAATAATAATAATTTGATGATTTGATGATTTGATGATTTGATGATGTATAGCGCCGTTTTTGTGAAAAATCACCTCAAGGGCGCTGTACAAATATTACTTCCTATTATTTATCTAATTATGTACAAACAGATACAGAAAAACATACTTACTTGCAGCTGGCAGGTCGCTTCAGATGAACACAGTTTTATTATAAAATTTAAGTACAGAGATGATAGTTTTACAGTTGCTATTTTATCCTCCTTTTCTATTGATGTTACATTTATTAGAAGATTGGTGGCAGAAGAGTTGGTATTTATTGGAATATTTATAATTTTAGGACTGGAAAATATTTATAAAATGATCTTAAAAAGCGTAAGAAGCTTTTAATAGATATTAACTTTTTTTTATTTATTTTTACACTTTTAGTTATTTACAGTGTTGCGGACTGTGGACGCATTTGAGCACCGATGCGTGAATTTTTAATTTTTTTTCTATTTAATGACTTTAATGGTGAATTTCTTCAATTTATAGATACGATTGTCTGAAAAGATGAGTTTTAAGTTTAGTTCTGAATTCTGTCCAGTCTTTGATAATTCTTAAGTCGTGCGGCAGTTCATTCCAGGCATTAGGTCCTGATACTCCGAAAGCACGATCACCGAACTTAGTATTAGGTGTGCGCTTTGGTTCCTTCAACCTCCCGATAGCTGATGGCGCTGCTGACCTAAGGGTGGACTGCCGTGAATTGGTATTTTCAGGAATACACAGTTCTGATACGTAAGCCGGAGCCATTCCGTTAAGTGACTTAAATACCACCCAGCAGAGAACTGGATTCTTTCGGGACATTTGAGCCAGTGGACATTTTTTGTAATTATCGTTAATTCCAAAAGATGTTCCTATTTTGGCAAGTCTTTTTTTATTTAATGCATATTATGTCAATTTGTAAATATTATCAGAACTTTATCTTATGTATTGATGTTGACTATCAGCAGGACGCGATCCATCAGATATTGAGAATTAATAATAAAAGTTACATCAGTATGCTATCAACACTATTAATTATCACGCGTTCAGATTAATGATAACCTGATCAACATCATACCTTTCTCTTTTTTTAATTTTATTTATTAATGCACCTTTAGACAACTGTAGAGCCTTTTTAGGTCCTCCACAAAAATCTCTATGGCAATACTAGCAGTTACTGTCCGGCCTAGTCAAGTTTTTACTTGTTTTCTTATTGAAACCATTATAATATATTGAACAAACAATATGTCGCTCTTTTTATAGCGATTTTAAAATACTCGCATTAACTTTAAAATCCGGAAGAAAAGCTGTGATAATTTCATTACTCCGGAACTCCAGACTTTTCGATAGTTTTTGCTGTTTCAGAACAAACACGCAAATAGATTTTCTCTTACCCCTCATCCTCCTTCGATCTTCCGTTCCTAAAAGAGCCCAGAGCAGTTCGTATTTACCTGGTAAAAGATCACCAATCCGAATTACGTTTTAAAGTTAACGGGGACAAGGACGTCGGGGAGTTATTATTTATAAATTCAAAATAATGAAAATATTATTGTGCAATACGATAAACATGGTGTTTTTAAAGAGAAAAATATTTATTACGTTTTTTTTAATTTTGCATGGGCTTAGCATTTATCAAAATAAAATCAGAAATATTACACTTTTCTGACCGTTCCACGCATGTTTTACAAAAACATTTAAAAAGTTAATACCATTAAAAAATGCTGTGAAGGTTTTTCTTTAACATGTCGATAAGATAAATTTAAAAAAAAAGAACAGTGTGTAGTTTAATTTTTTCATAAACACTACGTAACTTTAATGTTTTTTTATTTATTTATTTTTTTAATGCGGATTATAGATATTTGGTTAAGTTTATTTACAAAAACGTAACGAGAAAGGATTAAAAATATTTTTCTCAACTTTAAAAATCATATTCGTATTTTAAATATTTTGTAAAACATACATAGACGGTCAGAAAAAGTAATATTTCTGATTAGATTTTGATAAATGCTAAGCCTATGTAAATTTATAAAATATTTAATATATATTTTTCTATTTAAAAACATTATGTTTATCGTATTGCGTAAGAATACCATCAACATTTCGAAATAATAAATAATTCCGCTCCGACGTCCCTTTCGCCCTTAAGTACTCGAAATGGCTTTAGTTGGCTATCTAGTGTCCAGTGGCCTGATTCTGATTGTTTTTAAGGATAAATTGTCCTTATCCTTAGAGTCAAAGCCATTTTGCTTAACTGCGGTTCCGGTTCTCTCGAATGACAGCTGCCATTCTTTAACATTATCGATAGTTACGTAGTACAAAAGAAAACTGAATTTTTTCGTAAGTATTTACTTTAAACATTATTAATGAGTCGTTTATCTCATAATAGTGCTATTAAATGAACCGAGTTAACGAAATTGCTATATTTGTGAAGTACCTATGCCAAAAGCCCGAAATGTCAGATAAAAGTGATTTAAATTCTAATAATTATATTAGTAATAATAAACCACACTTGTTAAGAATGTGTGATACGCCTATAATTTTTAATAATACTGTGATAATTAAACCACAAACTCCCTTAAAAATGAATCGGCATTGACATGGAATCGGAATCGCAGTTAAGCAAAATGTATTTAACCCGAAGAATAAGGACAATGCCCTATCTTTAAAAAGAACCGGAATCAGGTTCCAGATCTAAGTAACCAAGAACTTCCTAATCGTCCTCTTCCTCTCTCTTTCCCCTCCCAAACATTCCCCAAGTGGGGATTCCACTTAATTCAGACAGAACCCTTGCGCAGTATCACCTAAAAAAGAAAAAACTCATTTTTTAATACATAATATCTCGTGGTATATATCTAGTTGGGTTGCTACCCCGCTAGATTTCTTTTCCGATCAATAACAATCAACACTATGGTCAATGTTGCCAATAACAAAACACGAGTGTTGTAACCCGCCCTCGCATTGGCCATAGACAATAAACAAGGCTGTCATTTGAAAAGCTTTTCGAACGCGCGGATATTGACTGAACTATATTCCATTAATGGCGGCCGATCGCGTGTGCGACTTTCTATAGAGCGGCTTCGATGTGATGGTTTTTTTCTAACGTCTGGTGTCTGCCCCCCATTGTAAACTGTGCCAGTCGCCGGGGGCGTGAGATATAATATATTAACAGTTGAGGGTTTAAGCACATGATTGAAGTTTGTTTTCAAAGTTATAGTCCCAATATTAAACGTATGTACCAACTTAATGTGCGAATCAGGTTTATGCAGTGGTGTTTTCCGACTTCCGTATAAACTGGTTTCCAACAACAATGAAAAACCAATACATTCTGTAGTTAATGCTATATTAAATAATACATCACATAAGTGCATTATGCACAATGCTGGCAATCGAAAGTTTGTTTATGAAAACATCTAAATACTGGTTTCCGGAAACCCCCTCGGTGACGACATTGGGTTTAAACCTGATTATTTGGTTTATAAAATTTATGGGATTATCTGCAAATCTATAAAAACCTGCTTTTCCAACTTAATGATGTTATTCATGTATGTATATATTCACTCATTTTAATCAAATTATTAGTGCAATAGATACTTATTGTAATATTGTAGGAATCTACATACTTTCAAGTGGTTTCCAACAAATATATTATTTTCTTATAGCACAAATTGTTTCACGGGCAGTATTTGTGTTGAAAATATTCCATTAACAATAATTCAAAAGCATATTACTGTCAAGCGATAGCTTATTTATGAAGACATTCAAAAACAAGATTCCGGATTTTTTAAATTTAAACAAAAGAATGTCCGGATACCCGCTTTATGACAGCACTACCTATCTATATCCTTTAGCTTTAACTGAATATGAAAACTTGATCTCACTAGGTAATCAGATTATTCGTGACCAATGTAACACATCTCCCAGTTCTTCTATCGTAGAATATAGCCGCTCCAACTGTCCCGGCACAGAACTCAATAACAAACCACCTTTCGTAATATTATTATCAGTTGTTGGTCTGTTTAGGTACTGCTGGCCGTGTGGCAACACTGCAATAATTATTTGTTATTAGGTGAGTTCCTACTCGCGGCCAAACGTTTATTATTACTAGGTAGGGTACCTACCTGCTCTCCTTATCGTTTATTATTCTTAGGTATGGTACCTACTCAACGTACAGTTTATTTTCTTAGGTAGGTTCATACTCCACCCAATAATTTATTTGCATCTTGAACTGAGGCCAGTTGTTAACCAAATTTGTGTTTTGTATCGTTTCCATTCCAAGGGAGGTTTTTTGAAGATCTGGAAAATTCGATTCACATATAACAATGAACAAAATAACATAATCTTCGTATTTTTCTTTACCCTTTCCTTTAAAACTGAACCCATCGTGTGACTAACATTTTTTGTTTTTTGAAGAATCTCTGTCATTGATATGTAACCTTTTTGTATTTCTTTTAAAATTGTAAAATATTGCAATGCAATTGGAGTAGGTACCTACTCACTTGAAATATTTTTCAAGTTGGTATATGATAGAAACACAAAAGGACACTTTACAGTTCGATTATTGGCGGGAAATCACAGTTAAGGAGGGAAAAAACTTTTGAGTAAACAGAAGGGTTAGAAAAGGTTTCTGTTTATTTTTGAGGTTAGATTAATGTAAAAATGATTGAATAATAAAAAAAAATCTTTATTAAAATAGGGGATAAAGAGAAGTAGCGCATTATTTGAGAGACATTCTACCTTTTGACTGGGCAGACAAAGGATACTGCAATTTTTTTTACAAATCATACCGTCTTTTTTATTATATACTTGTGCATTAAGTACACTCCCATTGTAAATTTAAAAGCTTTTTTTCGATAGTTAAATTAATTTCACATTGATATGAAGTCATATCCCAGCTACGTCACCCATTGCGTAATTCATAACCTTTAATTTTTTTCAAAGATTTACTATGCCATTTCTATTTATGGGGTTTACTAAAAGCTTATGCCAATCAGCAAGTTAATTGTATACCTCCAATTAAGTAGATATAAAAATAAGAGTATATGGTACATACCAACCGACCCACCTATATGTCATTTGCGACAAGATCATTTATTAAGCTGTTAAATTAAATTAAACAAATAATTCAATAACGTATCCCGCATCCACTTAAATCTTAAATTAACGACCAAAATCTATAAATAAACAAGACGATCTCTGACGAAAAATAAAGCGATTAGCCCGATTCTACTTTTTTATTATTTTTGTCTATGGTAGCAAAAAACAAACAATGTCCGCTAACTTCGACTACGGACATTGACTTATTCTCTACCGGTACGGAGATAATTAGATAAATAGGTGCTTCGAGTTAAGTACCTACTCGGGTAGCAGTTATTCGGTGAACTCGCATCAAAAGTCACGAAATCGGTCAATAGCAATAATAATTTAACGGTTATTATTTTTTCTGTATTGCCGCTGACCGACATGCGGTACTTTCGATTCCGGGATTTTAGCTTTTCAATTATTGACATTAATACTATTTTTTTAGGAAACGACTAAAATTAACTTAACGGTTTAACGTTAAAATCAAGTTTTATAACTTTGAAGTTTGTTCAAAACCTAACATTAATGTGTCTAACCTATTAAATTTATTTCATGTTTCAATCGTTATTTATTTTTTGTCGATAATAATAACAAGATAATAAAGTGCAGATATATAATAATATAATGTATCTACACCTACGTATTATTTTAAATGAAAATAGATTCTACGATGCCGGATTTCGATGTCGTCGGACTTTTTTTATACAACAAAAGGCCTTGGCGAATTTTAATATCTATTTTTCATTCGAATGAATGTTAAGATAGCAGTGGTATACATTCCATAAAGGCTGAAAAGCAGTTCCAGCCTTAAGAGGAACGGCTGCGCTGCCTGTTTCATACATAACTTAATTTAGGATTTGAGGCCAAAATACCCATCCAAACTGAATGATATATTTTTTTAAATTAAAGGTTTAGTAAATATTACGTTGGAATACAGATTTACCGTACGTAATTTAAAATATCGACCCGAAAAAACCTTTTTTTTATTGTTTTGTTTTTATATTTTTATTTACGTAATCATATTTACATAGCATATAGGATATATATTTTTTTAAATATAATAAACTCGGAAATAATTTTATAAATTAGCTCTAATATTATGAAAATTGATTTTTTTTTCATGGCACCTACTTCATAATTTAAAACAAAAATAAATAGAATACTCATACGTACTAGATATTTACTAAACCTTTAATTTAAAAAAATATATCATTCAGTTTGGATGGGTATTTTGGCCTCAAATCCTAAATTAAGTTATGTATGAAACAGGCAGCGCAGCCGTTCCTCTTAACGCGAAGCTATCAGTGTCACTATTTCAATTAATCTATACTACGAATCGGTTTACATTTTAAATTGAACCTATTCCTGCTAATTCCCTAGAAAAGATTTAAAATAAAATTGTTAATTACGTTTTAAAAATATATAAGGGTAAACTACTAAATAATGTTTTTTTTTATTAGAAAATTATGAACGCATATATGATAGAAATTTTCAAAAAACTACTTTTTAGCCAAGATTATTTGTGAAAGATTTCCTTGATTAATTTTTTTCTTTCTTACAAAATTCTTCACAAAATAAATGAAAACCACTTTTTGCGCTCACGACAAACATTTCTAGACTCCGCTTGCCAAGCGAATTTTATGCTTATTACCTATATTCGTGGTGACATAAGACACTCAGCCTGTAGCAATATTTTTGGCTTCTATATTCCTCTTAAGAACATGGCTCGGTAATTTTTTATAATGATGTAATTAATGTTCGAGTCTAATAAAAAAGAAAGACAAATTGCATTTGGGTGTACGAGTATATACATAGATAAACATATTTTACTCGCATTTATCAACCTAGCCATAACCATCAATAAAAAGATAATAATAAAAACGGATTTTTTCAAGGCCACCAAAATATTCAATATTGTGTAACTACTTTCGAAAAGATTGCAGCCTGCCCTTGGTCATAGAGCAATGCACGCCACTGGTAGAGAATTAGAATTACCTTATTGAAGCTTTACACTTTATTGTAATATTAGTTATTGAAAATAACATAAATAACTCTTATTTTATTTTATTGAGATCAGTATTTAAAAATCCAATGTTTTTCGAAATGTATATTTTTTTAAATGTAAATATCACGCAAGAGTCCCAACTGCTTCTAACTGTCCTGTGTGAGTGGGGAAGGGAAGTAGATTCGGTGGAGAGAGGTTGGGAAGCACCAGGCTGTTCAGATCTGGTCACTAAAAACGGCTAAAGCATAATTTCGATTCTGAACGATGGTATTTCACTAAACAAGGCTAAATCCATTTTAATTAATTTATCATGTTTTGATTTTTAATGGTGATCTCTCACCTGAATGATACTGAGAGTATCTTATATGCTGATCGGTCTAATCTCTATAAAATGTACCGAAATAACTGCCTCAAATTTTTAGAATTAAATTGAGATGAGCTATTTAAGTTTGAAATCGGTGAATTTACACATTACCGCGCATTTAAACTTAAGTGGATGAATTGAATCATTAGAATGTAATCTTCAGTGCGTTAGTTTACAATATATATATATAATTTATAAATATGTACATAATATATTTGCATATAAATTAGTGCAGCATCCTATTACAGTTTCGGTGCAGTTTCATTTAATCATTAACCAATTGATAATAATTACGGGCAATTGGATCTCGGATACAGGGCAACTGTGATCTGTAATACATTTAGGTGGATTATAGAACTATAGAGGATGCACACAGTGGCGGATACAGAAAAAAACTCAAGGGGGGGGGGGGCGCTAAAGATATCTTGAACTACCTTTAAATTTAAATTGTTAATATATTAAGTACATGGTACAACCAACAGGAAAACTTTATCAGATGGAATGATAGCCTATCAGAAGCAGCTCAATTAAAGTGCGGCGTTAGACAAGGAGGCTCAATGTCCCCAGTGCTGTTCAATGTATACATGGATGAACTTAGCAAAACTCTGAAGAAAACAAGAATCGGATGCCACATTTCTGGGGTATGTATGAACAATATCAGCTATGCAGATGACATGGTCATACTTACCCCATCGGTAAGAGCAATGAGAAAACTTCTAGCCATATGCGAATCGTACGTTATTAGTCACGGGCTGATGTATAATGCTAAAAAATCGTCACTGCTGATTTTCAAGGCAAATACGGGTCCTGCTGTCATTCCGCCCATACGTCTCGGCGGAGCCAATCTTGAAATCTGCAGCGAAATCAAATACTTGGGGCATGTCATCACTGATGACCTAAACGATAAAAATGACATTGAACGCCAAAGAAGAGCACTGTGAGGTCGTGCCAACATGCCAGGAGATTTAATAGGTGCAGTCCTCCGGTAAAAAAGCAACTATTCCAGACATACTGCATGAACTTTTACACTAGCGAACTATGGACAAGATATACACAAGGCGTCATGGACACACTCCGAGTGCAATATAACCACGCTTACAGGGCGCTGTTCGGCCTCCCTTGGAGATGCAGCGCCTCGCAGATGTTTGCATAGGGAAGGGTGCATGTAAGATGGAGAATTTCCCTCAGGCCACTGTAGCATAAGTGCTAAATATGTTGTTACCAGAATTACTTAGTAATATCTGATAATATAACAATAATTCTAGGCTATTTCTTAACGCTTATGAAATATCACCAGCCAACACTCAAAAATGGCCCTAAACATCACCCGTAGTTTACTAACTCGAGCAATACTACAAAAGATTTATATGTAAATTCTATACGAGTAGTTAGGAAAATGTACAAGGTTTCAAAAGACAAAAAATCTCAAACTTGTAATCTTAAATTCTATGAAATACATATTAAAATGTACGAAAATAGGTGCAATTTGAAAACCAATGGGGCAATTTTGAATGTCTTACCTAAAATTCCAATACTATTTCATATAGAATTTAAAAGATTGCAATTTGAGATTTTTTGTCTTTTGAAACCTTAAACATTTTCCTAACTATCCGTATAGAATTTATTAATAATTCGTTCATAGTATTTCTTGCATTAGCCGACTATAAAGTGTGTATTTTTAGGGCAGACCGAAAGTCCTGCAAAAAAGATAGAAAATTACTTGTAGTTAGGTACTATAGTTAAATGACAATAACTATTCCTATAGAGTAAAAAAACGAAAACTTGCAGAAAAAGTTTGGTATTGTAGGACACTAAAAGCGATAGACAAGAAAAATTCAAATTTATCCAGCCAAAACAATTTTTTCTTTAAGTATTCTATATTATTGAACATTGCGAAAAAACAAAATGGCCTCTTATCTTAATTTTTATTCTTAAAATCATTATTTCCATGCTCAATAAATTATGATAGAAATTACGCGTTATCTAAAAATAGTTGCTTAGATCTAGAAATTCCAGAAGTTGTCTTAATTTTATGACGTCAGAACTCATCGCTAAACCGTGTTTTTCTGCTTCAAATAAAATAATAAGATAGAGGATCATAACCTCCACGAAAAAATTATTTAAAACCTTTATAACAACATATAGCTTATAACAGAAAAGTATCTAGTATGAAAGATGGATATTTTTATTTTTTATCAATTCAAAATATTTATAAAAAATATTTTTGAAGTGACCTATATCCACATCCTCTGTAGTTATTCGATCACAGGTGGTACACTTTCTCGCGCTAGATTCTGCGCGATCTCTCACAGGTGTTCGGTGTTCAGTATTCAGCTGCACAGAAATCGGCACTTTGCCCACATTTACGCTAAACGAAAGTGTGATATCCATTTCTGAAACTAATCACATTGAAACGAAACCGCTCTCAGAGGCATACGTGATACTGGAACGGACATAATAATTCCGTATATCTAGATACGAAACTGTTAAAAAAATTAGCTTGATGTTGTATCAAAAAGGTGTAATAAAACAATATTTAAAAAAAAAATTTACTGAAAATTTTTGTTGCATAAGTACATTTTGAAACAGTCTATAAAAAAATACAAGAAAATATGATAAAAATTAAATATGTAAACAAAAATATCCCAAAAACGCAAAGCCTGTGTGTGGGTATTATAATAGTTTTTTTTTTACATTTCTATGGCTTATGTGAAAGTTTTCATTTTAAACAAAAATTAAGGTAACAATTATTTTTATAAACAATAATTATGAGCCTGAAACACTCATCCAAATTGAAAAAAGTTATCATTAGTATGAGAAAGGCTTGTAACGGCTAAATCCCTCAAAGCAATTTTCACCAATAAAATGTAGACATAATTTGTCTCGACGCCATCTATTTGGGGGATTTAGCCGTTACAAGCCTTTCTCATACTAATAAAGTTGGTTGTTTACAGGTGAAATATAATAAAAACAGTAATTATTGAATGAAACACTAGTATATATTGATTAACTTGGCGGGTTTGCGATAAGCCGACGTAGCTCAACGGTAGAGCATCTGACCGGCAATCAGAAGGGTGCAGGTTCGAGTCCTGTCGGCGACATTTATCTTTGCTCGGAAGGTTTTTTCAATTTGGATGAGTGTTTCAGGCTAATAATTATTGTTTATAAAAATAATTGTTACCCTTTGCGCTATGCACAAAAATCTTGTCTTAAAAACTTATCAATTAATAAAAATTAAGGTAATCATTTTCTTAAAAGAGATATTGCTAGCGAAAATAAGAAAGATAAAATATCACAAAGTGATAATAAGAAGCAAACAAAAAAAACATTTCATTAGTTATAATAATAATAATAGGATGATTTTTATAGCGCCGTTTTTGTGAAAAATCACCTAAAGGACGCTGTACAAATATTACTTCCTATTCTTATATTATTCTTAGTTATGGCAGTAAACAGAATTTACTGTTATTATCACATATACTCGTGCATACAAAAGTATAATAAGATTTTAGTGGGCGTTTTGAAATCACACAATACTAATGTTTTGAAAGTAGGCTTTATAAAAATGTATATGTATTGTGCTAGTGGTGTAATAAAAAATGATAACATAAAATAAGGCATTTAACAGTATAATACATTATTGGTGCCAGCAACAGGTGAAAAATTGAGTTGAATTTTAAAAGTCTAACATTAAAATTTAAACAAAAGAGCTTCCTCGCTTCTGGTGAAATTGATCAATCAATTTCTAATACCAAAATTCTTTCTTGAACAATAATCAATTTCATTGGCGCATCTGGGGCATAGTAGACAGGAGGTCTTATTAAATAATCTATCGGTATTGATCACACTCCTAGGATTATCTGATCAGTGGTTCCTACATATAAAAAAAAAATCCTTTTTTTTCTAATATTTTTTTAATGCGAATTCAAGCCGTGAAATTTTTCATTTTCGTATTTCAAAAAAAAAATGTTAAATGCTTTTCTAATGTATTTTTTCTTATTGTTTTAGCTCTCTGAGGATGTCAGCAGAAAGCAAGCAGAATACCAAAAGTACCTAGAAGTATATAAACAAATGAGAAGTAAATTTGAAGAAAATTATTTCAAATGTAAGTAAAATTTATAGATAATTAATTATTATAAAAATTCCTCCATAAAAACATGGCATCCTGATCCGAAGAAACTAAAAATATTATCTCTGTCAAACAGCTGTAATCTTGAAGTGGTCTATGGTATAGCCCGGTGGATAAGATTTATTTAATATCAATGGTATAAATATACCATAAACAATAATTGCATATCGCAATACAATACAAGCATAAGAGTATAAGTATAGTATATAGTACAAATAATTTTTAAAGGTAACTATTAAATGTGGCATTAGATCGTACAGTGACACCAGAAAGTATATAAAGAATAAAAGGTCATAAAGGATATAAAACTTACAAGTAGATTTAGGTTAAATTAATATTAATTGAAAAGATATGATAGTATAGCCTTCTTGTACTTACTTTCCACGCAGTTAAATAGATCTGCCACATCTGCGTATCTATTACTAACTTCATGTAAGACGCTTGACTAGTAGTTGAGCCGAGTTCGATTTTTTTTTTTTTTAATGTGAATACCAACTACTTCCACCTGCATGGAGTCAGTGGGTTTATGGCATCCTCATTTTGGGTATGTTGTGAAGCTGAAAGGAATGGGGAAGGGAAGTTGTGGCTTTAGCCATGTTTGGTAACCAGATTTGAGTGGCCGGGTACATCCGAACCTTCTTTTGCCCATCTCCTTCTCTTCACCATACTCTTCAGCCTCACAGCATACCCCAATAGTCCCACTGGGTCTGGACAGTTGGATGCAGTCGGCATTCTTGTGCAATATTCACATTAAAAAAAGTTTAACAACAATGAATCACATTTATGGTATTTCTGTTTAATTTATAGAACTCGATGAATAATAACTGTTTTACACTGAAAACAATACAGAAATAAAATTACGAAAATACTACACAGTAGGAAATAACATAAATTATATGTTATACTGTTAACAGTGTTAAATTTTTATGACTGAGCCAGTTTGATAATGCCTTCGAATGTGTCATGTGAAAATGTGTCAATGATAATAGAAACAAGGGAGATGGGCTATGATCCATTATTAGTATGAAAACGCACACACAAAGCGTGTCGCCAATATCGTTCACCCATACTACTGTAAAATAAACAACTTTCATTGGCTCCGCCGTTTTGATAGTCCGTGTAGCTTGGTCATAGCTTGGCGACAGTCAGCACGATTCCATGCCATATCTCCCTTAGTTTCTATTATATATGAAAAAAATTATATAGACTAAGTTTTTTTTCCATGTTTTCATCTATTTTGTTAATATTTTTTAGCTCCCACGGGCCGAGGCGGGCGCAAGCTGGAGGAGATGCGCGACAAGTACCAGAAGGCGTGCAGGAAGCTACACCTCACGCACAACGAGTACGTGTTGCTGCTGGCCGCGGCGGGCGAGTGCGAGCGGGACTTGAAGGGCGTGCAGCTACCGGCTGCCGTGGCCAGGCAGCGAGCGGCGCAGGACGCCTTCATCGTGGCCTGGTGAGTTACCCCAATGACGAAATCCCGGATGATGAATTCGCGAATGACAAAATCCCGAATGATCGACATCCTGACAACCATGTTCCCGATTGTTAAAATCTTGAATGGTCTAAATCCCACGTTAAAAAACCATGTTCCTGAAAGTGGATATCCCATAAAAGACTATTCATATATCGTCTGTAACAGCTATCTTCCAACAATTTTTTTTTACCATTTTTTTATATATCTATTGAAAGTAAGTAGGCACGTAAATGGTTATTGTTATTTCTTTATTTTATTCAGCTTTTAGGATTTTGACTATCGGCAAGCATTCCGGAACGTGACCCGACCCAGCTAGATAAATAGATATGGGATATATTATTTCATTCATATATTCTTAGGGCCTGTATTTCAGTTGCTTTTTAAGCTCTACTTGGAAGATATTCAAATTTGTCAGTCGCTATCTGGTACTAATCCTGACATCCCAATCTGACTTATAGCATTCCTGAGTATAATTAAATTCCGGCCCTTAGTAGGATAATTTCTGCTTTAAAAAAAAATTATTATTTTTAAATTTTGTCACACAATGTTCGGGAAAATAATCAAAAAGTGTTTTTTTTTTTCAACGTTCTATAATATAATAATGTTGTATGGTTAAAATGCATTTAGTTCAACTATTAAAAAAAAAAAAGATACTAGCAGTCAAAAAATCCTTTCTCCACTCCTTCAGATCCAGCCTCCATTTCCAAAGCCATGCTTTTATCGGGTTAATGAAAATGCTCAAGTAGATCCAACATAGAAACCCTCCTCAGTTTTCAATACCTTAAAATATCAACCAAAAACAAACTCTTATCTTTTAATTCCCCCATTTGGTTATATACCCTATTGTAGAAAACGAGCAAAAAATTGTAGGTGCATAAAGGTCGATTCAAATCTACCGGCACCGTTCGTGGCAGACAAGTAATGTGGCAGGCATGACAAAATTAAATTAATTGCTTGTATATATATTATCTATGAAAATATTCACATATAGCGTGCGTAAGTGTGACGTGTCCGCGCAGACACGGGCCGGCAAACTCCGCTAGAATATTTTGTCTGTGGAAGTTTGTAGACGTCTCTTGGTGGTATTTGTATTTTTAATTATTAATTATTTTTGTTGAGCTTTAAAAACCTCATTGTAATATTTAATCGTTGAAGAAAGATTTAAATCCGAGACACTGTTTATGTTTACAATTGAGTTCGGGTAGAACTTTGTAAACATCATAAAAATAGCTGCCAATAATATGAGATTAAAAAATGGAAAATAATATTCACAAATCTTCAATTTGAGATATGATATCGATGAAGATGACACAAATTGAACTGGTCTCATTAGCTAAGTCGGTTGAGCATTGCCCCGAATAGGCAGAGGGCCTGGGTTCGAGTCCCAGATAATAATAATAATAATAATTGGATTACTTCTATAGCGCCGTTTTCGTGAGAAAATCACCTCAAGATGTGACTGAAATCTTTTTAGTTTCTGTCCTTATGTCCGGTTTCGTCTTTCATTTAGGTTATGTTAATATAATTTTCTTCAATGATTTATATTTTTGTTTAATTATTACCGGTAAAATTTTAGTAAAAAGAAATTCAAACTCATCAACCCATTTCTTGGAATTTTCTATATGATGTATAGGAATTCTCCCTAATTTTTTCGTTTCTTGTTCATTAGATGTAAAGCAAATCATCTCTTTTTCTGTCATTCTTTGTGGCACCCTGTTTCCCTCTTCAAGCGGCTAGTTCTCCAACAGAAAAATCCTGAAACCTTTTGTTATACGCGAACGGACACACGCTCAGTTCATCAGACTAGCTTTTCTATGGATGCGGTGCCGTTGTAATGTGAAAACTCATATCTATACCATGTCTGCCACGTTACGTGTGTGCCACGCACAGTGCCGTCAATGTGAATCGACCTTTATAAGTACGATGCTTTCAATGTTGTTATCAAAATATATGATCCAATTACACAATATTGTATTGTTATCTTGTGCTGGGGAAGTCCAGGTACTAAACAACCTGACAAATTGTTTGTAATCCACCATACTTGGGATTATATTTATCAAACATGTGCAAATATTATCTTTATTGCTCTCTTTAGTACTTTCCTACGTGTTAAAAGCTAAGAGATTGATTAGTGGGTACCTACCTACCAATATATTACTAGCTTCATGCCCTTCATGGAGGTTGCACAATTAATGTTGACCCAAACCATACACACTTAGATTTGTGTGTATTGGTGCATATTTATACACTTCCGACAGTGATGTGCTTACTAAATGTCACTGAGAAACAACCTTTTGTCTTGCTTACACCTAATTAATGTTTTCAGAGTAAAAGGGTCAATAACGTGTTCACGTTTATTGGTCGAATGCATTGTAAAATATATAGTTTTGTATTACTAAATGATGAACTGGTGGATGCAATAGATTATCGTAAGATAGAGCATCTGAAAAAAATATTTATACAGTGCTCTTGAGGTGATTTTTCGCAAAAATGGCACTATGCAAATCATCCATGTATTATTTATTATTATATCATATAAGTGTATATTTAAAAAACGTACATGTGTGCGTAATGTGCTTCAAGGGACGACTCGCCTTTGTGTTAGTGTCTAAAAGGCCGTGCCTTTCGGTAACGCCAGCAAATGTAGCAATAGTGCGGAATTTATGGCATATCTCCATTTCTCCCAACAGATTCCAACCTAACCCATGCCGTAAATTTAAGGAAAACAGCTAATAAGTACAAAGGTTCAATTTGTTTACAAAAACCGAATATTTTGTTGGAGTATTTAGTTCGACCCTTTTACAAATGTTTTATAATTTGCTTACCGCAGTCAAAATCACGTGAAAGAAACGTGGACGGTAGTGAATTAGTGTCACTAAAACTGTTCATGTGTTATATAACTGAATAACATTAAACTAGGTACAGTAAAATAACACTTATCTGTGGAAAGTAATGCTATAGTTTTGATTATTCTCTTTACTACTTTTATTTTTACAATGTTTGATTGCACAGGATATAAGAATGATGAGGTAGGAGAAATACGTGAATCCACCGGTGCCAAATTTAGAATGTCAAATGGTTTGCTTCCAGCCGTCAACATGGTATGCAAATTTGGCTATGTGGAAGGTCTATTCATTCTGATGTCGGGGGATATAGAGGTATTTACTTTACTTTAATAATAATGCATTCTTTTCTTTTTCAGGCGGTCACTGCTCCTCGACGTAGCCCAGAGCACGGACAATACCTCGGACCAATGCAGAGAAAGTCAAAAAACTATAGAACAAATAATACAAAATATCAAACCGCAAGATGAATACAAAGACTTCAATGAAAAACTCATGTAAGGTTCAGTTTAAACACAATTGTTTTAATTCAATTGTCCATTGTTATAAGTTTGATTTTGCCATTATTTATTATTTTCTCTTTTTAACTTTAAACTTGTTTGATAAATATTTCATATTGATTCTTGAACTCCGTTTCCAATGTTATGAAAACTCAATTGAGATAATATTTCGACTTGCGGTGTTTTCAAAACTTCTTTGCCAAATTATTTTGTGTATATATTTAATATAAACTAAGCTTTATTGATCGAGAAGATCATTCATCTTTAAATAATATGGTTAACTTATTGATATGCATGTTCAAATGGCAAAACAAGTAGAGCTCTTTGTTTACGTTTTAATCCCTCATAGAATGGATTTAATTCCTAAAGCTTGGCTGTGTGATTTAATTCCTAATCCTCCAATGTGGCACTACGCAAATTTTACAGAATAATATAAAAACTCATTGTTATTGTTGTAATTTGGTGGTGTGTTACACCTTTCAAATGTAAAGTACACCTGCTTAATTCTGTTTTTACATGGGGGATATGGCCCACAAAAAATACAGTAGGTACATTACACATACGCACCTTACAGGGCCTGTAGATACTTTAATACGCACTACACAACTGCTGACCCTGTACAAATCGCAAGTGCCTTTCACTGTAGAATTTGGTGGCCACCTCTGGTGTGGAGCCCCAAAATTCCCTTGACTCTGTACAGAAACAGGCGGATCATTTGATAGATTCGCCTATTTTAATAAATGTATTATAATCTCTGGAGCGCAAAGGTCAGGCGGGAATGCTGTCCTTGTTCTACCAGTATTTTAATGGAAGATGCTCTGAAGAATGTGCAGTCGGGAAACACGCCAAATATTGACATTTGTCACATGAGAACGGGTCGCTTCTAAAACTCGTTATTGTATTCAACAGTTCGGCTGTGGGATAATTTACCGGTCTCTGTGTTTCCTCCGTCTACAACATGGGTCTCATCAATACCCAATTTCACTCCTTCCTGTTCTCCAAATGACCCTCCAAACAGCATCCCCAAAGATGACACAGGCCTAGATGGAAATTATTTTCCTCAAGGCCATGGGTGTGTGGAGTTATTGTATATTTTGTAGAGGTTGATAGACTGCGTGGATGAGGATTAGAGCAGAACTGGGGGCGAATAGCAAGGGACCACAGCCAGTGGAGAACATTTGTGAAGGAAGTCAAATCCCACCCTGGGATCTAGCGCCGTGATGATGATTATTCCCTCATATCACTCCGTCTGCACTGAGAAGTGTAAGCGCGTGAATGAAAGAATTTAAAAAATGGATATTGCCATAATTTCTTGACTGTGTTACATCAAAGTCTGTGTAAAAATAGAATAATGTGTATTTACTTTACACTTGCAGTAATAATAAAAAAATATGGCGTCATTAGGCCGCCTGTAGAGTTTACTATGTCATGTTGTACCCAGAATCTGGTAGCCATCGTAACTCCATGATAGAGTAGGCACACAGCAAACACATAGGCTAAGTCCTCCATCACGACACAAGCAACATCTACCGCTTACTGCGATGGTAGTAGGAGATTTTTAAACATTGTCAGGTTATTCGTAACCTGGGAATGTTTGTCTTGCTTTTTAAAATAAAAAAAATTGTCATGAAACTATCTAATAAATACAGTTTTCTGGCAAAGAAATAATACATGTACCTAACACTAACAACAAGAAAACTTTATTTCAGAACCCCGCCATCTGAACCAGCCACATTCTCCTTCGAGCCTTCTTTGGTCGAAGACACGTCTGGAAAACTCCAAGCGAACCAACTCACCGTAGATAACCTAACCGTAGAATGGTTGAAAAACAAACTACAGGAATTAGAAACCAATATCCAAGACAATAAGGAGAAGCAGACCGGCCTGCAAGGTCCCGAAATCATCACAACCAACGGAACCCTCAAGAATGGCGGAAGCCCTAAGACAAATGGCACCAGAGTTAATGGATGTCACAGTCCTGAACCAATTAGCAATAGGTACAGTATATTAATTATCCTTTTACTGTTCATGTTTTTATTGGAGGTGGACAGGTGGGCCGGTGAGGAATCAACATACACCGAGTACTGTAAGAATGCGTGATACCAATATTGTATTTCTATTAGCACCCGTACACGACACGGAAGCGGTGTTGCATACTTTCAGTATACAGGCAAGCGGAATGAGGTTTCAGTATCTTCTCGATATTATGTCACCACCAAGATCAAAGGAACTTTTAATTAGCTTTTTTAATAATATTTCTTTTAGTTAAAAAGTGCAAATATTCTTACGAATTTATTAATTAGGCACATTAATGATACATATCACAAAAGCATTCTGAACAAATGTAAAATTCCACAACCCCGTCATCACTTGACTCACTTTACAATATGCTAAATGCGAGATGGTAAAAGAGAAAACTGCAATACCGACGGCTACAAATATACTGTAATCTACAGACCCGTGAGTCCATGCAGCGAGACATCGCACAACATTACCTGCATTTTTGCTGCACCCTGTTTGTGTCGATTCCTTACTGGCCCAAAGGGGGAGCCACCTTAAAAATAGAGAAGCTGTTGCTCTAATTCTCCTACTGGCACCGGTTGTAACAATGCTTATTTCATGAAAATTTATAGTAAAACGCAGGTGGTAAATACTCTCAGTTTGTTTGAGATTGCTCTGGCCGCATCTAATAGTCAGGCACTTTTCAATGTTCCTCTTTTCCACATTTCTTTCGCCTCCCCACTTTCGTTCACCATCATAACATTCTCCTAATTGAGGGTGCCATGTCCCACTGGCTCTGAGCAGTTGGCACTCTTTTGCAGTATCATATTTCCAAAAAATAAGAAAAAAATAGGTTATAGCAATAGAGCGCATAGTCAGATAGCAAGGATAAAGGGTGTTTATTTTGTATCTAATATTTGGAAAAAATCCATTAAAGCCACTGAGAAAATTATACATAGAGATGCCCTAACACGCAAGCGGAAGAAACGAAGGAGTGCCGCCAATTTATGTAAAACAGCAACTAGGTAAAAAGTTTTGGCTTGTTTAAAAAACCGAATATTTTGTTAGAGTATTTAGTTTGACCCTTTTTAGAGTCAAATATGCAAAAAAAATGTGGACGGCAGTGAGTGGTGCTGGTGCCAAAATGGATATCACGTTACCTTTGCCTCCAGTCGTCAAAATCATACTTAGGGCAAATCTATTAATTCTGATGTCTGTGATTAAAGCAAAAGACAACGGGTAAAATGCAGGTATGCAAGATGAAAGGGACGTGCTATAATATCTTCCCTTTCACAAAATTTCAACCTCGGAAATTTATTCCCGGAATTGTTTGCTTATATTGTTAAGATATTATTACATGAAACAGAACTGTAGATCCCGTCTAGTAGACGTAAACATGTCAATTCCAATGACAGAACATGAGTCTATATTCACAAATGAGATGAACTGCTAGAAAATAATATTACATACTTACTATGACGCAATCTGCCACGTTTATTTAAACTTCGCCCCAAAGCATGTTGAAGATCTAAGCAAAAAAACTCTGGCTTTGACTGGTGACATTTGATATTCACCATCTCACGTAGACGTCGACAATTTCATTTTAAAACCTGATGTTTTTCTTAGATCTTGTATACATTCAAAACGAATTTTCACTACCCTAGATATTGCACCACCCGTTTCATGTAATATGCGACCATTTTTTTTTCTTATTATAATTATTTTCGGGAATTTACCTTTTTTCTTTGCTTTAGCCTTGATCTACCCATTGCTGGGGATAGGATTCCTTCCGTCTTCGCTTAGTTTAATTTTTTGGAGCAGAGCCTGATAAGTAACCCTGCTCATCTTTTAAAGTCATTGCTCCAACTCTGCTGCGGTCTCCCGTGTAACAGGATGTTGCCTATAAATCAATTAAGACAATACTTTTGGCTATGAGAATCTGAAATCATAATCTGGCACTGTTTCTGTCCCGAGCTTGATTTCTTTACTAAATAACCTGTCATTGTACAGAAATTCCCCGACCCCCGAGAGCCCCTGCATTGCGGAGGGGGGCCGTGAGCTTGCGGAGCTCCGCTGCAGCGAGCGTCAGTGGACGCGGCAGGCCGAACTGCTGCGCCATGCCCTTAGCGAGCTGGGCTGCGAGGAGGCACCCGCCGCCTGCCCCGACCCGGCCACCCCACCCCACGTCACACCTCCCAGGTCGCCCGCCAACGATGACAGACAGGTGAGATCATGTCATGTTAGGTTAGTTTATGGCTGTTCGCATCTTACAATGGAAGATGCTGCAAAAAACTGGTGTCACTGATTTCCTTGAAACCTGTGCCGGAAGACACGCCAAACGCGTGTCCAACATTTGGGCATTGTAGACACCAAGTGCAGGTAACCATGTACTAATGATCTTTTAGAAAAGAAAAAGAAACAGGAGTGGTCTGTTTCCGATACTATCTACTGTCAACATTATTTGTAGATCCGCAGCTGCTATATGGGATTTGCATTAGTTTTCTTTAGTAGGGCAGCTAACACAACAGAGTGGTATGTATATATTTTTTTTTTTCATTAATAAACTATTTTCATAGTGTCGACTATCATAAAGGTTTGTTATGTACCACCGCCTATTTTATTTCAGTAAAAATTGCTATGTTTGTTCTTTTATTTTATCAGGAGTATATTTTGTGAAGTTTCTCATTACAAACATTATCTATTATATTAATTTGATCGTATCCAATTATTGATAGTATATTTTATACTTCATACTCATATTTCATATTATTATTTAAATAACTTGGTTGGGGTTATCATATTATGATTCCAATACTTAAAATAATCTATGGTGGTGGTAATGTATTGTGTTTTGAGTTTTCACTCTTCAACAGTAAGTTCTTAACTCCCTTAGGGTGATGGTAGTTCAATAGCGTCCTCGGCATCTTATGCCATCAGACGACACCTCGCGTCGGTGTTGCCGCAGAGGAAACTCTTCAAAGCGTTTGGACGTCCGTTCTCTCGCCGCAAGTCAGCGCCGTGCAGCCCGGTACCGTCCTTGAAACTAAGGGCCCAGCGAGGCGGCAGCGAAGGGCCGTCCACCCTGATCAACCTCTCGGTAAACTCCAAGATGAGAGCCATAAAAAAGAAGCGTTTGAACTTCCGCAAATCTAACCTTGCCCTTAACAAGTGTGTTGTGCCGGAGAATGGCGTGGGTTTTTTTTTCTCGCGCAGGCGGGTTCTGGACGACGACGTCCACAGCCTGTCGACTAACAGTAGCGATGGATGCGACGCGACCTACAGTGTCGTGGTGAGTGACCTTACTAATGCAGCATGAACGCACGGCTGAGATACCACCGCACTTACATAAAAGAGCAAACATTTCACCTTTCATTCACACATCATAATTATACTCCCCCACCTTCCCCTCCCCCATACCCTTCAGCCTCACAACATACCCCAATTGCCATAGTCTCACTGTCTCTGGTTAGCAGGGAGCAGTTGTGACTCTTGTGCTGTATTCACATAAAATAAATGTATTATAGGTCTTGACAAGGCAGATAGAGTAACTCACGCATAAAAAAACGATCACATGGCATTATCTTACATGCTAGGAATGTATCAGTTTATTACAAGAATAATTTATTTTAAATATCCTGAAATGCTAATAACTTGATATTCGGACACCGTTATTTGCACCTAAATACATATGTTAAATTCATGGCAATTGGACTGGGTTCATATTTCCTGGGCCTGTTTTGACTACCAGTCCAACACTGGCCTTTTTTGTGAAAGGTTAGGGCAATGATTCCCAGCGTGGCTAATATCGCCCACCAGTGGATGCTTTAAATTGCTTGTGGGGCGGTCAAAAGGTAAAAGGCGGAGATTTAATTTTTTTTTTGAGCGATAGACATACTTTGTGAACTTTCTCTGTTATAATAAACGTTGTAGATAATTTTTCACTTTTTTGTTGTTGAGATCTATGTTTAATGAATTTTAAAGGTTTCCATTTCTTAAAATTTTAAGACAAAAATTTTCTTTGGACTGTAACTTTCCAAAAGATAAGAATCAACAGCATTTATTGGTTTGCCTCGGGCTTAGCAAAATTTTCAGCTGCGGCGCTTTCTTTGTACGTGCTATTATGGAGGTGGAGGGGCATTAAAGAAAAATATGCTCGAAAGTGGGCAATGAGCCCAAAATGGTTGGGAACCTCTGGGAACTATCATTTCAGCGAGGTATCTCTTTCGTATCTAGCTTTTGTTAAGGACAAGCACCCAAATAAGGCGCTAAACTTTCCACGTTGCTAACGCAAGCAATACGATAAATAATTTATCTGTAATTTCTATACAGGTAGTTAGGAAAATGTTTAAGGTTTCCAATGACGA